>ML978164.1:23073-484582 GCA_010015745.1 Setomelanomma holmii
CCACACTTCCACACTTCCACACTTCCACACTTCCACACTTCCACACTTCCACACTTCCACCCATCACACCCGAACTTCATCAATCGTCTCCACTCCCTTCTCCCCCGGCCCATCATGATATACACGATCCTCATCCTCATCGTAAAAGAAGCCAAATTGCCTCTGCATCTGCTCGATCCCACGAGGGTCGAGGAAGGGTAACTCCTTCGCGGCCTTGACATAGCTCATATTCTCCAAATGTCCCTTGGCGAAGATCAAATCGATCTCCTCTAAACTTCTTTGCTTCGTCTCAGGGTAGAAAATGTAAATGAACGGCAAGAAGCACGCGTTCACTACGGCGAAGAACACGTACGTGCCCCACTTGATGTGATCAATCATAATCGGCGTGATCATGACGACTAGGAAGTCTGCGCATACTTCGTTAGTTCACGTTTCCCAATCCTTCGTACTTGTAGACTTACTAAACAGCCAATTCGTGCACGTCGACACAGCATTCGCCTTCCCCCTCGTCTTGACCGGATTCACCTCCGCCGGATACAACCACGGCAGCGGCAACCACGTCGCCGCAAAGAACGCAATATACGTAAACAGCCCCACCGCCGCGCCCTTCGCCGCACTCGTCGTGCCAGGAATCAACCCGCCAAACACCAACACCATGCTCAAGCCCTGGCCAAACGTGCCAATCAAGAAAAGTTTCCTGCGCCCCGTGCGCTCGATGACGAACCAGGAGGTGGTGGCGAAGATGGCATATACGATCATGTTTACACCGCCGAGGAGCAGGGAGAGTTCGTGCGTTGCGCCGATAGAGTTTTGGAAGAGGAAGGGGAAGTAGTATATCACGGCATTACAGCCGCCGATTTGCTGCATTAGCTGCGAACTCGCGCCCAGACACATGCGTCTGAAATGCTGCGTCTTGCCGTTCGAGAATAGCGCTGAGAAGGGGGTGATACCACCCTTATGCCCAGAAGCACGAATACTGTCCATAATAATATGTGCTTCGAAGCGCGTTTCCTCGTCATCAATCGCGTGGCCGCGCAGCGCTGCAATCACCTTGGCTGCGTCTTCGTGTCGGTCTTTAGTGAGTAGCCAGCGTGGCGATTCGGGGAGCCATATCATGCCCAGCATGAGGATGAGGGCGAAGACGGTCTGGAAGGCGATGGGGAAGCGCCAGGAGAAATTGTCGGAGCCGTAGGAGCAGCCGTAGTCGATCCAATAGGCGATTAGGGTACCGAAGGCGATGGTGCCGCCTTCGATGCAGATGAGGAGACCGTGGTTCTTGGTCTTCGAACACTCGGCTTGGTATGTAGGGATAGTGGCTGTATTGATTCCGTTGCCGATGCCGGTCACGACGCGTCCGATAATGAATTGCGCAGTGGCATTGTGTCCTTTAAACGCAGTGATTTGGATGATAACGCCGAGAATCATGATGCTGGCCCCGATGATGATGCCTCTACGGCGCCCGAGGAAGTCGCCTAGGATGAGCATGGTGATTGCGCCCAAAAGACCTGTGTGTTAACGTCAGTATGTACAAGTTGTAGTGGTGCTGCCAGATGACAGGGACTCGTACATCCGATTTCGTATATGGCAGTCACAAAGCCTTGCCATGTTGAGTTATTGTATGTTTCGGGAAAATAGGACATGAATGGTTCGGCGGATATGATGCCAGACATGACTCCCTCTGGTGTAATGTCAGTGTCTTTCTTAATATTCGAAGCAAGGCACTTACGATCGTAGCCAAACAAGAGAAAGCCCGTGGTAGCGATGACCGAGACTGTCAGATCCAGTGGTCTGCCACGCATCCCCATGAAGCGAGGATGCTTTGCTACCGTGATCAGAGCGTTGTCCGCCATGTTTGCGCTCTCGTGTCGTTCAACCTATATAGCTGAGATCGAAAGACGTGCTCTGTAAACGTCGCTTTAGCTCGTCTTGAAGACGGAATCCAAGCAACACAACAGAACTTGGAGAGTAGCAGCAACATGTGGGGTACTGCTGGTTCTTAAAAGTGGTGCGCACCCATTTTTGCTCCATGTTTTCCCCGTGTTTCTCCGCCATACTGACCCACTTTAACATGTTGAATCTTCTGTCGGCAGTGATTGGCACTTCTTTCCAAGGTTATGACAGATGCTACTGCCGTGTCCTGGTCAAAAGGTGGCATGTGGAACGTCACTTATCACGGAGATTGCCTGTGCTGGTTAGGCTGAAGCAAGCTCTGAGGCGCATTGCCTGTTTGGGCTGGACTGGCGGGCGTCAGGCCTACGTGACGATGTGCCGGGTAGATGCCGAGGCATGGGACGTTGGGATGTCACCTTTGCAAGGTGTTTGAGAACTGATGATGCGTTAAGGTGATGGCATGGAGTCTAAAGGTGCTGTTGATAATTGAAAAGGAACTCGGAAGGCGAGATGTTAGACTCGGTAGTCCATCTTCAATTGTTGATCTCGGCCTGCCGATCCTCAGTTTGATGCACAGGCATTGTTAGCCGTACACCTAGTCCGGGGTATAGCGCAGATCTCATAATTGCTCAATCCCATCCACAAGCTTATCGAGGCTTCCATCTGTGCCATCCTTGAGAAGCCCGCTCATGATCCGCGATCTGTCACATGTCAGCGTAATGTCCAACGATCTACTTGAATGTGTTTCACTCACAAGTTGCCCATCTTACACGCTACCATACTCTCTTCCAGCTCCCTCGACTTGATCTCGGCAACGCCGATGACCTTCTCCGGTACTCTAGCTAAGCGTGCAACGTTGAGTCCATACGAACGGTGGCTTGTGCCCTCCGCAACTTCGTACAAAAACACCACTTCCTTGCCGCCATCGCGCTCTTCGAAAGACATGTGGACGTTCTTCAATTCGCCCTGGAAGCGATTCTGTAGGCGTGCTAAGTGTTGATAATGCGTGATGAAGAGAGTCATGGACTGCAAATCGCGAATGACGTAGTCTAGCACCGCTTCTGCAATGGCGACGCCGTCGAAGGTGCTCGTTCCTCTACCAAGCTCATCAAGGATAATCAGGCTGCGTGGTGTCGCGGACTTGAGAATATCAGATGTCTCGTTGAGTTCAACCATGAACGTTGATTCACCCTTCAGCATGTTGTCGAAAGCGCCCATGCGCGTGAAAACTGCATCGAGCATTCCGAGTCGTGCTTCTGAAGCTGGCACGTAAGATCCTATTTGACCCATGATAGCAATGAGCGCTGCGGAACGCACATAAGACGACTTGCCGCCCATATTTGGGCCTGTGACGAGCATCGCGCGAGTGGAAACGTGTGAGAGGTGGAGGTCGTTGGGAACGTAGGAATCGAGAAGGAGTTGTTCGACCATTGGGTGACGACCACCTACTATATTGAGCTCAGTCGTGTCGACGAAGGTGGGCTTAATGTAACCGGGCTGGCTGGCTAAAGTGGCCAAGGACAGCAGCGCATCGAGAGTTGCGAGGCTGTGGACACAATCGCGAAGTTCTTGATATTTGGCTGAAATATCGTCAAGAAGGCCCTTGAAGGCAGCGTCACAGGCTGCCGCCAGTGATTCCTTGTACTGATCCCGCTCTTGCAGCATGCGCTTGACTTCTGGGGTATGGAAGCGGAGCGTTGACTTCGTTGCCGATATCTGCTGCCATGACGCCGGCACCTTCTTTTCTTCCGGCGACTTGCGCTTGACTTCAATAAGGTACTCTATGCCAGCAACAGTGACATAGTCAACCTTGGTCTTTCCCAGCTTTGCGGCTGCTTCCTTTCGGTGGGTGTCAAGATCATGCTCGACCGAGGCAATACTAAGCTTCAGATCGTTGATGTTCTCTGCCTCGAACTCCTCGCGGAAGAAGCCGTATTTATCATCGTCTTTCGCAGCTCTGGCATTGATTCTCTCGAGGAAGCCATTGACATCTTCGTATATCTTCGGTATATTTGATACTGCATCGCTGAGTAAAGTCGAAGTGAAGCCACTTTCTCCCGCTGTCTTGACGGATAGGTATTGACTTGCGATGTCTTGGAGTGTTTGGAGAGCAGCCAGCAGCTCTGGCCGCGAGCACTTCTTGTAGTATATACGAGTCAGAACCTTCTCGAGGTCGGTCTTGATCTTCCCCAGCAGAAACTTCACCTTGTCCACCGGAATCGTGTTCTCGCCCTCTTTGAGCTCCTCAACGGCAGCGACGCGCTCTTCCAGTCTCTCTTTGTCGATGAGGGGTCGACCGACCCATTTTCTGAGCAGACGCTGCCCGAACCGGGTCTTCGTCCTGTCCATTGTCCAGAAAAGGCTACCCTTCGCAGTGTAATCTGTCTGGTTCTGATATATCTCCAGGCTTGATAACGTGTTGCCATTCAGGAGCATGTATGATCTTGCACTGAAGGGCTGGAAGTACTTTGTCAAATCGAAGACGTGCTCCAATCCATAGTCACTCAAATATGTTATCATCGCTGATAAGCATATGGTGACGTGCTCCGAGAGCTGATGTACTTTGTCAAGAACGACACCTTGTTGGTCTGACCCGCCCTCTTGGCTTGACTTCATCTTGCCGGCATAAAAGTTTGAGATGTGACTGTAGGCTTGGGCAGCCATAGTCTTTGGTTTCTCGACCCTCTCCACGCGCGACCTGTCCCCAAAGACGTTGGTCTTGCTGGCGGAGAGGTGTTGTATGAGCTTGTCCGTGGCTTTCGACAGATCGCCGACAATGAGAAATTCCGCCGGTGCTATGTGAAGCAAGCGCGTCTCGATCTCGCTGCGCATGAAGCCGTCCTCGAAGTCATCGTAGATGATGTCGCCCGTCGCTGGCTGGACAGCTACTAGCCCAACCTGCACCTTCTCGTCGGTACCCCAACCCTTCGCGTTTGTTTCAGTAATGCAGAGTAGATATCCAGTTGCTTGTGCACCCACACCAGAGCCAACAGAAGGAGTCTCCAGGCCTTCCACATCATCTACATACGTGCCTTTTGTGTAGAGATTTGTGAGCTTTCGGACGAAGGGCGTGTTCCTGTTGGTTCCGGCTGCTTTGAGCGCTGCAGTTTCTAGTTGACGCACCACGCCGACTTTGTGATTCGCCTGTACGAGGCGCTTTACGTGGACTTGCAGTCGATGGACAGGAAAGCTGGCAGAGGCAAAACGATCGTAGTGTGCTTCGGAAAGATGTTCATCGTAGCTGGGAAGGAGTGAGTCTCAACATAGCTTCCAGGATGGCGCCTGCACATACCGAAATTTTCCTGGGATGCACACGATTCCTAGCTCTTTCGACGCAGTCCGCGCATCCTCACCAAAGAACTTGAATTTGTATCCGACCTCCATGACTATGACCGTATCCAGATGCTTCCGTTTGATGTCCAGGTATTGCAGCTCCATAGGAGTGAGCTTCGAGGCCTTCTTCGTTGCAGTACCCTTACGGCCTTTTGTGGGCTTTGGGGCCGGCTCTTCGTCTTCTTCATCCCCATCTTCTCCTTCGCCTTCTCCCTCTTCTCCGTTCAGATTATCCGCAGAGATCATCTTGTTCCTCCTCCTCAGCTCTGCGAAGCTATCTGGTCGACCCAGCTTCTTGACAAATTTGTCGTGGAGCTTCTCCCTTTGCCTCTGCGTAGCCGCATCATCGATTTCGTTCTCATCGCGCACCACAGGAGATGACGAGAACAGAAACTTGGAAGTCCTCTCTGTGATCTTCGGCGGTTTCGGTGTGTTTAGGTTGGTAGCGGATGTTTGCACGAGCGACGGGCGTGGCGTATCTGCATCTCCATTCGTTGAACGCGCCCGCTTTGGAGGCGATGCCCGATTACTGTCTTCGTCTGCATTCTCATCAATTGAGCGCTTGCGGGCGGTCGGTTGCCTGACTGCGAGGGTGTCCTCAATATCGGACTCGTGGTTTGCACCATTGCCATTCGTGACGGCAGGCGCTGTGGGCTTCGCGTTGGCTTTCGGTGGTTGCGAAGGTTTGGGTGTAAAGAAGCTCGAGATCGTCTGCTGCTTACTCCTCTGTGACAAGCCCTGCGACGGCTGGCTGCTTTTTGGAGCCATTGGGTTGGTATTTGCGGGGTTTTACCCCAAGGTGATGTTGGTGTGAATGGAAGGTGACGCGTGCGGAAGACGCGCTCGCGAAACGAAGTCACGTTGCGTCACATTGAAACTTTAGATGGATCTCGCACACCTACCGCATTGCAGACACCAAGCTATGTACCCACAAACGCAGCAACCGCTGACACGAGGGATAACCTATTGTGTATGTCTTCGCAACCTTCTAGCCTGGATTGCCTTGTCTTAGCGGCCAACTTTTGATTCTGACCTTGTCAAGCTTGTTAGGCTGGACAGCTTATTTCTACTAGGGAAAGCTTAATATTTGCATTGCGCGACAATAATCTTGCACAACGTGAACATCTGTAGGAATCCATAATCGAAAGACGCAAGTCATCCCTCCTACAAAGAGAGCGCGATGAACGGCTATCGTCTCCACCCCCCAGCGTGGCTTATCGCTTCGGCTCCTCGCTTATCTTCACCAAGACACTTTCCCGCCCTCTTCAAAAGCGCCGCAAGGCACGCAAGGCACAATGACGAGAATCTCACCGAGAGCCTCGCGTCGTCTCCGCAGCCCACTTGGATCCTGGCATCGGCCCGTGGGCTTTGGTAAGGTCCTTCCCAAACGGTGAAAGCCACGTCCGTATGTGGCGATTAGCACTGACTATCACCGACGCACGCAATCGGCAAGCACGAGGCAGCCCGGTTGTCGGGCCTTAAGTAATGATCTCACTGCTTGTTGACCTTGTCTCTTCCACTCTACGTGGCTATCACTATCTGGAATTTGGGACAATGGTTTGCGGTGCTGCATCTTGGTCGCGGTGGTTGACGGGGCTCTTGACTGTGCAGTCGGTACTTGCGGGCCCGTACTCGAGCGAGGCGCCATATCCGTCGAGCACGCCGTCACCGCCAGTACTGCGAGACGGACAGCTTGGTGCTGTGGCTTCAGAGGCTGAAATATGCAGTCACATTGGCATTGACCTTCTGAAGGCTGGTGGAAACGCTGCCGATGCGTTGGTCGGTACGGTGTTCTGCATTGGTACTGTTGGCATGTACCATAGCGGTGAGTTGAGAGAAGCGCGCAATACGCCTTGCGGAAGGAGACTTGATCATGAACTGACGGGTTTCAGGACTGGGAGGTGGAGGCTTCATGCTTGTCCGAGCACCCAATGGAAGTTATGAGTTTATCGACTTCCGTGAAACAGCACCATCAGCTGCTTTTGAGGACATGTACAACAACAACACTGATGCTAGTTTAGAAGGTGGTCTTGCATCCGGTGTCCCAGGAGAAGTTCGCGGACTTCAACATCTCCACGAAAACTACGGTCAGCTCCCTTGGGCCACCGTCCTTCAGCCCGCCATCAACGTTGCTCGCTATGGTTGGCGCGTCAATGCAGACCTTGTCAAATATATGGCTTCGGCGATTGCTTCAGCTGGCGAGAACGCGACTTCCAACTTCCTTGTTGATGACGTCGAATTCGCACTCGACTTTGCGCCCCAAGGGCGACTTCTCAAGCTCAACGAGACTATCACACGAAAGCGATATGCCAACACACTCGAGACGATCGCCCAGCAAGGACCAGATGCATTCTACACTGGTCCCATCGCCGAAGCCACCATCAATGCATTGCAAGCCAAGAATGGAACCATGACGCTCCAAGACCTCCAAAACTACACCGTGGCTATCCGCATACCCTCCACTATCACCTACCGCGACTATAAACTAACCGCCTGTTCCGCTCCAAGCGGCGGCGAAGTCGCCCTGACCGTTTTGAAAATCATGGAAGGCTACTCAGACGTCGGATCTCCCACCAACCTCAATCTAACCACGCACCGCCTCGACGAATCCATGAAATTCGCCTACGGCATGCGTGCCAACCTCGGCGACCCCTTATTCCTAAACGGCATCGACAGATACCAAAACGAAATGCTCTCCGCCTCGACCGCCGCCGAAGTCCGCTCCAAAATCTCAGACACGCGCACTTTCAATGTATCCTACTACGACCCCTCTGGCCTCGAATCCCTCGAAACACCGGGCACATCACACGTCGTGACGGCAGACCACACCGGTCTGGCCATTACGTTGACCACGACCGTGAACCTGCTATTCGGCAGCAAACTCGTCGTCCCAGAAACAGGCGTGATTATGAACAACGAAATGAACGACTTCAGCATCCCCGGCGTGAGCAACGCATTCGGCTACATCCCCAGCCCAGCGAACTTCATCCGCCCGGGGAAGAGGCCGCTGAGCAGCATTTCCCCAGTCATCGTTGAACACCTTAATTCCTCAAGCCTCATAGATGCGTTTTACGTCGCCATCGGCGCCGCAGGCGGGTCGAGAATCATCACGAGCACAATCCAGAACTTGATCCACATTCTCGACGGAAACAACACGGTTGCTGAAGCACTCGCGCAGCCAAGGATACATGATCAACTCGTTCCCGCAAGGGTCGAGTTTGAGTACAGCTTTGATAATAGCACGACGGCGTTTTTGAAGGGACTGGGTGCGAATGTTACATGGGTGGCGCCCGGCGCGAGTACGGCGCAGGGATTGAGGAGGCTGGGGAATGGCACGTTTGAAGCAGCGGGGGAGCCGAGACAGTCGAACAGTGGTGGTTTTGTTGTTTGAGGTCGGAGAGTGTGTTTAGATAGGAATGTCTGGTGCGCAGTTTGGGCGCCATAGCTTCTCCTCTTGAATAGCTCAGAAGATATTCGTAACAATGAGGAGTCAATACTGGAAACTCCCAGTGACATTGCAAGCTGGAGAACGTCGATAAAATACCATCTTTGTCCGTTATTAAGTTTGAACATTTTCATTGAAATTGTCGTGGCTAGACTAGACTACTAACTCTACTGACTAGAAGGACGTAGTTATCCCAAAAAGCTTACGGAAAAAGCAGATAGAGAGGTCATTCGCAAATCTCGATGACATCGCTTTTGCCGAAGGGCAAGTATACATTACAGGTGGAGAAGGGGGCAGAGATACCTTTCGTTTGATGAAATGTTACCTGGAAGAGGTATGTAATCTCTCATCGTGGATACAGGTGTGTGAATACGTAGTCTTCTCTTTCGACGAACATTGGGCCTATCGTGATGAGGGCGAGAGACTCTGGTCCGAGACGTATATGCAATGTAGCGAATCAGAGGTCATACGCAGTACAGGGAGGGAGTGAGGATGCGGAGGTTGAACTTCGGGGCCTGACGAACCTCAACTGCAGGAGAGTCAGCCAGATAATATCGCATAGCAACAGGACCAGATCGTACCATGTGACTTTTCGTACGCCTAGTAGCGAGTCCGTTGAGCGTGATTTTTCACTGGTGCGACGCTGATGGATGCGATGTTCTCGCTTTGCTTCGCTCTGTGACAATTTTGGGTTAGCAGGTATTTGGAGAGAGTTGAGAAGTGGTGATTACATTTCGCTAGCAGCCGTGCAAAGATTGAAATAGATGATAAGGAAGCATATGTGAAGGAAGAACGGCGCGAGTACTATGGCGATGCGGTCGTTGATCTCCACAGCTTCATCTTGAAGCCGAGCCTGACCTTTCCCAGCGTGTTATGTGTCTCCCACTTGAGGACTACAGAATGCGCTGAGTCTAGTCAGACTGGTGGAGCACCGATCAGTTGCCGCATTTGATACGGTGATCTATTTGCGATGACGCTTGTTTGCTGTGCTGTGAGGTTGTCCCTTACGTTTCTGGGGGTGGGATTGGGAAGCGCTTTTAGCAGATGATACATACCCATAGATCTCGTTGTCCAGCTTCATGTACTCCTCTGCAGCGTCTTTGCCTCCCCGGTTGAGCAGGAAATTCATGTAGAGCTGCGATAGCTCTTTGGACACAGATGGCGAAAAGCGGCCCTTTGTACGCAGAAGATCGTGGACTGCCTTAACGCGCTTGTGTGTCTCCTCTTGGTCTGTAGAGGGTTGTGCGATCTCGAATTCGAGGTATTTGACCCAGAAGTCTCGCGAATCCAAGAACTTTCCGTCTCGTACTTTGTCGGTGAAGACTTTGCGAGCCTCATCGAGAGCGCCCTTGCATTGCCAAAGAATCCGGACTTGCTCTCCTACCAGAATGCCGCCGATTTGATTGTCAGACTGTCCAATGTAGTCTTCGAGGATTCGTATTGCTGCATCGTTGCCTTCGTGTCGTCTCTCAGCGTTGGCCAAAGCAATGAGAGTTTCTTGGTGACCTGGGGCCTGATCCAGAATTGCAACGTATATGTCGCGGGCCACTGACGTACGACCAAGCTTCTCCTCGAATCGAGCCCAGTTCAGGCGTACGGTGGGTGCTGATATGGACACGAAAATGCAGCTCGCGCGCATGTAGATGATGCGAGTGTCCTCATCCCTACCCTGTGAGAACATCCAGCGAGCATATCGTAACCAGAATTCGTCGTACAATGCGCATGCCACCAAGCAGCGCTCATACAAGAAACAGGTTCGCTGGAAATCACCTTGCTTCTCCTCGTAGTCCAGATATTTCCGCCAATTGTCGAGCTCAGAGTCCTCGAGCTCAGTGACATGGAAGTATGGTCTCTTGATCTCCTGCTCGAAGTTCCAGCGACCCTGGACTTCCTGCTGGGTTTTCGAGTATGCATCATAGTAGAACTGATGGATGTGCTGACGCAGGTGACGCTCGACTTCAAGCGGTGGCTTTTCAGGCTGACCCTGGTTTTCTGATTGGATTGACTTCTGCACCAACTCGAGTGTCTCGGCATCAACCAGCTCTTCGACTGGACGGTGGCCGAGGAGAACGGAGAACTTCTCGTAGTATCTCGCGAATTGGTATATCGGCAGGCGGAATACGCGGCTGTAGAGCTTCGTAGCGTTGGCTGGTTCTTGGACGCGTTCTTCAAACTCGATGTACTTGTCCCAGAAGGGATGACTCTGGAAATCGAGACCTACGAAGTGGGCACCTCGCTCAAAGAGACTGTGCGGTTAGTCGGTCTGTTTGGAGCAAAGGAGGTTGGATAGTGGGGATGGGGTGGGAGGGGCAACCAGCTTGCTGAGAGAGACTCGATGCTCAACAGGCGAGCTTAGCTCTATTATCCCCGACATTGATAGTTGCGCGTGTGATTATGCCACAATGAAACGTGTAGAAGTAATGAAGTTTGAGGCATGCTTCCAGTGGGCTCTGTCAGGCATAAAGATGCAGCGCTGTCCCACCGAGCGCTTGCTGTTCGCGAAGGTGCGTTCTGAGTTCCTGCATTGGGCAAGAAAGGTATGACTTACTCTCTAATGATGTCGTTATTATGGGATGTGTCCATCTTGAAGGTGCAGTAATTTGCCCAGAGGTCGACGGAGGTTGAGATGCACGAGACACCGCGCTCGTAAACCTATGCGCTGTCAGCTCCAGCTCCATACCGACTTTGTGATGATAGTACGTACCATCTCTGCTGTCTCGGTCCCACCTATCGCGAACTCAAGGTCGGCATACTTCTTCCAGTACCCGAAGAAGAGCGGGAACTTTGTGAGGAAGCAATCGTAGACGTTGCGTACGAGTTCAATGGCGGAGGGACTCGAGTTCCGGTGGACGCCGCCCTCGAGCTCAGAAGCGCGAGTGACGATCGCCTCCCATTTCTCGAAGTCATCTTCGTTCTCGATCTGCGCTTAAGTCAGTATATAGGAACCATTGTATTGTGGCGGCGCGACACATACCACAGCATCCAGGAGCTTCCGGATCTCACCAGCAGCCTCGTCGCCTGTGTACTGCACATGAGCAATGCTGCCGCGCCCAAGAGGCAACATTTTGTTGCAGATGTGTGAATTAGAGTCGCAACACCTGATTGATGACGCGAGTGTGTAGTGTTTGCGTGAAGAGGATCGAAGCAGGTGGTGACAGCTTTGCGACGCTGATCCGTGGAAGCTGCGAACGGAGTTCGCGTCGGAGGTTCCACTTTCGTCAGTCTCTAGCTCAGGCCACCAACCCACGTGATCTGACGCTAGCCATGACTTTGGAACTGGGAGGCTTAGTATGTCATCTCTCAAGCAGTATATACTATGAGAGCGGTTTGATGAATGCTGGGGGCAGATTTGTAGACAAACCAACAGCAAATTCAACCGATTTGTGTGAGATACGTTGGAACAGAGCAAGGCTATCTTCATATCTTCGTATAGGGCATATCTACGTACTTTTCTAGCAGGTCATCAACAGCCCAGGTATCAATCATCAACAAGCCTCCGCCACCGGAACTCCAACAACCCCCCGTCAAGACCATATCAAGCAGTACCCTGTTCCTTCATATATTTCGCCGTATCGTCTCCCCCAAACGAAAACGGGCTTTTACCGACCTCAGGACTGCGAGGACTAATAGGCAGCGCAAACAATCCATCGTCCTTGTCTTCGTCTTCGTCTTCGTCATTTGACACAGGCCCTCGTGACTGAAACACAGGGGCCGGGCCTGACAATGCGTTGAGTGAGCCCATGCCAGCCATGCCCGAGCCCGAACCCTGCTGCGCAATGATAGATGGCGGAGGGATCGCAGCTGCAATTTTCCGCGGCGGCGCGGCTTGTGCCTGGGGTTGTTGTGGCGGCTTAGCAGCCAGCGCAGAAGGGTTTGCGCCTTTGAATAGCGCAAATGAGGAGACGGCAACATCTGACGACTCAGGCGAAAGAGGGTTGGAGTGCGACATGCCACCCACAGGCGTGAGATCCTCCTTATTCGTGCTCAGCTTCAAGCCAGCAAGCTTCTCCATTAACCGTCCTCCACCAGGCGATCTAGGGCTCGCAGGTCCGCCTTTCAGCTGTGCTACCGAGGGTTCGGAGAGTTGCAAGCTGAGTCCAGCTGGGCGGGCGTTGACACCAAATGTTGTTTCTATCCACTCCTTTTCGTCGACTGCCATTTGTAGGCCAATGCCTTCTATGTTGTTGCGTGATTCCGCGTCTATCTCTTTCTGGAGCACTTGTAATCGCTTCTTTGCCCATATAGTGTGCAGCACTCCTTTCTTGCCTGCTGCTCGTGCTGACGCTCCTAGCTCAGGAGGGAACAGCGCCGGCAGCGGATTTGTATGCCATACGACTGCAGGCCTAGATGTGTCCTGCGGCCGAAGAGTGAGCGACACACTCGTCGGCACCGCAACTCCCGGTGGCAGCAAAAAATACATTCTGTGTACATCGTTGGCGATTTGGTTCTCGTTGGCGGGCAGGACCCTTGTGCTCCCGTCCCAACTTATGTGCCAGTCTCCCCGCACTCCGCGCGTTGTGTCATCGTCTTCCCACTCCACCATTAAGATCTTTGTGCCTTCTGTGGTGTTGGCATGGCCGGCCTGGTACTCGTACCGAGCGAGCGCATTCGTGCTGGAGATGCTCGGCGACTCGACCTCGTCTTTGACGGGACCGCGCGTGGTTGTGTCTACAGCTGTGAACGAAATGGTGGCTGGAGAAGCCATTGGGGCGTGGAATGTGGACGTCGAGAAGCGCGTAAATGGGGAAAGCGGCGTGTACAGATGCAGTGGGGGCGATGCGAGTCTGGGTGCAACGTTAATAACGGGGAAGCAGATTAGCAGTGGTATGCGGGCCTGCGACGGCTCCCGCTGTCACAGAACCCTTCGCGGCCCAGGCACTCCCGTCGCAGCCCTTCGCCAACGTCAAGAGAACAGTGAGACTGTCCGGCGAAGCTGAGTATCAATCTGCTCTGCGCACAGCAGGTCGCTGGCCTTGCAATCGTTGTCTGTGTTGCCTACTATAATTAGAACACCAGTCCCTCGATGGCGGAAGGGAGCGGCCAGCGCGCCACGAGTGGACTCGTGGTCGCTAGGAGCTGTCTGAACCAATCACATTTGCAGATGCACGAGGAAGGCGTTGTGTGGTTGCCAGCGATACGCCGGTTTCATCTTCGATTCTTCTCCATCAATCGAGCTCACACTGAGCTCCTATGAATTACTATACAGGTAAAGCTGGGTGCTGCACTAGCGTCCCAATGCCCCTTTCTCAGGTCCAGGTGCTGCCAGGGGGAAGCAGTCACCCAAATCCAGCCGTGATCTCGTCATCCATCCAGTAAATGCTCCTGCGCCGTACTGATGCTGTCTAGCTTCCGAGAGCTGATAATGCCGAAATTACAAAGTGGGTATAATGCGTTGCGAAAGTAATATATGCAAGAAAAGGAAAATGCTTTTGAGCGAATGGCCGAAGCCCAGACGCGAAGAAAGAACGTGATTGCGAAGGGGGCAAACAGACCAGGATGCTTGCCAGTGAGAGGAGACTTCAGATCAACAAGAAGTCCCAGCCCTTCTGGCGCATCGTGTCCCGCCAGTGGACACTCTGAGTGATACCCTTTGCAAGGTTGATGTCATTGACCCGCCAGACTTCGTTGAGAAGTTCCTTGACGCGGCCAAAAGAGCCAAACTCGGCAGAGCTGCCAAGCTGGCTGGCGCGCTGTGCAAGCATGGTGCGGAAAGAAGATGTTGGTAGAGCGACTGAGCCAGCGATGAGAAGAGGCCAGACAAGGGAGCGGTCGAAGCCCTCAGGTCCTGTGGGGATGTACTCCATAGCCTTCGTGAATGCGTTCACCAGGTTGACACTGCTTGCTTGAGTGCGATCGTAGCCGGGAACGAGGCTGCAAAGGTACATGCGAGCAGCTAGGCGGAAGACTGCAGTCATGTTCTTGCGGAGCTGGCGCGGAAGAAGCTCGCCAGTGAGAGTGACGGCAAGGTTAAGCGATCCATGAGGCGGCTCTGTCAGGCTAATCTGCTCACCAAGGAGCTGAATGTGCTGGCAGAGTTGCGACTGGTCCATGTTCTCGAGCTTGAGCGCCTCAAGGCAGGCGATCTCAGAGATGAGGTACATGATGCGATCTTCGCAGCCCATAAGCTCAGCAAGTCCGGAAGGCGCGTCGGCAATGAGCTTCTCGCGGTAGGTGTCGGCAAAAGAAGGTGTCTTGCCGAGCATTGTAGCACCGAGAATGTCGATCCAGGCAGCGAGAGTCATGTTGAAGGGGGGCTGAGAGTGTGCTTGTCCGTTCAGAGAAACCATCTGGTTCGGGAGATCCAGCTTGTGAACCAGGCTCTGTACTGCCTGGAAGTGCTGGTGCCATGGAATGTCAACGAGACCATCGTCGAAGCGGCCGACCGAGCACGGGAAGAAGATCATGCCGAGAGTTGCCTCAAGCGTCTGCGCGTGCAGGCTGTCGCTGAAAAGTGACTCGGTAAGCTGAGAGACCGTGGCGTATCGGTTGCGGTAGATGTCCTGATCGATCTGATCGCCTTGGAGTCCGAGGGTAGTCTTCATGTGCAGTGCCGAAACGCTCAGGCAGCAGTGCTGGTAGGCTTTGTTGAGCTCCAATGCTGGCATGATGACATCGGCGCGTGCTGAGCCGGGCTGATTAGCCTCGAGAACTGGGTAAATCAAAGGCATGACATTGTCGACAAAGTGAGTCAGAAGGTGTTGATCGCACTCGTCGACCTGGATGGTGGGGTTGTGAGCTGGGCTGAAGGATCCATGGTTGACATAATCGAAGAACGGAATTTCGAGTGGCTCCTCCGTGAATGATTCCCGGTGGCTCTCGAAGTAGTCTTGCTGAATCCAGCTGTCAGTCGCGTAGCCTCCTACAGCTGGTGGTGTTTGGTAATGACTGAAAGTTGAGATAGTTGAGTCCCGGCGCGTGGGCATGTCGTTGATGAACATCTGGCTCTCGGTCTTGATGTCGATCTCAAAAGGAGTGAATTGCCCAGGATGTGGGAAAGAAGGTGCAAACATTGGCGGAGGCATTGAAGCATTGTAAAAGTCAGGCGCGGATCCGGCGTTGAAGTTGTAGTCCAGTGAGTTTTGCGAGTCGACTGAAGGTGCGCGGGTGCAGGCAATGCCATCTGAGAAGGTATCCGCAGTCTGGAGAGAGTGGCAGAGGCTTGGTGGGGTGTTTGTTCCCATTGTGACGCCTTGCGCGCTCTTCTCATTGAGCTTCGTGCGCTTGATGATGTTCTTGATGACTTCCTTCTGGCCTCGCCTCTGCTCATTGTTGCTCCACCACATTGGCCTCTTGTACTCGCACTTTAAACCAAGATGTTTGCAGGCACGGCACGAAGGCTTGCCCTCATCGCACTTCTTGCGTCGCAGGCGGCATGTGAAGCACCCTGCAGGAGACTCGTTAGTCAAATGTCAAATCGCGAGATCCCTGTATAAAGTTCCATACCTGTTCGCGAGCGGCGATGCATTGCTTGCTTTGCGTTCTTTGCTGCGGTCGCAGCTTGTGCTGTTGTTGTTCCAACCATTGTAGCAGACTGTTTGCTAGATGTGGGTGCGGTAGAAGAAGAAGACATTTGAACTAGGTCCCGGACCTGTGGTATATGAAGAAAACTAGTAAAGCAATGCGCGGCAATAAGGACTGATTCGCGACGGGACGATTGGCAGGGGTAATTAAAGATGGGTACTCGAAGCTCGACCAGCGGGCTTGATGTGTATGAAGGAACGGAACCAAATTATGCGATGCCTTCTGGTAGACGGGTACTGAGTGAGATATATGTACCTTAAGAGTCCCGCATACGGCACAAAGTTAGCAATATTGCTCGAGCTATTCTTGGAGTACATACTGCTCGACCAGGGTCTGCCAACGAAACGGGATCGTGAACGACATGGTACAACGCGGCACAGCATGCTGATTGGACATACTAGTCTTAGCCTGCAGCCTGATGTCGAAATTTACGGCCATCTGATTGCAGCTATTTTGGGTACCCGCCGATATGCACTGTTATCGAGCTATATGACCCGCTTGGTACTAGCCCCATGTGGACCTTGTCGAGGACGTGCCTTGGTCTCCTGCCGTCCCCAACCTCTTCGCGGGGGCAGATCAAGATGCATCCGAGGACTGTGCAGCGGCTCGATAACTGGCCGGCCCGGACGTTACTGGTGGCCTTATCCGTGTACGTAGATCGTCCATGTACATGCCAAGCTCACAGATGAACAAATGTATCTGTGTCCAATGGCTCGGAGCTTCACAGCCTGAATGTGGTGCGCTCGACGGGTTCAACACGGGAGAACAATTCTGCCGCAATATGCGAGTCCCGACGGTGAGCAATCACTCGTCAGCTAGTCGTAATGGAGAACACCAGGAGGCTAGAAAAGGCCCATTTCGCATTCACAACTCGTGGCCACGGTACGCCAAACAGGGCAGGTCGACAGGTCAAGTCTTCCGAGCTACGCGATGGCTTTTCGACTGGGCGTGCTAGCCATCACATGCAGTAGCGAGAATTAAGGGAAGGATCGCATGCTTACTGGTGAAGGGTATCTGTGTGGTAGAACAAGCCTTTTCGGCATCTCCAATCATATTTCACAGAGCCGCTAGCGTACAGTAGCCTGACAAGGGTATCTCGGTTGAGAGTTTGCGATGTTGGTCCTATGTATAGGCAGTTAATTAGCTATGATTACTCGTGTATCTCGACACAATTAGGCCCGCGGCGATCGAGTCGTCTGCAGGACGGGATGAAACCCTTTTAGGCGAGCTACATGTGCTGCCACATCTGATTCGCTACCGACTTTCGCAGTCAATACTTCATAGTCAACCTATGAGAAGAGTGATATCGAGGGACAAGGTACCTCCTCGGCCGTACCACGCGCAGGATCCGCTCACCTGATCTGTGTTCTTCTGGTGTTCGGGAGCCGTGGAATGGTTGAGCCCACGAGAGACTGGGATTGCGAAATTATATTGCAGTTTCGACGACAATCACCTATGGAGAGGGCTCAACAAACTTCAGCACTCGTAAACGATGTGGAAGAAGCCAGAGTTCCAAACATTAAGATTGGACTTTCCGGTCTTGAGCTTGATCGGCAGAACGGTGCTTCTGCCATCCTCCATTTTCTAAAGCTTGGTGTCCACGTATCACGTATCATGGTCGGAACAGTCGCCATGCTTCTGTGTCGTGTTCGCGAAAGCTGCAAAACCTACCGCGTTCTGTGGGCCCCGACCTTTTGGCGAGCCTGCCGACCGAAAAGAAGTTGGGTCATGCCTGTTGAACTCGCGGTGTGGTAGTGCCGTGGTGAAAGGCCGTTTCTGCAAGCTAATTCGTTGGTTGCCACGGGTCCACCAAAATGGCCGAGAGCACGAGATTCCCTTTCACAGTCACGGGAGCGTGGTCTGGTCGCTCTCTGTGAAATTGTTGGTCGTCATGTTGATGAGGGTCCGTCGCAAGCTCCCGCAAGCCTTGCACAGCCAGAGAAGCGGCGGCCGAAAGAGTCATCGCATGCTGGGCCACCTGATGAGGCTCCGCTTTGCGATGCCAGCGGACCAGGTTACACGACGGGGAAAAACGCAAGTCGAGCCAAAGTGGATGGGAAATGAGATGCTCAAGTAGCACCAACAATGACGAAGAGGGCTTTGCGGGTTCCCCGACATGCGTGCCATGCATTAACCCAGCCATGTGATATCGTGTGTCGAGATGCAGGTGGGCGTTGTGAGGCTGTCACGGCGCGAGTTCGTGGCCGCCGCCAGATGCCGCGACCCGCTCTGGACCCTGTTTGGTCGTCCTCGACATCCTTCCATGCCCAGGTTGCGCACATCGCAGCCCAACTCGATATCCACACGCCCGCATCCGACCGTCGACGGCTCCAAGGCATGATGGGCCAGAGTCATTTGACCCGGGACCGAGCACTTTCCAGGGCGAAGATGTACCGCAGAGCCAATTGAGGAGCACGTCGCACTCAGCATGGATCAGAGGACCCACGCCTTTGTGCAGTGCTGATAGGTGTTGTACTCGAGAGTCGAGAGCGTGGACGATGATCGCCTGTCTCAAAGCGATGGGCAAGCCGCGCACTACGCGTCCCGCTCCTAGCACAATTCGGCCTCCACACGCCATGGAACTCGTGTCATGCAGCCTGCAGCATGATATTAATGGCAATTCTAAAGGCCAAATCCCCTGATCAGGAAGCATTAGTCTCGCAAGCACTATGCAGAGCAGCGAATAGGATCATCCCAGTCTTGTAAGCGCTCGACCTGCATACTGGCGCAAGAGCCCAGCTCCGCATTGGCGGACAGCCATATCACAGTGCTGGCCGTGCAGCGAGAAACCCCGCTATCAACGGCCTCAAGCGCTCTGTAAAAGCGCTGCTTCGTCCGATCCCTTCTTTGGAAAGTTTGACAACTACACTGTACCTGCCATGCTACCAGCATTCATACGGAACCGTCGTTAGAGCACCTGAACCACAGCATCTCCAACGATTTTGCGCGTGAACACCAAGACCGCAGTCATGGTAAATCTCGAATCTTTTTCGGTCGTGGATGTGGGTACTAACGCTCTTTGTGCAGCAGGCCATGACGCCTATCACTCCACTGGAACCTGGTGTGGAGATGTTCCAGAGGGCAAAGATGCAGTCGTTCTTCTCCTCGGCTTTGGCACCACGATCGTCCTTAGAACGACCAGTCTCACACATCAGCGTTGCATACACTGATATCGAAGATGATGACAGCGAATTCGAGGAATACAGCGGCTCATCTGTACGGAGCCTTCCCTCGAATATAAAAGTATGTCTGCTAATGAGCAACAGAGTGACAACAGGCGAAGCCAAACCACGATTTCGACCTTTGAGGAAATTCAAACCCCAGCGGATGACAGCCGACAGCAATACGCACAATGGAACATTCCCAAAGCTGTAGAGGGTCCTCGAGGTCCCCACCTTTTCCGTGCGTCGCAATCCTCGAATGACTTCGACTATGCTCTACAGATGTCGCCTCTCCTCCCAAAGGACCCTCCATCTCGATTTCCAACCTCGTTCAGAGAGTCTACTCCCGAGACGGTCGTTCCACAGCGGGAGTACAACAATATTGCCCTTGCCGTTGCGCATTTAGACAACGCGGAAGTGCGAGCTTGGACATCTCGCGATGTTGCGACGTGGATGTATCAGAATGGCTTCGAAGACGACGTTATCGACAAGTTCGTTGACCACGATATTACTGGTGCAGTGTTGCTGGACCTCCAATTTGACGACCTCAAGGAACTTGAGATCCAATCGTTCGGCAAGAGACATCAACTATGGCACCAGATTGATTCGTTACGCACAGCAGAAGGCCTAGTTTCCCCAATCGGCCCCGCACCAATTCCGACGCCCTTCGAGGATATCGACCGCCCCTGCACAGAGGCACGAAGCAGGTCGAAGAGCAAGAATCGCAAGCAAGGTCGCCGGGACAAATCACAGGGCCGCCCAAATCGCACTCATATGGACGATGTTATCACGCCAGCGCACTCGGTCTCCATTGTTGCAATCGAGCAGTTGCTGCCGAAACCTCACGTGTGTGCCAAAGGAGAGCGATGCAACAAGTGGAAGAAGCAGCAACGACAGCTTACAAGACTGCGAGAAGAGCATGGATTCCCTATCTCTCCAGAGAAGGGCGGGCACATCTTCATTGCTGGAGACCCTGGCAATCCTCAAACAGCAGATCGCGCTCTCGAGAACGTTCACCGTCCGACCTCAGAAGCAGCTCCTTCTGTAATCGTGCCCTCCGTGGTGGCTTCGTCTGACGTCATGGGGCCGAACCAGTTGCCCGAGTTCTCTCTACAAGACCTCCAGGACCTAGAGAAACGTGATCCGCAGGACAATGTGCGACAATTCCTTTCACTCCAAGGACTAGAGCAACCTTACAGCAGTGCGACACCCATCGAAGCTCCTCCGACACCGCCAATGGAACTGTTTCCACCGCGTCCATTCTTGGTGATACCACAGCAGCAGCAATACCAGGAGGTTTCAGCGTTCTCTGCATCAACTTCAGCACACACTCCAAAGTCATTCGGCAATTTTACTCCAGTAAACCACGCCATGCATGCACCAGAATTCATTCCGGCACCGCACAACAACCTCAAGAGTCTGCCCAAGCTCACGATCCCGCCAGCACGTTCAATGTCCGCCCAGCCATACGGCAACCCACGCAACGCTGCCCCGCAAATTTCACACGTTGCACCCAACACCGCTTTTTCGCCATGTCGTACCGCGTCACCTGGCGGTGTCTACCGTTTCGGTACACCGTTCTCCGAGATGGACGTCCCAGTGACTGCTGTGGCACCCGAACCCCTGTCCCGTGACACGAGCCAGTCAGTGCCACCAAATATGCAGTACAAGATCCAAATCCAAAGGGCCGGATCGCGACACGAGCGAAGACGCCCGTCCCTGCCGGTGCTGAACGAGGATCATGTCTTCAGCCCACAGACTGCCCACTCAGACAACGATACGTTGCATGGAACCCAATTTTCCGAGTCCGACGACAGTGCCAAGTCATCTCCTATCAAGGGAGCTAACCCATTCGACAGCGAAGCTGCAGACTCTGTACCTCCGCTACCCAAGGGAGGCTTTGCGTACAAGGGCGTCAACCACCATGGCTGGATGAAGAAGCGTCGTACCAAGATGTTGCGGCACGAGTGGCAGGACCACCACTTCCGCCTCCAAGGCACGATGCTCGCCATGCATCCCAACGAGCTGCCATCCTCGTCTGCTCTGCAGACCATTGACGTCGACGACTATTCCGTCGCCTGCTCGTCTCTCGCGTCCAATAAGCTGTCCGCCAAGTTCAAGGCCCTGAAACTCTCGTCTGGCAATCAGAAAGAGAAGCCGCAAATCGCACAGCCGAACTTTGAGTTTCAGCTCGTGCCTACTGCGCCGGGCAAGGGCGAGATCAAGAAGGTCATGCCTAACGGCAAGGTTCATCACTTTGCGGTCAAGGGTCGCGACGAGCGCATTGACTGGATGCGCGAGCTTATGCTTGCGAAGGCACTCAAGGCCAAGGCTGACGGGTACGAAGTCAACGTCAACGGTACTGACGTGTAGAATGTCAGCAATCTCCACTTCCCCTCTACATGTTCTGGTTTTCCTGTTCATTTCAGCAAGCTAGCGGGCGTTTTTGTCTTTGTTCCGTTTTGCTCTCTCCTCGCACGCTTCGGCATGCTCAAGACCGCTATTATACCCTTCCATCTTTCCTTGTCCAATCTACAGACCTTTGCTTTTCACAATATGTCACATTGCAGCGCATCTCGACTCCAATTTAGCATAGCGTCACTACCTTCTTTACATCTAAAGACTTGAGCACATGGAAGGACCGCAAGGTTCAGGGAGTATTGGGCATATTCACATTGGCTTTGATGCGGTAATGGCGCGAAGATGGGATGTATTTGCATGTTTTGTTCTTCACTCTCATTGCGCGATGATAGGGTTGGGCTGGTATATGCAAAAGCTGTTGGAGAGTTGGCACTTGGGATGTGGAGGTGGGAGGCATTAGGTAGCTACGAATGAATGGATGAGACTATGCAACCAACCCTTCCCATCTGTCGCAGTGATGGAAGCACATGAACTTGGAGCGATGAAGCACGTACACTCCACGTCGCGCACGCCCAACTCAGTCCATCTCATATGACTACCTACGACAGCAAATCCCCAACCTCACCTTACACAAACATAACCGTTACACAACCCCAAATCTCAATGACAGCAAATTACCTCCCCAACCCATCTCGTCCCACCTCAGCACCAACACACCGCCGAATCATGCATTACACACGCCCCATTCCAATACATGTTCCTGCATAACGCTCGCAGCCCCGTTTAGAAACACGCCCCAATGTCGCTTACATGCCGCATGCCAAACATTTGTCAACGGTGCTTATGTGGCTTGTGTGAAACATATGCGGACCGAAGCGCTGGGGCTGCGAGCGAGCCGACCTCAGGAGGGATGCGGAACACATACTTGGTGAATTGTGCATGAGCAGGCTGTGCGTCGTACGCGTGCTATGTCGGGTCTGTGCATTGATGGATAGATAGATTGGAATGGCGGGGTTGCGCTGGACGTGGTGCGTGCAATACATCTGGGACGGATAGTCTCCGGCTGCGCTGCAGTCTCAGTCAATGATCTCATTCGCTCTAGAAATACCTAGGAATGGTCAAGGCTGGAAAGGTCATAGACATCGAGCGTAGTTTAGCTTTGTAGCATGCATGCATGATTGAGGTTCGAGTGACACAGCTTCTGACTGGCTTCTTAACTTCGAAGTTTGATAGCACAAATCTCGTCACTACGGAGTCACCTCGTTTCCTGGAAAGTGACCCGAGCCTTGGACTCGGAAAAGTGGTGCAGACATGAGCATGACAGCGGATGGCTGCTTAGTATGGGATTGTGATGGTGATGGTGATTTCAAGGGTCAAAGGCACTATCGACGACTTAGCAGGATGTGGTCCGAGCCTTTGACTCGGAAAGTGGGATGCAGACATGCGCATGACAGCGGGTAGCTGCGCTGACATGTCGGGAGATGTGACGGTGATGGTGTTCCTCTTGGTCGTAGGTGGGACTGACTGGTTGTTGGAAATTGTGATAGCTTTAATAGTGGGAAAGGCACACTAACGCTAATGCGAATGCTGGAATGGATAATGATTGGACCAGGAAGTGTTACGCTCGTAATTCTGTGAGTGAGGTGGTGAAGAGGTATGCTTTGTAAGGTTAGTACGGTCCTGAAGCAAGAAGCTGTTAACAGCCAGTGTGTGGCGACATTCAAGATATCTAAATGCAAATTGAGGTGGAAGTTACGGAAGCAAACATCACAGGGAGAATAACAGGCAAAGTGCACTCAATTGATGAAGCAGGCATAATACAAGTACATACACTGATAAAGAGACCAACCATTCATCGTAAGACAAGTGACCAGCCAAGCTCCGCCCAAGTCCAGCACATGCGCTGGTTTTCAGCATAAGGAGCAATTCCATGAATCGTCCATTGACACCGTGTCCAGTGTCATCATCGAAGTCGTCATGTAGATATAATGATCGTGTCGATGAGTAGAAGAAACGAAGATATCAATCGTCGATCCGAAACATTCAAATCGAAGGAGATCCCAAGCCCATTGTCGATATGGCGACCAGAGTGTTGACTTATGTGCGGAACTCAAGACCACGCTTGCTAGAGGGAAGACCCCACGGACGCCATGGAGTGAAGTCCCAGCCGCCCGGCTGAGCATCAGCGGATCGCTTGCCAGAGGGAAGTCCCCACGGCCTCCAGGGGGTGAAGTCCCAGCCGCCGGGCTCAGCATCAGCGGAGCGCTTGCCGGATGGAAGGCCCCATGGGCGCCACGGTGTAAAGTCCCATCCTCCTGCCTCGGCCTCAGGATTAGCCTCAGCATCCGCAGATCGCTTGTGCATGGCGGCGAAGTACTCAGCAGTTGCATCAGCATCGCGCTTGCCAGAAGGAAGACCCCATGGCCTCCAGGGAGTGAAGTCCCAGCCGCCAGGATCAGCTGAACGCTTTCCAGAGGGAAGGCCCCATGGGCGCCACGCAGTAAAGTCCCATCCTCCTGCCTCTGCTTCGGGATCGGCCTCTGCATCTGCAGAGCGCTTGTGCATGGCGGCGAAGAACTCGGCCTCGGCACTAGCGTCACGCTTGCCGGAAGGAAGGCCCCATGGGCGCCATGGAGTGAAGTCCCAGCCACCGGCTTCGGCGTCGCGTTTGGTGTGGTAGTACCACTCGGGTGGGTAGTACGCCTCCGGAGGATATTCGTACTCTTGGGAAGGAGCAACCTCTTCGGTGGTCTCGGGGGCGGCAACTTCTGGGGCAGCGTCGGCCTCAGGTACTGGGAGGGCGGCACCGCTAGCGATGGCCGCAAGGATAGTTGCGGCGACGATTGCATTCAACCTCATTGCGAGAGTTCAGAAGGTACAGTAAAGTGAACGGTATAAGTCGGAGAGTCGTGCAATCGACCGATTGACTAAATGATTGTCTGAGTGCCGATGATGAGTCGATGATGTGAGATAGGAGATGAGAAGGGAAGTGTTTATGTCGTGTCAATCTTAAGTAGACACAAAGAGCATATAGATGCCATCGTGGGCTCGGAACCTTCCCGTGTGGTCAATAAGCTCAATAAAGGGCGATAGACGTCAATAGACATACGGCTGGCGGAATGGCAGCAAATCCGTCCAATGAGCCACCAATGTCCTGAAGTGAAAGTGAGCTCCTCAAAGGGATCTCTCTGAATAGGAAAGCCAACGGCCCAATAACACAGGCCTATTCAAGATTCCGAGGTCATCCAGGCACCTAAGCGGCAGCCTACCGACCATGAACCGCTGTTCCGGAATCTCATAGTCCATTTCGAGCCAGCGGCTCACAGAGCACACAAAGACGATGTAGATTCTTTGAGGAGCAACAAGGGATTGCCTCTTGTTCGGATGAGAAGGCGAGGTGAAGGAGTGCTGGTCAGCTTACCCGATTTGGGTCTGAATAGAGTTCGTAGAGGGTCGAGGCTTGGCGCAACCACAATCTTCAAAGCACATGGCCGCCACAATGTCCACGGCCTCGATACCACTGGCGTAGAAATCCCGTCTGTAAGGGGAGGTCGGCGGCCATGATTGAGCGGTTAGGCGTTTGCGGAGGCGGGTCGCTCGCTATGGACGCATGGACGAGAGCGTCCAAAGGACATGTGCATACTTAGCGCCATCGCACCCGTTGCGTGATTGAACGTGTCCAATGAGGCGTCCTAATCATTCGCCGAATGCTTACCAACAGCCGTCCGTAGGGTTGAGCTCAGCATTGCGTGGGTGCCAAAGGTCGTGGAAGAGGCCGATGTAATCACGAGGATGACATGCCCCGCAAGTGGCATGACGCAAGGAAAGAGCATAAGAGATTGACAGTTGTAGAAGGCGCACAAGAGATGGCTGTATGATCAGAAACAGGACGCAGCTCAAGACCTCGTGCTGGCCTGCTGTTCTCGTGCTTCCATGCAATGAAATGGCAGGCAATTGACGTGCACTACGACGGCTACATGGCCGAACGCGACTTCGTCGGTGATTAAGGACGTTGGAACGAATTCACTGGAGAGGGGAAGTCAATTGACGTATCTGGTGGCGTAGATTGTGGTTGTGATACCACACCTGCAGGCACGAGGGATGTGGTTCATGAACACGCGCTGCTTTTATAATAGTCTAACCGCATACAGCTTAGAGCATCCTTTGCGGAGCTGAAGCTCTCACGAAGCATGTCGCGCCGCCAAAGGCCGTGACGCAAGATGCACGCCCGCATTGCCCAGTCCACAGTGCCCACGCTCCGACGGGCCTTATCGAGCCTTTCAAGAACGCAGCCTTGGATTTGCACATCATGTCAAGCTCGTAGCAATTGCAATCGCAGTCGACCCATATCGACCAAGCCCGCCTCAGAGAAACCATACTACATCACGACACCCATTTTCTACGTCAACGCTGCCCCTCATGTCGGCCACCTCTACACCATGGTCCTCTCGGACATCATCAAGAGATGGCAGGTTTTGAAAGAGAAAAATGCTCTGTTGCTCACGGGGACCGATGAGCATGGCATGAAGGTATGCCTGTAAGACATGTATAGCGAGAAAGTCGCTGAGCAAATTAGGTCCAACGAGCGGCTGCGAAAGCAGGTGTGGACCCCAAAGCATTCTGCGATAAGGGTGCCGAGATCTTCAAAGTGCGTACGCCGAACGAACGGTCCCGGAAGCAGTAGAAATACTCACAGTGCGAAGGAACTTGCGCGAAAGGCCGAAATCAGCAATGATCATTTCATACGAACGACGGACATAGAACATAAGGATGCTGTGGAGTACGCCTGGGTACGTTGATGTCAGCTTCGACAGGCATGCATTTGGGCTGACTCTTGGCAGTTCTTGTTGCAAGAGAAGGGGCTCATTTACGAGGAGAAGCATGAGGGCTGGTACTCGGTGACAGACGAGGCCTTCTACCCACAGTCGGCCATACAGCCCTGGATAGACCCACCGACAGGGCGCAAGATGATGGTATGACTTGAGTACCTGAACAGGTCGAACGGGAGCTGATTCACACGTAGACTTCGATCGAGACTGGCAGCGAAGTCGAATGGTCATCTGAGATCAACTACCACTTTCGCCTATCGGTATTTCGCGAAAGGCTGCTCGAGTTCTATGAGGCAAACCCAACGTGGATCGTCCCCGAGCATCGCATGAAAGAAGTGGTGACCTCAGTAGAATCCGGCTTGGAAGATCTTTCGATATCGCGACCGTATGACCGATTGACGTGGGGAATCCGGGTGCCGGGAGACGACACACAGACCATATACGTTTGGCTAGATGCGCTGGTGAATTACATCACCAAAGCAGGTTATCCTTGGGCACCTGGACGTGAGACTGCGGGAGGCTGGCCAGCAGACTGCCAGGTCATCGGCAAGGACATTGTCCGCTTCCACTGTATCTACTGGCCGGCCTTCCTCATGGCGCTGGGTCTTCCACTACCGAAGCAGATCCTCTCCCACGCTCATTGGACACTAGGTGGCTCAAAGATGTCCAAGTCCACTGGCAGGGTCGTCGACCCCTTCCACGCCATCGACAGATTCGGACCTGACGTGATGCGCTTCTATATGGGTCATGAGGGCGGCATCCAGGACGACTCGAGCTACGACAACATTCGCATCATCCAGCTCTACAACAAGTTTCTAAACAATCAGTTGGGCAATCTCGCCTCCCGTGTTTTGCGCAATAAGAAGTGGAGTGTTCGAGGCGCTGTGGAGCGCGTTGGCAATAAACCTGCAGCATATTGGGAAGAAGGTCCAGGCGCCAGGTTTTGGAACAACTCGCTCGCTGCCGTCGCCTCGAAAGTGGACAGTTCTTTTGAGGCATACGATCCTCGCAAAGCAGTGTGTCAGATCGCGGATTTTGTTAGAGGGGTGTGTTGCCTTCCACGGTGCAGCTTTTCGAGCGCTAACCACCATTAGGCAAACGATTTCTTCCAAAAGTCGAAACCGTGGGACAAGGTACTCACGTTTGCACCTGGTGAACCTGGCGAGGACGTCGACAAGATCATCTTCGAGGCTGCCGAAGCACTCCGCATGATCGGCATACTGCTTCAACCCTGGATGCCAAATAAAGCAGGTCTCCTACTCGACCAGCTGGGTGTGCAACATGATCGGAGGACATTTAGGTATTGTCAGCCCGGCGCTGATCTGGAGTATGGAGAGCCAATGATCGAGCTTGGTGCTGGGCATAAAGGTGTTTTGTTCCCACCATTGCCCAGCGAGGGCTAGATTTGCTGACATAGCTACTGTATCAAATGTACCTATAGGACGTGTAAGATAATGTCTCGTATCAAGGAATTCTGCGCGATGCAAAGAAAGCCTTCAAATACGAAGAAATGCTTCAATGTCTTGTCCTCGAGTGGTTTTCCCAATATACAGTATCCTGCTGAGCGCCAATAATGCTATATAAGTGTACAATATACAAACGCTACGCTCAATCATGCCCCGCAGCAGCCTTATGCGGCTTATCCTCATCCTCCTTCTTCTCCTCCCTGACAAGCTCCCCATTCTTATCCCTCGGGATGCGCTTCCACCCCGTCTTAAAGCGCTTCCTACTCGGATCGAATCGCGGGAAGGGATGTGCTTCAGTATTAAGCACAATCTGATCGAGCGGCAGTAAATCATCAGGTCCAAAGAGGAGGTAGAAATACTTTAGCGTTTCGGCCTACTTGTGTGTCAGCACATTAATGGTCACAAGGTACGATGAAAACAGGGATATTGGACGTACCAGCCAAAAACTCTCCATATTATCCCTCTTCGGCGGCGGAATCTCCCTAACATCACCCACGCTCGTGAACCCGCCTCCGTTCTCGACAATGGTGTGCTTGACAAACGCCTCGAACATTTCCCAGCCCCATTCGCGGTAAATCTCGTCGCCGGTGATGCGCCACATGTAGAACAGACTTTCGACTGTCTCTGGGCGCTGCAGGTTATGCGCATCAGCGGGCTTGATGTTAAAGTCTGCTTTCCAGGTTTCGTCGGCGGGATCGAGATTAGACTTGGAGGGCAGGATTTCTGTGCGGTACATCTTCGGCGGGTCGTCGAGTTCGAAGTGTGCGATTTCGGGAGCCAGACCGGTGGGCGTGACGCGGTACATGCCCATGCACGTCTTTGTGAGTTCGCGGGCAAGCGCCATGTCTTCTTCTTGCTGCTTGCCCCAGGCCGGGAGTTTCTTGGCTGCGGATAGAGAAAGACCGCCGGTTGCAGCGAGCGCGATGGTGCCGGGGTAGAAGCAGACGAGGTGGTCCATTTTCGGGTGCAGATGGCCTTCGATGCCGCCTGGACGCTCAGCCAGGACGGTTAGGTGGCTGTTCTTGGTGTATGCGAGGAGGTGCTTCTTGACGCCGGCGAGGGACTCGTCCCACATGTCGCGGTAGATGGGCTCCCCTGTCTGGAGATGCTGCTTGATGAGGTATTCGTAGTAGCTGTCGCCTCTGCTGCCGAGACGGATCTCGGTTCCGCGGAAAGTGCCGCGGTCGGCGTAGATGAAGATGGGGAGCAGACCGTCTTTGGCGCCGTTGTTGTCGACGACTTCCATGACCTTCTCAGCTTTCTCCCAATAGTGGCCTTCGCCGGTGAGGTAGGCGAGATACTTCATCTCCAGCTGGAGGGTTGTCGCTTCGGCAGTAGAAGATGCGCCACCATCTGCATGCGAAGCTTCGCCCTTTCCGTCCTTAAGAATAACGCTGGCCCATGGGACGCCAGAGGGGGACTCGTATGCGCCCATCAATCTGTCTGCCAGATCATCTGCCTTCTCGAGGAAGAGGTCCTCATCCTTTGGATTCTCGGGCTTCATGCCTGGCAGTATCTCTTGCAGATAGTGCGCTGACAGAAGTCCACCCAGCATGCGTATGGTGGTCTCGAAGGTGTTGACATCTTGGTCTTTGTTGTAATCCAGGGTTGTAGACACCCATTCGCGTGCGTGCTTGAGCTCTTGTGTGAGGTTCATGAGCATCAGCGTGTCCAGTGCATCCACGATGATCCACCCCATGCCATTCGGTTGCGCCATGTATCGACCGTTGCGAGAGACGGGATGATACTCGTCATATCCCCATCCGTGCTTCTCATATCCTTTCCAACTCAGCAAGAAGGCGTTTCTTACATCATCTCTCCTCTTCTCCCAGTCTACCTTGCTCTTCTTCCCGCTCGAACCTGTAAGACCACTCCATGTCGTGCCCTCGTCTTTAGTCTTTCCTGCAGGAGCGTCGACTTCTGCAGGAGTACTCGACCATCCAAACCAGTACAACAGTCCAAACACCACCAATGCGATCAGTGCGAAACCTCTTCTACTCCTCATGAATCCTTTGCGACTCTGCACGCCATAACCATAGCTCTTCCCTGACGGCTTGTCTTTGTACATAGGCAGACCCTTCTCGTTGCCTGTCACCTTGTTCCAAACATTATCCTCAAACCGGCGCTGGGCGTTCTCGAAATTGGGCACGTTGCGCGGCACGGCGAAGGACATGTCGGTGTCCTTGATTGCCTGGGCGGTGGCCTCGACTGCCTGTTTGGTAGATGCGAGAGCTTGCGAGGAGTGCTGCGCGGTCTTCTGGGCGGCCGACTGGAGGAGCGAAAAAGCAGACGGTGTTGCTAGTGATGCTTTGCTACGGAGGTTGAACGGGTCGCGTGTCGAGTTCATCGACGCGCTGAGATGCAATGTTCAACAACCATTGATTAATTGCTCCTTCACTCTTTGTTTCTTCTGCTTCGAAGCTGCATCTCAACTCCTTCTGCACAGTTTCAAAGAAGCCTCGGTGGGTGTCCCGACTCGCCAGGTGTTCAATCTCTCCCAACGTTGATCGACAGGGATCAAGCTCTACGCGAATCTCAGCCTTGCTGCGGAGCGAGACGGGAATGCTCCACTTCCACCACACAGCCGCTCGCAACATCTCATCACTTCCGCTTTGTCGTACTCAGCACGACGCGTATGTCACACCACAGCCTCCTTGCACAAATGACCGACGTCTCACCGTCAGATCGGTCGGCGAGTATGGGCAGATATAACATGAGCAAATGCCCTTGCATGCACCTCGTGCACGTAGAATTGAAGTTGTTCATATGATCAGCGTATCGCATACCCTTGCAACAACCTTGAAGCTCATCATTACGGTGTTCTGTCGTCACTACTAATCGAAACAGTCGCAATGGCGTTCTGCAACATCGATACAGATGGAGTGCGTTTCTTATTCTTTGCCTTGTTCTCCTGTCTGCCAATCTATCACTGCTGCTATCCAAACCGCACAGCATCGATCCACGAGAAAGCGAAAGCTACAGCGACCATCTCAAATCCAAGTTCACTAGAACCACTGAGAGAGCAGCCACACGACTCTGTATACCTTAAGTCACCTCCAAAAGCAGTTGAGCAACCACGTCAATCATGAAGCATCTCTCAATCAAGCCCTCGACCTCGGGGCCACCAACCAAACAACACACTTCAGTTCCCGATTCTCTCCCGGCCGCAAAAGAAACAAAAGTCCACCCCTCCAACGCCCCAAACGACGCAACCAACGCGTCACTCTTCTTCGTCGGCACCGCAACCACAATCATAGAATGGGCCGGCCTACGCATCCTCACAGACCCCAACTTCCTCCACGCAGGCGACCACGTGCACCTCGGCCCCGGCGTCAGCGCAACACGACAAACAAACCCAGCCATCGATCTGGAAGAACTACCCCGGATCGACGTAATCTTCCTGAGCCATTACCACGAAGACCACTTCGATCGTGAGGTCGAGGAGAAATTGACGAGGAACATTCCAATCATAACGACACCGCATGCACACGAATGTCTGACGAGTAAAGGCGACGAGAGCTTTACAAATGTGCACGCGCTCGATTTCTGGGAGACGCTGGTTCTCGATATCGATGGTGAGGGAACGAAGGACAAGACGCCGAGTATCAAAATCACAGGTATGCCGGGAAAACACGTCCCACCCGGCCCTTTGAACGTCGTGAATGATCTTCTCGGCGCTGTACCGCCGACGAATGGCTGGATGATTGAACTCGGATACACGGACCAAACCCCTCCGTCCTCAACCTCAGACTCAGGTTTGGACTCGTTTGAGAATGGATACAGAATCTACATCTCCGGCGACACCCTCATGGTCGACGAACTCAAAGAAATCCCGGCCCGATACAAAGACCAGAACATCGACCTCATGCTCATACACTTGGGCGGTACAACAATCCCCGGGCCGAAAATGCCGCTGCTCATGGTTACTATGGATGCGAAGCAGGGCGTGCAGTTGATGCAGTTGATCAACCCCGATCTGACGATTCCGATCCATTACGACGACTATGATGTGTTTTTAAGTCCATTGGAGGATTTCAAGAAGGCGGTGCATGAGGCGGGGTTGGATGGGAAGGTGGTATATTTGGATCGGAAGGATGAATTCAAGTTTATCGTTAAGGAGCCGAAGAAGTTACAGACACTCTAAGAAAAACGTCAATAGGAAATCCTGAGTCCAAAATGATACGATGCATAAAGACAGTGCAAGTGTGAAGTTTGATCTTTTCATTTCGAGTAGAACCCTCTTTTACGAGGTTCAGTATGCCATTGATGAAGAAAGGTTATCCGTTGTGACGCCCGTCCGCTCATGCCATGCCGTGGTTCGTTGTCGTGGCTTCATCCACGCTCTTCTCCCGACCCCATCATGTCCTCATCATGTTCCTCCATTTATGCGGTGCGCTTGCCCTTGGGGTTCTTCTTGCCGACGTCGGAGATAGTGAGACCTGTTGTGCCATGTTAGCCTGAGATTCGATCGCATTGCTTAATGTCCTTGGAGGACTTTGTGTGTGCGGAGTGTAGATGGGAATATTGCGTACCCGGAGGCAGACTCTGCTTGAGCTTCTCGGCCTTGTCGGTGTCCTTGAGCACGAGGGTGTACACGTTCTTTGAGCATCGGACCTTGAACTTGATGTTGTTGACCTTCTTGTTCTTCTTTATGCGGGCGGCTGTCGAATCGTCAGTACTATTTCCCGGTATGCTAATAGTTTCTTCGCCCCGTCTGCCTGCCATCTGCGGGTGCTCGCATCATATTGTCGCAACGCCGCAGTCCGTCCACCTCTTCCTCTTCCCCATTCCAAGCCATCCCACATCCTCAGAATATGGTGAACGTACACTTAGCATCCTTGCGCCTGCAGATCTCGATAAACTGCTTGATATCGGAGACTTCGGAAGGCATTTTTGCGGATTTGGGCGACGAGTCGGTTCGGTATGAATTGGCGGTCGTGAACTTTCACAGCCAAATTGGCGCGCCGGTTGTGGAGTGGAAATCTCGCTACGCACGGGCTGCATGGAGGCGGTGGTGCGGGCGAGGCTGGATTGGGAATGGTGGGGTGACGACGTGTGTGGCGCTGGAACAGGGAAGGTGAGGGGATGTGGACGCAACTCTGAATGCTGCCTGCACCTAACATCCTGTTTACCGTTCGTGTATAACTTCAAAGCGCTCAAGCAATGATTGCATAGAGTCTGGAAGAACACATCATCAATCTTGCGACAGCTCTCAACTTTCAACATGCCGACGCCACTCGATCGCGCAACTAGCCAACGTGTAAGTGAACTGTGGATACCTTGGGACTATATAGTCATCGTAGGTATGCCGCTGGTAGAGGCTACCAGATACTAACTTCAGCTAGGCCCCCTTCTTCGCCTTTGCCGCCCTCGTCACTGGCGTCGCAGCATGGAGCATCTGGGGTCAAGACCTGTTCCCGAGTAGCGATCCCACTGGAGGTATGTTTCCTGACTTCGACGTCGCGCAAACCAGACTGACAAGTCTTCTCGTAGATCCCGATACCTGGACTCGTGAGCAATGTGTTACTTGGCTCAACAACGTACGTAATGTCTCGTCATATATCTAGGTCCTTCATTGCTGCTTCATGGCACTTAAAACATCTCACAGCATGGCGCGAAGCTGCCGTCTGAGTCTGTTGATTATGGCTTTACTAACAGTCTACGCAGCGCAACTTGCACCCATCACCTTTGGCAACAACCGCCGAGCTTTTGGAGAGGATCAAGGCGAACATGAGGGTGGCGCGAGAGCGAACGCCCGGACAGTAGTTTGTTGATGGTGTCGGGCGTCAATGAAGTCGTGTCTTTTAAGATCATCAGTGTGCGGAACAAGCTGGATGGTGTGGTACCATGTCCTTTGAAATTGATACCCCTTCTATGTGCTTCTTCATGACGAAGCTCCTCTTTGTATGAAACTCGGCCCAGCATCGCACATGATTCGTTGAAGTATTATTGATGAAAGACTTTTGCTAGGAGAATATTCGATCGGAGTCCAAGATGATTCAAGCTTGCCTAACTACAAGCTCCAGGACGAAAAGATCGTGTGTAGAGTATAACACCCCGCAACGGCCCTGATACCAAACCATACTACACAGACCCAATGAAAATCTGGGTACCCTCCGCACCATAGTACCTCGGTACTTGTCTAGTTGAGCAATCGCAGACCCAATCGAAAATTTGAAAATTCTCCGTAGCCCTCCAGCCCTCACTATCCCAACTACATAACGCTAACCTCCAAATCCACGTTTGTTGATGATCGTCGTCGTGAGCCGCCCATAGCACCCACCTAAGCAACATCTCCATCAGCAGCTCAACACTTGTATTTAGATGCTCCTCGTCCTCAGCGGCGTCAGCCTCTTCCTCCATCAGCTCTCGGTTGAGACGCTCGAGCTCCTCGGCCATGCGTTTTTTGTATAGCTCCATCTGCTTATCGAGCTCATCCTGCTTCTTGGTCGTCTCAAAACGCTTCTGACGTAGAGCCTCGAGCGCTTTACGCTTTTCGGCCACCTGACGGTCGATCGGTACAGGACGAGGGCTAGCAGAGCCTGAAGGCATACGCGACACTGACGGCGGCATGCTCGGGGTGGATGGTGCGGCTATAACTTTCAGGCGCTTGTTCTCGGGTGTGGTACCGTTTGTGGGTTCTGCAGTGCACTTGGTAGGAATGACGGGAGGTGCCTGCGCGACAGGCTTCTTTTGCGCGATGGGAGTGGTAGTGGAGACAGGCGCGGGCTTTCCTCCGCGCCTCTTCGGAGATGGGATCACGACTTGGGGTATCTATTTGGCAGGTTCTTTGGCTGGCGTAGTGACCTTGGTCGCCGTGCTCAATGTGCTGACATTCGTGGTTGAGGGTAGGCTGGAGGCCTTCGCGGCACTGTCGACAGCTGATTCATTGATCTTGTCCTTCGCCACAGCCACAGCGATTGTGTCGTTACCAGTAGCTGACTCCTTCTCGACAGGCTTCTCGACAGGCTTCTCGACAGGCTTCTCGACAGACTTGTCGCAAACCTTGTCCTTGGTCTCGGCAGGCTGCTCGGACGGTGTTGCATCGTCCTTGGTAGACTCGATGGGCTTATCGCCGTTGCCGTTCACGGTCTTCTTCGCGTCAATGCCAGCACCATCACCGTTGGTGGCAGCCTTGTCATCCTTGGTGGTGGGGTCTTTTGTGGTGGGTGGCTCTTGCGAAGGCTTTGAGAACACTCGTGCGGGGAGATTTTCGCTCACCTTCCCTTGTGGCTCTAGAACGGTGACAGCTTCAAGAGTTAGAGCGCGCTCTTGGTCAGTCGTGGAAATCATACCTGGTTTTGATGTTGTTGTCGCGGACTTTGGTAATTGTTTCTTTGGAAGAGTGGGAGACTATAAGTTGTTGTTAGCGACGTGCAAGACATTATACATGCACAAACGCAAAGTCGAAGTGACCTCAAATTCTGGTCTAAACCTAAGTAAAAGTATAATTTTCTCTTACCTTCGGTGGCGGGTCCTTCTGCGCGCCCTTGACCGGCGTAGAGGGTATGTCAGGGGGAAGCTCTGAAGATGCTCTTGTCGAGCTGTCTCCATCATCTTTGTGAGGCTTGGTGCCCGCAGGGAGTGGAGGGACAGGCTCAAGGACAAGAGTATTAGGCTCGGATCGGTCCTTGATGGTCGGATCGTAGGTCAACTTCAGCTTGCGATCGGTAATCGCCTCTAGAAAGAATGGTCAGTTTTGGTTCAAAGACATGCTGTGAGTGCGTACCTTGGCTTCTGTAATGGAAGCAGAATATCGCCCATGGCTCGGTGCCCGGACGTCTCGCGTCAACCTTGCGCCGCTCACGGTTCAGGTGAGCACTATCCAAAAGAACGGAGTTCTTCTCGAACTCCATTTGTAGAGTTGGCGGCAACGTCTTGTAAGTTGAAACTCGCGGCTCGTCGTCACAAATGCCGTTGAACTTCTTCATGTTTTCCAACGCGTATGAGACCCCTAACTGTCGAGTGCTGTACAGCCATAGCTCCAGAGTGCCAATAGTCTCTGGTCCCTCTCCTTGGGTAGCTGTTACGCCAGAGATCGGAGCGACGAGCATATCCGTGTCGAAAAACTTCATCTGTAGTCTTGACTAGGAACGTCTCGGCGTCGACTTTCTTGTTCTTTTGGTGGTGCACAGTCTTTGCAGTAGATGAACCGGATTTACGGTAGACCCCATCGACCACGGCGTCGTATGCGATTGTCAGAGTTTGGGAAAAAATGTCAGCCTATGTCGTGCCAATATCAGGTGCCACGATACCGTGCCCGTGAATTTTCCACCAATCTCCACCTTGTGGCCCTCCTCGACAGGAACATAACAGCAAAAAACTTTATCCTTGGGGTCGATGTACTCTCCATATTCTTCGAGAGCATCGACTTTGCCCTCTACATAGACGTGCACCTCCGCGCGCCGATCCGTTGCCTTCTCCATGACCTTCATGGCTGTGATTTGCTGAGAGGTGACTAGAAATTGATCCAAGTAATGGAGGTCTCGTGGGGCAGAATCTGAATGCGAAGGGGAAGGTAAGGAATATGAGGACTTGAAGAGAAGACGATGGAAACTGGATGTCTGGACAGAAGACCAGTGCCGTCTTCCTTTCTGATGTGAAGGTGAGTGACACGGAATTCGACCTCACGTAGACCTCGGAAGCCTAGCGTCTCGGTAGCGACGCCGTCACCGCCAATTCAGGTAAGAGAGCCTTGGAGCACTCTGATGTCGAATGTATGATCTTGGTATTCGAAAAGCCGTGTCGAAAGTCGGTACAAGCAGATGGTATAATGTGTTGGCTAGAGGAATGAGGACATGATAACATGTGCCATGTGCAGCAGAGAATTCCTACCAAAGTAGCGTCTCTGTCCTACTCATGCTAAACAGTGAAGGTGAAGGCAGACATAGCCGGCGCTGATCATCAATCAAGAACAACCTGTGGAATCGCGTCGACAATTTCGCCGCGCAAACGGACTCTCAGTAAGATCAAATAAACAATATGTGGGATGCTTTTGATATACTCGTTTCTCTGTTGAAGTTTCGAGGGAAGCTCGACCACAGGTGTATGGCCTGCAACGTATGGTTTGCTCCTAATCACGAGGTACCCGGTGATATCCATTACAAGCTTGAACACCCATCATCAGTCCAGGGACCTTGAATCGGTCGCTGCGCTGGCAAGCGAAGAGCTTTCAATTCGATTAAGGGCGGTTTTTGTCTCGTCGAATTACCCTCTCTTCTGTGGAATTTTTTTCTGAGACATGGTCCGGTCTTCTGAGTTGTGCCAGCATCTTTGACCGTTTGAGATGTGGGATCGTTCACATCAACCTCATATGATGCTGGACTTCCGTTGTTGACGTGCAGCGAACCCATTAGCGAGAAGTATGCTGAATATGGCTTCGTTTCAATCCCGCCGTGAAACAGTGGCTGCTGGCTGTAGGACGGGATATGAAGTACTGCCGAATTCGTGGCTGTCACATGTCAAGCGCGATGAGAAGCATCCTAGAAAGCTGTACGAGGCTCCGCGAACCCTGCATAATGACAGTGGTGAATTGCAGATCACGTGTATGGGATTTCAAGGAAGAAACTACAAAGACGTATAAATTCGGAGCAAAGTGAGCTACAGATTAGATTGGTGTGCGTGGGAGTGAATCGGCCGCGGCGGAAAGATGGATGCGGTCATTTGCCAAGCACTTCGGTCGGTTGCTTTTTCGGCGACGGTAGCTCAGCTTGTTTCTCTGCCTCAAATCCCTCACCAGCACCAACGAGCACCTCCACTGCCAATCACCATGCTCTCGAGGACTTCCCAAAGAACGGCACAGGTATGGAATAGCCCATGAGCTTCCAATTGAAGCTTCTCGGAGTAAAACAGCCTGCTTACGCGCCATATCCAGACGCTCCTGCGGGGCGCGAAGCCTGCACGATGTGGCCCGTCGATGGTTTCACGAAGTACGTCAAAGAACAGGAATCGCGGGCAACTACAGTGTCTGACAAACCGCAGCGATGGCCACCGTCGGTCAGGACATCTTCAAGCCCACCAAGTTCGGCGGCAAATACACCGTAACCTTGATTCCTGGTACGCCGCGATAGCCGCCTCAAACTTCGATATCATGTTGAACAATGCGCAGGTGACGGTATCGGTGCTGAGGTGTCCGAGTCGGTCAAGGAGATATTCAAGGCAGACAACGTTCCCATTGAGTGGGAGCAGGTCAATGTCTCTGGTGTTGAGACTGGCGATGTCCACTCCGAGGAGCTCCTCCGCGAATCGATCGCTTCGCTCAAGCGCAACAAGCTCGGTCTCAAGGGTATCCTGCACACTCCTGTCGAGCGATCTGGTCATCGTTCGTTCAACGTCGCCCTTCGTCAAGAGCTCGATATCTACGCCTCCATTGTCCTCCTCAAGAACATCCCTGGTTACGAAACGCGCCACAAGAACATCGACTTCTGCATTATCCGTGAGAACACCGAGGGCGAGTACTCTGGTCTCGAGCACCAGTCGGTCAATGGCGTAGTCGAGTCGCTCAAGATCATCACCCGCGAGAAGTCGGAGCGCATCGCCAAGTTTGCATTCGCCTTTGCGCTGGCTAACAACCGCAAGAAGGTCACCTGCATCCACAAGGCCAACATCATGAAGCTAGCCGATGGTCTCTTCCGCAACACCGTCAAGCGTGTCGGCGAGGACTACCCTACTATTGAGACCAACGACATGATTGTCGACAACGCCTCCATGCAGTGTGTCTCGAGACCACAGCAATTCGATGTTATGGTCATGCCCAACTTGTACGGAGGTATCTTGTCCAACATTGGTGCTGGTCTTGTTGGTGGACCTGGTATCGTCCCTGGTTGCAACATGGGCCGCAATGTCGCCGTCTTTGAGCCTGGATGCCGTCACGTCGGTCTCGATATCAAGGGCAAGGACCAGGCCAACCCCACTGCTTTGATTCTGTCCGCTGCCATGATGCTAAGGCACATCGGTCTTGATGACCACGCCAACCGCATCTCGCAGTCCGTCTACAAGGTTATCGCTGACGGGTGAGTATCATGCCGAAGTCACATTTGTACTATGCTAATACAGTATTAGTGTACGAACACGCGACATGGGTGGCAACACCACTACCCACGAGTTCACCCGCGCTGTTCTGAACCAGATGGAGAAGGCATGATCTGATCAGCCCTGATACAATTTGTTTCCACTTTGCCAAGCCTTGACATAGCGCCATGATGCCACTGCTTCCCGACCAATGTGCAATTTCCTTGATGATTCACGCTTGAATATGTACAACTAGGACAACGAGGATGTGCATAGAGCTGTACTTGTAGGTGGTGGTATATAGCATGCTGCATGACTGAATCGATATCCTTACGCATCTTGCCCTTTGGCCTCCTCTACACAGCCCGAAATTGCACGAAGACGTTCTCGACATATACATTCCTAGAAACGATGTGATAATCAACTTGCAGCCGCTGTGGGAGATAAGAGACGTATGTGCGACCCGCCAGAAGAGCCATATCCATACATCAGGCATACCGCAAGGACCCAATACAATATCGGCAGATCACGCACACACACGCACTTTGTTAAAGATTTTGATTATACTTTTAACAACATCGATTCCAGACATTAAGTAAGCTCTGGCAAGCTATCATACAGGAAGTTTGAATACGCTCAAGTGCTAATTCAATGCGAACGCGCAAGACCCTGTACATACAAGCTTACATCTTGCAACATTCATAACATGATCATTCTAAGCGTACCGCTGGGGATATATGTACAAAGGAAAAGGGGTATTAATAATATGGGCTTAGAAGTTCCTCGACGGCAGTGGCGCTGACTCTGCCGGCTTGGGGTATCCGTCGGCAGTGTGGCTTACATAGCCATTGCCATTGGTGTGTCCGTTCGTCGCACCGTTGGTGTATGCGTTAGTCGCGCCATTGGTGTATCCATTGGTGTGACCGTTCGTGGCTGGCACATGACCACGGAAGTATTGTCCGTCCTCCGCAGCAGCATCGCCTCGTGCACCGCCTGACTCAGCCATCTCCATCTGAGTCTCAGAGCTCTGATGGTGCTTTGTTCTGATGGCTGGTAGGAAGTCGAGGAAGAAGCTCGCCACGTAGAAGCAGTAGAAGTAAGCGATTGTCCATTCGAGGACGGCGGCGACGTTGTACTTGTGTTTTTTGGAGCAGACACCGAATGCGATGACGAGGGCAACTTCGATGAAGATGAAGGCGAGCTTAATCCAGAAGGAGTAGGCGAGGATCGAGTGTTGTCGGTAATGGATACCAAGGCGCTGATACTCCCAACAAATGAAGATAGCTGAGATAATGTAGCCGCCGATGAAGACACACAAGAAGATGTTGTGGAGCGTGTCGTGGTTTTTGCAGTCAAAGATGGTCAGCAGGATGAGACCTGCTGCTCCCGCAATGGCTGCTACGGTGGCGCATCCCGAGTAGACCTTCTGCCAGACTGACGTGTTTGGCGCAAGCTTGCCAGTGTGCCGTAGGTAGCGCTCGAACAGGAATGCAAGGTCGAATGTTACCACACTAACCGCGGACAGTGCGATGAACATTGGCTTCAGTGTCTCTGCGCCGATATCTGAACCATGTTAGATGTGATCTGCAACGCTGATTGGAGGATCGTACTCACCAGAAATGTATGGGATATGTTGTCCCGCGTCCATCGTGACATAATGCGGCTTTCCTGTCGCGGCCCAGTACGACAGCATGGCGACCAAACATGCTATCCACACTACCGACGAGAAGATCGGTACGACCCAATAAGAAATCCCCAACATGATTGCTAATGCTTCACAGAAGGCCAATGAATAGTGTCGAAGTCGTGTCGTTTACAGAAGTTGCTGGGGTTGCTGATGCTGATGCCAGGAACAAGTATGGAACGTGTTCGGAAGCGGCGCGTTTGGCGAAGAGGCACGCGACAATATGTAAAGAGGTAATATTGAAGATTAAGCAACAACAGCGACGTCTGAGCGATATGAGACAAGACGAAACTGATCAAGGAGACCAGACGAAGGGTCGAAACCTGGTGGATGTGCATATGAAGTTTCGGTGAAAGTCAAAAACAGACTATGACGTATGACGTCGTTGCTCTGGGCGTCATAGCCTCCTCGGGACAGCCTTGCTAGCAGCTAGCGTCCGCCGCGATCCGCCGGGCATTTCGTCACCAAATAAAATTGATCAAAGGGGGAGTAGTTGTGGAGTTAGAAGAGTTGTTTCCGATCGCTGCGGACGATCTGGTGCGGATGTGCGTTGTGAAAAGGCTTGTCGGGTGTGGCTTCTGCATGCAGAGTGATGTTTAGTCAGATCGCGTTCGGGGGAAGGCGCAGCGCAGCACACACTTTGCCTCGAAAAGGTCGTTTCCTCAACAGAACATGCGAATTTCACGTGGTGAAGCTAGGAAAACCTGTCCTTCGCGCAGCCATGGAGAGAGACTACACTGTTATTCTGATTGAGAGTCTATCCAACATGCCCTTATTTTCCATGACAGAGCCACTGCACAGCCAGCTTCTCGCAACGTACTGCCCTTTGGCAAATAAAGCGGCAGTATTCGATCGCTCCCACACTTTTGATAGCGTTTCCTAAGAGCATGACGAGTCGGAATACGCGCCAGGAGAACAACACTTAGACAAGCACGTGCATCCTTTCGCAAGATGCAAACATGACACGCAACGGGGGTGTACGATATTATGCATCTAGGAGAAGCAGGCTAGTTCTTCGAGAGAAAAGGCACATCGACGTTGTCGTATAATCACAACTTGTCATAACCACCGGACATGTCAGTCTCTACACATCAAACATATTGCAAGTCTGGCACGGTCTTTCTCTTGGGCCACCGATGTCCTCGTGTGTGACTTCTGGCCGCCTTGCGTATGGAAATTGAAGTAGAGAAACAAACAACTTGAGATTGCGGCGGATAATGTCAAATCCCGTGTACATGTCGCAAACTTTCTCAGAAGTCTGGTGCAATAACTTATTTGCAGGTTATGTAGCAATCAGCGTGCGATTGAAGGTTGAGGCGAGAGCCTATAATTTGAGCCTCGACGATCGAATGAGCGCTGAACTTTTGTACTCTGCTCAACAGTCAGCGCACAACACGAGGGCTGTATGGTACCCAGAACATGTTGACAGCTTCAAAAGGTCGACTTGCATGAAACCGAATCGACCGCGGCGCCACCAGATGTGGCAAGACGGATGCGGTCATTCAACAAGCCACGAACGAATCATTATCCTCCGAGGAACGACTGGATGAATACGGCGTCGCGAAATTGGACGCGAAACCTGGGAAATTATCATCTTCGATCACCTGCGACCGATCGACTGAAGTCCGAAGCGCCCGTGAGTACTTCGCTACGAAATCTGTAACACTGGATATTGAGAGGCACCGTGCAGCGCATTCATGCACCGCGAACTCGCAGAAGAATCATGAGGCTGCTGCAGCAGGGTAAAGGACGTGCGCCATGGATTGCGAAAGACCAGCCTTCGAGCACGGCGGAAGCCTGTATACTCCGCTCGGCTGCGACATCCGGGGCACAACGTGCAAAGCTCGAAAAGGACCAGGCCTTCAAGGTTGTCGACAGAACGAGAAAGTTGGACGTTGCCATGGTTTCAGATGGCACCATTAGTGCGGGTGATCGGCTCGCATCTGGCCACAGGAGCCGCCTTGTTGGAGTTGATTGGTTCCCACGTCGAACATCGGCATCTCTGATTGGCATGTCTGATAGCAATCGCGCTTGCGACAGTTCGACCCTCTTCCAAGAAATATGCACTTCAAGGCCTGTTCGTGCAGCACGCACTCGTAATCTTTCGGCTGAGCACCTGCGAAACCTGGAAGCGACAGGATTTAGCCGTTCACTATTGCCTGCTTCATCGGAGGAATAACTGCTCAATCTGAAGGTCGGATGGTTAAGCTTCGACAATCTCAATCTGGACCTCCCCAGCCCCCACGATAGAGTTCTGGTGTCCTCAGCTATCATATAGGTATGCTGCCGGCCTAATGTCCCCGCACAGCGTAGCATGAACTAACGACACTACTTCAGGTGCATCCAATGCCTCCATCCAACTAAAGTTGGGCGTTCTCGCTCTTCAACCGTGCCATACAGACAGGATGGGAAACAGCCAAAGCACGAGCGAGCGGCCAAATCGGCTTTCAAAGCCCAAGACCAACACGAATTCGCCGTGCCCGCCTCTCGCGTCCGATTCGCCTGTATCTGTGTCCTCGAAGTTGAGCACAAAGGGACGACAGCAGATCAGGGAGACATTACTGCCACCCGTAGACACAGAGCCTAAGCCAACAGCATGGACGGACAAGAATGGGAATATCCTAGGCGAACTAGCTCCTCAAACGCGAGGACGACCAACTTCCATGTTATCGAGGTCGAACTCGAGGGTACATTCAAGGTCCAATTCCATGTCTTGCTTTGGTAGCAAGCATGGCTCCGCAACTAAGCTTAATGAGCTGCATGGCTCCAAAATCTCTTTAGTGTCGAACACTCAGATGGATGTAGATGCTGCTATTCGTCTCTTGCAAGAAGTGAAGAAGAATGCATCTCCAGAGGATCTTGCCGCTCTCCGTAAGTGCTACCATTTATTCTAGCGTGGGGCAATGCTAACCTGTAGAAGATGAAGCTTTAGAGCCCTCGGGACATGATCCAGCGACCTCAGCGGAACCTGGGTTGAGCCGCAGGACATCAACAATCAACAGATCCTCCTCCTCACTTACGAGACGTCGCTCATTACTACAGACCCCTGGTGTGGCGACACGTAATTCGCCTGTGGAAGGTCGTCGCAGAACATGGAACTCGTGGAAAGCACCCAAGGTGGCTCCGGAGGAAGAGGCGAAGTGGGCAGTCACTCCGAAAGGAATCACGCCTCTAAACAACTCGTTAGCGGTTGGGTTGGCTGAGGGAGGACGTGGGACACCCACACCTCGAGCGCAGACGCCAGGAGAGCTGGATTATGCCCACTTGGGTAGTCTGAAGCTGGGAACACTGAGCATCGTGAATGGAGCACCTTCGCCAGCACCCAGTGCGAAGATCACGAAATCAAGGTCGGCTTTTGGTGGAGAAGCCGACTACTTCACGTCTGCGGACAGTGGTTCCAGCCCTTTGATGATGAAGACCACAAGGCGTGGTCATATCAAGAGCAAGTCCGCGAATCTCCCCGCACCAACACCTCTTCCTATAAGGAATCGGGACCTAGATGTCGCCCATACATCTCAGCCAACAACAAGGTCTCAGTATCTTGCCGATAGGCAGACTACCGAGACTGCGCCAGAGTTCGCGCCGACTAGGTCATTCCGCGTGAGAAACAAGAGCGTAGACGCACTCAGCCACGATGCGTCCAGACTAGCACAGGATTACCAGGCAGACATTCCGAACAGCCCGTTCGGCAATGCGAACTTATTCCGCCGGGCAGAGGATGACGAAGGCTTCATGTCAGATGATAATGTCTGCTTCAGACAAGAGTCGGCTGCTCAGGTTCTGAGCGGCACGATTTTTGATGCTCCTACTACTGCGAATGAAGCATCTGGATCAGCACTGTTCTCTCCAGCAACAAGCAAGCCGCAAACTGAGAAGCGCACCAAAGTCGGCCAAAGACCAGCACCACAAACGGCTGACTCTGGCTACTCGTCTGGGGGCAGTCTTCGGGTTTTAGAGCGCGACCAACGAGTAGCGAACCCCACAAGAACTTCGCAAGTAGAGACTCACGCAGTGGTCGCCAGGGGTTCACCAGAAATTCAGATGCCGCACCAAAGCTCCTCCGCGCTTGAATCAACGCAGTCGCCCTCGGAAGATCATCGGCCGATGTCAGTGCAGATTCCAGATCGATTTGCAAGGTCATCGATATCTGGCAGCGTTCTCTCGCCCAAGAGCCCACATTCAGTTGTGTCCAAGTCATCTTTCGATAGCACGAGCTCTGCAGGTCCAAAGCGTCTGCAAAGGCGGCGGTCCGCTCACCCGGAACCACCTGTGGTTCAGTCATGTCAATCAATCCCTGAGGGAACGATTCCAGATATACCAGACAACGTACGAGCCAATTTCACACGGCGATTGTCCAACACCCCTGGCATGGAATGCTTAACTCACACCTACGAAAGCAAAGACCATGTTATCACAAGCCAGCCGGATGTGGAAGCTGCCTCCACCCGTCCAGCTGAAGTCTTCGCCCAATTGACTGAGCTGGAACCAGAACGACCTGCTACACCTCCCCCTCATGGAAGGCGGCAAAGCCTGTCGCTTTTCCGAAGGAAGTCAATGGTAGAGACCAAAGATGTCGATCACGGGGATGAAAATGCCTCACCCAGCTTTGTCGATCTTGGTACCATTGCTTCCTCGCTGGGGAGCTCACCTTACGATGCCGCTATGTCTAAGCCACTACACAAACCTGTCACGTCTCCCACCCATCCCCACCAGCTTGGTGCCAGATTGCCTCGAGCTAAATCCATGGTTGGGATGGACTCTCAAGCTGCGGCGGAGTTTGCGCGCATGCACAGCAAGGATCGAGCGCTTGCCGAGCAAGTAATGCCTCAACAGCGTCGGCGAAGTCATCACAACCTTAAGCTGGAGGTCGGTGAGGCTAAAGCAGCAAAGCGGCGTCCTCAAAGCTCATTGCACGACATACCACCGGTGCCATCAATTGATACTTCCAGGATGAACGTGTCTAAATCCGCTGGATCAAATGGTAGGCACGACTCCAAGTCAGCTCTTTGCCGCAACGCTCATTCTCGGGCGAAAGCGCAAACGGTGACGCAGCCCCTTGACAAGACTGCTCAGAACCGGCAAAGCCTTCCACAACATAACGTTGACTGGGAAGCACACTCCAATCTTTGGAGACAGCGGCGCAAGTCTATTGGGGAAGGCCTGCGAACGCATGCAACTTTCAGTGAAGCCAGCGCGTCGACAGTAAATTCTCGAATTACACCTCAGCCTCGCGAGGACCTGGCCGCCTGGGGAAGATTTAGCGGAGGCCTAGATTACAACTACGAGGGCCGCAGCGCCGGTATAGGTGGCAGTGCAGGCACTCGACAACTCCACTCAGCAGCAAGCACCAAGAGCTTGAAATGGCGACACCAGTACGGGGTTGATCTGTCCGACGTTCCAATCATGTTGCAGCGCGCATGATTTCATTGACCAACTCTTTTTCAAGACTCTTATGATTATTCATATCCAGCGGTAGTACTGCTTGGGCAGCGTTGCATCTGCATCATCGCATATTTCACGTACATCACGCATTTACACACATACCCACATACACGCAGCGGCATTCTGGGAGGCTTGGGACCTGGCGTTAGTCCGCTCTTGATAGCTTCTGCATGGCATGCCTATCGCAGCCCACGAATCAAGCAACAATTTTGTGATTATCTCGCATGTGAAAGCTGCAAGTGCATGCATTGTCTGCAGCTTCCTCGAAATACCGGTGTAGACAAACCTGCTGTGAAGGTAACTTGGGTATGTTTAGCGTGGAAAAGCGTGAACCTTCTCCATGTGTGAGAAAGGGCTGGGCGTGGCTGTGTGTATGGGCAGCATGTCATTACTAAGCGCGGCAATTTGTCTCGCACTTCATCAAGATTGAAGCTTTGGCGAGGCTGACCGCCTGTATTGCCTCGAAGCTCCCTTCTGGGCAGGCAGAAGAGACAGCCAAGCCAACACAGCTTTCCCATCACATGCGTGAATCTCAGCAAAACCATCAGCCTTTCTGAAAAGACCGAATTGCTACCGTGTACGTCATAAGTCCATCGCGATCGATGCTGCGCGCGATATTGGGGCAACTAGTCTAGCCGGGCTGGGGAGTCGCGTTCGGACCACATCTGAGTGAATTTTCGACCTTTAAACCTCCCCGCGCTGTCACTCGAGCCCCCCCCCCCCCCCAACACACTTCAATCACACTTTGGCACCCTTCACACAGAGCGGTCGCCCTTTCGCTACACTCAACTCTACCTGACGACCCGCCTTTGGTCGTTGCAAAGGCACCCACAGCATCACGGCTTCTGCCTTCTTTCTGCTCAACCTCCAAGACGTATCTGCTCGCCCTACGCCACACATCTCCAACAACATCCCTCCCCCTCGTGGTGCCGTCATCTAAGCCCCAGCTCGACCGCTTGCTTTTTTTGCAACCAAACCCACCCGTCGACTGCGATACACTTGAGCTGCCGCATCAGTCGCTCCCTGCGGTTCTTCCCGACTCGGGAAGACGTCGTGAAAGCCTCGGCCTCGCATTCAAGCCTCCATAACGACCCCTCGGGACTCAGCGAATAATCTTCAAATACCAATCAATACCCTAGGACTTGCTATCCAGGGCATGGCACCTTCCGCAATCACAACTACCGAACAATACCAGTCTACGTTGAAAGACTCTATACAGTCCTTCAACTACCCCGTTGGTAGTACTGATAATAATGGCGCCTGGAAATCCAAGCAATTGACTGGGGAGGCTCTGAAGAGCCGCGTCGAGGCTATTGATCACGATGTCTGCAGCGTTGGCGACGAAGATGCTTTCTTCGTTGCTGACCTAGGCGAGGTCTACCGCCAGCATTTGCGCTGGAAGAAGAACCTCGCTCGCGTCAAGCCGCACTATGGTGAGTTTTGGGTCGCGCTATTCGCACCTTCGCCACTGACAATGTCATAGCCGTCAAGTGCAACCCGGACCCGCAAGTCCTTCGCCTCATGACCGAGCTCGGCATGGGCTTTGACTGTGCCTCCAAGAACGAAATCGAGACCGTCCTCAAGCTGGGCGTCGACCCGTCCCGTATCATCTACGCGCAGCCCTGCAAGACCAAGTCGTACGTCCGCTACGCCGCCAACACTGGCGTCAAGCAGATGACCTTTGACAATGCCGACGAGCTATACAAGACGAAGCAGCTCTTCCCGGCTGCCGAGCTGTACCTCCGTATCTTGACGGACGATTCGGCCAGCCTGTGCCGCTTGAGCCAGAAGTTTGGAGCGTCTTTGGACACAACCGCAGAGCTCTTGGAGCTCGCGAAGAAGCTGGAGCTCAGTGTTGTGGGCGTGGCGTTCCATGTCGGCTCTGGCGCATCTGACCCGAAGGCATTCATCAAGGCTGTGCAGGACGCTCGCTTCGTCTTTGACCAAGCGGCTGCTCTCGGCTTTAACATGCACACACTAGATGTAGGAGGTGGCTTCACCGGCGATGTTACCTTCGAGCCCATGGCAGCTGTCCTCTCCGCTTCCCTGGACGAGTACTTCCCGCCTCACATCCGTGTCATTGGCGAGCCGGGTCGCTACTACGTCTCCACGGCCTTCACGATCGCATGCCACGTCATTGCTCGCCGCACTGTCGCTGACGCTACCTTGGGCACCACCTCGTACATGCTCTACTTGAACGATGGTGTTTATGGCAACTTCTCGAGCATCATCTTCGACCACCAGCACCCTGTGCCGCGTGTCTTGAAGTCCGGTACCGACATCAAGTACGACATTCGTCCTTCAGGCTACGACACGCCCTCTCAAGTCGAGTACTCTATCTGGGGTCCGACTTGCGATGGCATCGACATCATCTCATCCAGCAGCACTTTCCCTGAGCTGTTGGACGTGGGTGATTGGCTATACTTTGAGGACATGGGCGCCTACACCAAGTGTTCTGCGACCAAGTTCAACGGCTTCACGGACAGCCACGACGTCGTGTATGTGTGCAGCGAGCCTGGTGCGAAGGCTTTGCTTGGGATGTAGATGGCGTGCACATCGTATGGTAGGGTTTCGGGTGGAAAGAAAGGCTGGGGGATGCAAGTGCTGCTACTGGAGGCATTCTCAAAAGTTATTCTCAAGTTGTTCATAAAGCGAAAAGCGATGATAATGTCCACGATCAAGCGTGCGTCACTCACTCATTACATACTTGATGTCTACATAGTTCAGAGTGCCACTTCAATTGATCAGAAGAACAGCAGCTTTATGATACCCAGTTGGATGAGTGTACTAAGTAATGCTTCTAAAAATCGTCACGTCTATGCTCAGACTGTATATGGGTATCATGTCTCCTCCATCCCCTTCCCCTGCCTTCCCATCATGACGTATTCAATACCTAAACATACATATCCCCGCCCTCTCCGCGTCCAGCTTACCCAGTATGGGCGTACACCTCTCCAACGCCAACACCCCATTAATCACCAAACTCACCATCCTACCCAGCACCTCTGCGTAATTCTTCTGCAACGCGGGATTGATGTGTGGTACGCTGATGATGCTGTCTAACCATTCGCAGATTTGCTCGTGCTGCCATTCTGGACCTAAAGTTTGGTGGACGAAGTTAGTGTATTGTCTTGGATATGAAGTGGACATGGTAATTGGGGGATGGCTTACTGTATCCGCCTGCGCCAGCTGTTGCTGCCGGGTTGAATCCAGCGGCAGTGGAGCTAGCGGTGCGCATTTGACTCAATGTCCACGGACTCCATGCGGTGATGGGCGCGGATTTAGTTACGGGTATGACGAGTGCAGGACAGCCGTCTAGCAAATGAAATATCATGGCTAGAGATTGGTGTACGAAGTCAGTAACTGTCTCACGTTCAATTTGTACACCGGGATTACGTACTGCCGCAGCCTGGACGGCGGGACTGGGACCACTGGATACGTTTGTTAGTACGTCACTTTCTAGAAGACTTATGTGATGGTGGTTGGGGATAGGGTAGGAAGTATGAAGATTGAAAGGAAGGGAAGGGGAGACAGTATGTACGTACCACGCCGCGATATGGTGCGATGCCGGTAAAGAGAATGAGCATGCGATTTGTGCCAATGTCGTTTTGCGGGTCCGGATCGCAGAGGGGCAGAGTGTGGACAGATTCAGAGAGGATTTTGTGGGCGAGGAGGTAGTCTCCTGTGGGGGTTTGATTAGTACTTCGGATACCTTCCGGCATGTGTTTTAGGAAATATGGGTCCTACCTCCCAAGAAAGGTCCAAAGGATTGCGCAATGGCAAAGTCATTCGCTCGTGGAACGCTTGGTGTCCTTGCGCTGGCGAACAGATATGGACAGAACCAGCCTTTCTCACAGGCTTGGGCGCTCGTGGTCGGGCGTACGCCTACGAAGCGTAAATCTGCGTCTACACCCATGAGTTTGTGCTTGATACCGACTTGTAAGCTCTTGACGTTGGTAGTTTGCAGCATCTTTTCTTCTTCAGGTAGCATGTGCTCCAATATGCCTTTGTCGATGGCTTGTTCGACGATCTGAAAGACGCCGTACTTGAGCACTGTTGATGCAGCAATGGCGCCCGCACCGGAGTTCACGATTTCAGAGATGAAGGAATCGACACCAAATATAGACGTGACTTGATCCGCAGCGCCGTCGACGAGAGGGCCCCCAACGAAGGCAAACGTGGTGAAGAGCACGGCATCGCGGTAGCGTACGTTGGGCAACGTGACTGGGTTGTTGTCGCCCCATGGACTTAGAGATGAGGGCATTTTTGCCATGGACGTTGCTGTTTGGACTGATGAGCGAGCTACACGACCTACGAGCGTGTCGCCAAAGAAGCGCTTCACACTGTCAGACTTTTGGGCATCTTGGGGTCCGCTGTCATGGCCGGAGGAGTGCTTCGAGCCGAACAGTCCTGAAGGTGCGGTTGTCGTATAGTGTGGTTTTGTGGCTGCTGGTTGTTGTAGAGGCATATTTACTGGAGGCGATTGTTGAAACATAGGCTGCTGTGGCATCATCTGTGGTTGTTGGCCCATCATCTGTTGTTGTGGCATCATTTGCTGGACTTGTTGCTGTACCATCTGGACTTTCTCTGGAGGATAACTCTGTAAGACTTGTTGAACCTGCTGAACCTGCTGTGGCGTCATGTTTGGTACGCCCTGGAATGGTTGCTGCTGGATGGGCTGGGGTGACTGAGCGAATTGAGGCTGCTGGGATAGGAACTGCTGTTGCTGCACCTGACCTCGAAGGTACCCGCTTTGCGCCGGAGGCTGACCGTATGGATTCATTGCTGGAGCCGGGGTAGGTGTAGGGAGTTGTTGAGGCTGGACTGTGTACGGCGGTGGGGCAGATGTGCTTAGGTTGAATGGTGCAGACATGGTAAGTGTCAATTCCGATCGTCTTCTCCCGTACTACGATGCACTACTCTTGATGTACTTCGCTTCGATGCTGTCTTGATTATCTCAAAAACTTTTGTTCTCCACAAGGTAGGACGCCTGTGGCTGTTTACAAGTGGGGCTGGAGAGTGTGGCTTGAATGTAGTCTGGACACGCAGACTGGGGAGATTTGTGAGATAACGATGGACTGCGGAGAGACTGGAGAGACGAAGTGGAGACAGATTGACCGGTCTAAGAAACACGAGGGGCCTGAAAGAATGCGGGTTGCTCCCGTATCTGTAGCTGCAGCTGAAGTACTGTGGCTTCATACTAACTAAATTTGGGGTCTCCAAGCGCGAAATGAGCCCACGTTTCGCTCTTTTGCATCAGGCTGAGATCTCCAGGATGCCGCAAGGCTGCACAATTTAGAGTCGTTGGCATATGTCCGGTAGGTACACCCTTTGGTTTCCGCCAAGCGCGATACTCTCTCACACTAGCAAAGGAGACGCCAAAAATTAGCGCTTGCCGTCCCTGAGGCCCTGGAAAGTCGCTCGGTAGAGCTCGTGCAGACGTTGGAGCGAAGCTGTCGGCCCGCTGCATGTATGTCGGGATCAGGAAGTCGCGACCCAAGTCGAACATGTAAGCAAAACCCTCATGTCACTGCGCCAGATGAACCTGTAGCTCTGACCAGTCAAGTACGCGATCTCGGGAAGCGCTTGTATGCGCCGCCAAGTGTGATCTGGTCTCTAAGACGGTCGCAGGCGCGTATACGATGAAGCTTGTCCAATGAAAAGTCCGGGTTTCGCGTCGAGAGCAGCGTGGTCCGCGGCCCAACCGGGCAGAGGTCATGGAGAGGCTGCGTAAGTCAGTGGACTGGGAGGCAAGAGACTCACCTGGGCATAATTGCCGTCTTCCGTGTTGTACATATAGGCTCATCGGCGCTGTAACTTATATCGTGCATACCTGCAGTCTGCTATCTCCCGTCATCCGCGTCATATGCGACACACCCCGCCCACCAGCATCCTCCACAACGTGAGCTGTGAGCCATCCCGCGCCGTACCCAAAAATAAGTCGACGCCTGTCATCGCTGGCGATCCGGACGGCGTACCTGCAGCAGATATTCATAGTCGCCGCCTTCGACCATGGATGCTCGCAAGCAGGGTCGTCCTGAAGAGGAGCTCTTCTTGCGACCAGGCGAGAATCCAGAGACACCGACCGTAGGGCCCTTGAGGATACAGAAAGGCCGCGATGGCATGAGCCCGCCTCCACGAACCGACTCAGCGGGCAGCTCGAACCAGCCAGCATTCTCGCGCCCGCCGCCCATGCCCTCGTTCCCCGCGCCCCCAACAGCTCCACCCACTGCGCCGCTACCATATCCTGACGATCGCCCACCGAAGCAGCCCACGCTGGGCTCAGGGAGGTACACGCCTCTCAGCGAACGAGAGCGGGCGAGCAAGAACGCCACGCCCCCAGAGACAGACGGCCGACGTCGAGGCTCCACGCCGAAGGCACCGAGTCCTACTTCTCCCGATAGGCGCGCACGTTTCGAGGCGAACGATCCAAACAGGCCGACAGTGGGCGGTTACGGTGCAAGAAACGCAGACGGGTCGATACAGCCTTCGAGGTTGGCAGAGCGAAGAGGGACGGCGCCAAAGCCCCTCCCGGACTCGCCTGGGCCAGAGACGCCAGACAAAGAAGGCCTCTTCCAGAAAGCGCCCCAGCGAAAAGGTAGTGAGCCCGCCGTGAACCCGTTTCCGGAGTACCATCAGCAGTACTGGCCGCCACCAAACGCGGGCGCATCCGGCGCCTCGTCATCCAAGCAGTCGGAGCCCGCTGGAGTGCTCAAGATACCGAATCCGGGCGGCGTCAACCGTTTGAGCTCGACCGCGTCCACCTCCACCGTACGAGCCCAGCGAGGCTCTCCTCCGCCTCCCGAGACTCCCATAATCCCTCCACCAGGCGGGGGGATTGAGGCGCGCTTTGCGGCAGCTGGCATTGCGGGGACATCCACCCTCACAAACCTGCAAGCACAAAGCGTACAGAATGCAGCAGCTGCTCAAAGAAACCAGGTATATGCGAACCAGCAACCTCGTCCTGGTCTCACATCACCGCAGCCATCACAGCAACAGCAGCCTCCAAGAAGACCATGGACGCCAACAGAGCAGCCGGGGACTACGCCACATGGCCCGCCGCAAGTATATCAGGGCATGGACACAGTAGGACCGACAAGTCCACCTCCACAAGGACCGCTCCCTCAAGCTCCAAACCCTCATTTTTCACCCCCACCGAGCAACACACCTATGAATGTGCCTCCTGAGCATCCGCTGAACCATGAAATGGGTCGTCTGCACATGAGCGAAGAGCCGCCGCCAGCATACTCGAGCATCACTCAACCCACGCCAAACCAAGCTCACAGCTACCCGAACGAGAAGGGACAACAACCAGCAGCGCAGGGCGTTTCGCTGGCAGACCCTAATCAAGGTCATCCTGCCTTTGCAAACGACGTGCGCCAGCAGGCAGGCCCTTCACAGCCGGCAGCAGTCGTGGCACCAACACCCACGCAAAGCCAATTCCAGCAGCCAGCACAGTCAGTTCAGCCAGGCCATACGCCAAGTCCAGCACCTGGGGCCGGGCCTGCGTCTCCGCCCCCGTTGCCAGAAGGCTGGATTGCACATCTTGACCCTAGTTCAGGACAGTACTACTATATCCACTTGCCTACACAGTCGACACAATGGGAGTTCCCTAAAGGCCCAACGCCCTTGAATCTCAACGAGCCTTTGTCGCCGACAGGCACATTCGTCAACCCTCTCATGAGCCCTACGGGTTTTAGCAAAGCTCAAATGGTGCAATCACCAGGATTTCAACCTGCGACCCCTGGATATCCGGGAGACTTTGGTATGGCGTCACTCGCCACACCGACTGCTGCTGGATTTACTGGTCCACCTCCAGTTGCTGGTGTAGATCAGTACAAAGTCAATCCTACCAACGGCGTGTACTTTGGCCCATACCTCCGATACACAAATATGGACCTTGAGCGCGGTCTGTGGCTCGGCTCCATTCTCCTCGTCACAAACACGCCTCACCCTCCCACCATCCACATCCACCAAAGCCAGGATTTGTCTCCCAACCCCCGGCAACTGAAAGCCAACCCCATATACACCCATCAAACGTGGATTTTCTACCGGTATGATATAGATCTGAAGATGGACGACGAGCATGCAGCCAAGTGGACTTATGCAATCACTTCGCACCTTGGATGCACACGGTTCGAGTTTCTCGTTGCAGGACGTCACGAGACAAGCTGGCGTTTCATCGCCCACTCTGGCAACGATTTTGCGCTCAATGTCACAGCCAACGAGAGAACGAAGCTTGGTGGCGTAGGCCTTATGTGGAAAGACATCCTGCAAAAGAACGCCGAATGTGGTGGCTTTCACGTACAACTAGGTCTGGGCGGACAGATCTTCGCTGATCGGCTATGGAAAGAGCTTCCATTGTTGAAGCAGTGGACTGCGACAAGTGGCAAAGAGATACGCAAGAACGCGCCATGGACTGCAAAGCATGAAGAGGACGTTTGCCACGCGTACTTTCATTACTACACCAGCCATTTCGACCAACCACATCTGAGAGAAGCATTCGCACAGATTCCCCATATTTTGGCACTGGACGATCATGACATGTAAGTTTGTAGTTCTGTCCTCCCTGCTCACAGTGCTGACATACGAAGTTTTGATGGCTTTGGCTCATATCCAGAGTATATGCAATTCTCCAATATGTTCAAGAACATTGGCAGACTCGGTATTGAGATGTATCTACTTTTCCAACACCACACCACACTCGAAATTCTGCGAAACGTCAGCAATGACATGGATCTCTTCACCATCACTGGCACGGGCTGGCACTTTATCAAGTATCTCGGACCCTGCGTCACCGTCGTTGGCCCAGACTGCCGTTCCGAGCGCAACCCTCACCAAGTCATGGCAGGACCTACGTACCAAGGTATATTCCCCAAGGTCGCGACACTGCCGCCAAGCGTTCAGCATTGTATTTGGATGATACCTGTACCGATTGTGTATCCTCGACTCGAGTCTGTCGAACACCTCGCGCATTCGATGGCGACAGGCAAGAAAGCGGTTACCGGCACTTTCAATATGCTGGGTAAGGTCACAGCAGGCGTCGCAGGAGTTGTCGGTGCTAAGAGCATGGTCGGCGATGGCTTCAGCTCCGTCAAAAAGGCCATTGGCAAGTCTGGTTTGATGAGTGGCGTCCTCAGTCCCTTCGGAGACATTGACATCCTTGATGAGCTGAGAGATCAGTGGACGCATGACTCAAAGGTAAGAAGTCCTGTGCCCTCTTTCCGCAAGGCGACCGACTAATGAGGAACAGGATCTCGAGCGGACGTATCTCATAAGAACCCTGCAGGGCATTGCACACAATAAGTCCTTGCGAATGACGTTCTTCTCCGGCGCAGTCGATTGTTGCGGCGCTGGTCTCGTCCATGATCCTTCCAGACCTCAAGATCACAAGACTATGTACCAGATCATCTCGTCCTCCGTAGTGAACGGCCCGCCTGGTAGCTATACACTGAGGCTGCTGCACAATAACCGGGCCCTCTATGTGCCACAAAATGGTCACCGAAGCAGCCAGCAGGCGACAGACACGAAGGAAGATATGATGGAGATCTTCACCCAAGACGTAAATGGCCAGCCGCGGGAGTACAAGAGACTTATGGGCCGAAGGAATTACGTAGCGTGCGTGATTTACGACCCCGATATTGTGAGCGGCAATTTTGGCCAGGCAGTACCTGGGCATGGAAGTGGGAAGCTTAGCCTCGCGGTTGACTTTATGGTGCAGAACGACAGTGGTTATGCTGCCCCAATGAAGTATGGACCTGTCATTGTACCGAGCTTGGAGTACGGGCGATAGATAGACAACTGTCTTCTTTCTTAGTCATAATTGTCTTCCAGCGGCTACGATGCATAGCAAGCGATGAGCGCTGTTTTGTCTTTATGATGGCTTTGTATGCTTCGGCAGCAATATTCACGTAATTGATACCACCCATACAAAAATACGTATCTCTCGCCGTACATAGGTAAAGCAGGAATTTGTTGTTGGCGAGCTTACTGCTGGACAGGAAGGAACGGCCAGGCTCGGAAGGAACGATTTTCCAGATTCGGTAGTGACATGTTGATGCTTGGCATCAAGCATCTCTAAAAATGTCCATGTCTGAAACAACGAACCACCGAAATCCATAATGGCCTCTCCGATTGTGCCAGCGAGAGCGATACCGCGTTTGTTCATACCACAGCTGTCACGGTCTTCTAGGACATTACGACCAGCAGCATGTGGCACGCCCGAAGCACGGCGATACAGATCTGCTACCCACTTCCAGCGATGCGCAACGCAGCCTGGTACATCAGCACTTCGGCAACAAGGTTCACAGCAATGGCACAACAGGTCTCCATCGTTTAATCTCAGTAATACCTCTGCAATCGAGTCTCGTCGCCACTTCAGTGCGACGGCTGCGCAACAAAAGGATCATCATTTCGACACATTGAAGTTTGTGCAGAGGCTGAAGGATGAAGGTTTCACAGAGGAGCAGGCAGAGGGCATGATGAGAGTCCTATCAGACGTCATCGAAGAGAGGTGTGTTCCTTGCATGCAATAGAACAAGGACAAAGAAGCTGACTCTTGCAGCATCCAGAACTTGACGCGAACGATGGTCCTCCGAGAAGACCAAGAAAAAGCAACATACACCCAGAAGGTCGATTTCGCAAAACTGCGCTCCGAACTCATGACTGCCGACTCGACCGAGTCTTCGCTGACACGCGCCTCGCATGAACGACTCACGAACGAGCTGGCGAAGCTGAACTCGAGGCTGCGGGACGAGATTCAAAGGACGCAGGCTTCTGTGCGTCTAGACCTCAACCTCGAGAAGGGCCGCATCAGGGAAGAGGCCAATGTGCAGGAGCTGAAGCTCAAGGAGACAGACACCAGGATAGAGCAGGAGACCGCGCAATTGCGGGAAAGACTTGAAGCTGTCAAGTTCTCGACGCTGCAGTGGTTGATGTACGTAACATCATGCGTGGTATATTCGAAAGTTGCAAAGCTAACATGTCTGTAGGGGCGTTTGCACGGGTACCGCTGCGCTCATGCTCGGTGTCTGGCGTCTATTGATGTGAAGCGCCCAATCATGATTCCACCTCATTACAGAACTCGAGGCTGGGCTTTGGCCTCCCAAGGAATGGTGAGGCTGTCCTTGGAGCTTATCCCAGATCTTTCCGCCCCATTAGCGCATCGACGATCGGAATAGCACGCTGGCACATCCTTGCGGCGCATAGTGTAGGTGCTACAGCGTTTGCACAGCCATCCTGCTGGCCGCACCACGGTTGAGCCTGCAGCGGCCGGAGAACATCGAATGCTTCCGGACGATAAGATGCAGCAGCGGTTGGCACGGGATGTTGCGGCGCCGTGCTGGCCTTGCGGCACTTTGTGGTTCGTACATGCTGCCTTGCCATTCAGGCAAAAGCACGACGTCGCATCTGATATGGGGAGGATGTGCGCCCCTCCTATGATGCAATGACTTTGCTGTCAGCCAGCTCGAGCATTGCTCTCGTCAATCTGTCCGCATAGTCGAACTATTGGAAACATCATAATTTTGGATCATCTGAAACACGAGCAAATGAAATTGGCACATCTGTTCATGAAGTGACACGACTCAGTGACCGGAAAGGTGGACGCATGGCCAGGTTTTCTAGCTCTTTCCATGATTGGCCCCCACTCGACATGGTTTCAGAGCCGATTGTTGCTGGCGGCCGCGCTCTGTAGCGTGACTGGTGCGACGGCCAAATGTCAAAGTGACAGAGTAAACTTGGGGCGTCCCGTACAGCGGGTGGGTGGGCACATGATGTGAGCAACGACAAGTCAAGTTGTTGATATCTGGGCTGCAATACTGCTCACGTGCGGCGCTTCTCGATGCAATTGCCTAGTCAAGATAGCCAGGAAGGCGCGACTGGGAGGCAGTCAGCCCCGGCGATGGAAGGGGAAAGAAGGCATGTGAATAGGTCGTTAAGGCGGCCATTTGGGGGAAGGCGCAGGTGCTGTCCGCTGTTGTCCCCGCCAAGCCTTCACCGTCTAGAGGCAGCCGCTCGCTTCAAAACACTTCGACCACTTCGACCACTTCGACCCACCTCCACTTGATCAACAACGCCCACCTCATATCCTTCCGCGCACATCTGCACTCAATCACTGTCAATCTTGTCCTGCACATCTGCACATTACACACATAGTCAACATGGCGACTGAGGTACGTGTTTCTCTATCGGCGCTGTTCCCCGCTGTTGCTGGCCAGCGGGATGCCCCTCGTCTGCACTGCGATAAACATACTAACATGACAACAGCGCGAGAGGTACGCACGTTCGGTGCCCGCACCACACGCACAGTAATTGACGCGGCCACAGCAAGACTTTCCTCGCCCGGCTTTGCGAGCAGGCTGAGCGCTACGATGGTACGTCCCCCGCGCAGTCCGAGCTATGGCCGCACATGCTAACGATGCTCTTGCAGAGATGGTTACATACATGAAGGTTCGTCTCTAGCAGAAGTAGTGGTGTTTGCGCTCACAGACTGACCGTGTTGCAGGAAGTTGCCAAGGTATGCCGACTACTTCCGCTTGCTGCGCGAGCAAGCGCCCGCGACAACACGCACTTCGAGGCGACGTGAACTAACACGGCACAGATTGGCGGTGAATTGACCGTTGACGAGCGCAATCTCCTCTCCGTCGCCTACAAGAACGTCGTTGGTACTCGACGCGCGTCCTGGCGCATTATCTCCTCGATCGAGCAGAAGGAGGAATCGAAGGGCTCTGAGAAGCACGTCGGCACTATCCGCGACTACCGACAGAAGATCGAGACCGAGCTCGAGGAGGTCTGCCAGGATGTCCTCAACGTCCTCGACGAGTCCCTCATTCCCAAGGCCGAGTCTGGCGAGTCCAAGGTCTTTTACCACAAGATGTGCGTTCCTGTTACTTCGAACCTGCTGGACCTTGCTAACAGCTATGTAGGAAGGGTGATTATCACCGCTATCTTGCCGAGTTCGCATCTGGCGAGAAGCGCAAGGTCGCTGCCACTGCTGCGCACGAGGCCTATAAGGTATGACGCAATCGCACACGCACACCGCAACAGACTGCTGACCTTACCACAACAGACGGCTACCGATGTCGCTCAGACTGAGCTTACCCCGACTCACCCCATCCGTCTGGGTCTGGCGTTGAACTTCTCGGTCTTCTACTACGAGATCCTGAACTCGCCCGACCGCGCCTGCCACCTTGCCAAGCAGGCTTTCGACGACGCGATTGCTGAGCTCGACTCTCTGTCTGAAGAGTCCTACAGGGACAGCACCCTGATTATGCAACTGCTCCGCGACAACCTCACCCTCTGGACATCGTCGGACGGCAACGAGGCCGAGCCCGCCGCCGCTGATGCGCCCAAAGAGGAGAAGCCCGCTGAGGAGGCACCAGCTGCTGCAGCCCCCGCTGAGCCCAAGACCGAGGAGCAGCCACCGGCCACTGCCGCTCCCTCCGCTGCCTAAGCACATCTAATACCTCTCGACCTTGTGTATTCACAGCCGCCGTCCTCTGTTCTAGGATAGATGAAGGAGGCTGTCATGGCAGCGAGTGTCTGACGGAGTTGTATGTGTGCTGTGATTTCAAAAATTGGCTTTTTGCAGCAAGCGGCTCGGATGGACGGATTCCCACATGACTGATGTATTTGCCTTTCCACTCCCCACAACCCACACTGTCCCCACCGAGCACGCAGCATTTCGCGATTGTCTCCTTCTCGCCAGTGCTAGCACCATCGACCTGCTCCTCAAGAATCAAGTCGACTGCTTCCGCGCAAGGTGACGTATGGACTGCGGTCCCTCGATGCGATCCTCGAATTTCCCTGTTTTCGTTTTGCGGTATATGATCACCCCTACCTGACGGTGGATTGGGTCGCAGAGCTCCCCCAGGCAGCGTCTTTTGAGGCAGGGCATCGATTTCAACGGTTCACGGAGTGGTCTCGCATAGCTCCGGTGGATGTAATGTCTTCATTTGCACTCTTAGATAGGCCTATGGAACCTTTATTTCAACCCGCTGCAGCCCCCTATTGAGATTTATCGACTGGTCTGACCTACGGCACTTGATATCGCGTGTCAAGTCGGTATTTCGAGGGTCTATCAAACCGTGAGTCAGGGCACTAAGGTTGCATCGGGCCCTCAGCCACGTGCAGGACCCTTTCGGGTTCGAGTTCGCCTGCCCCGCTGCAGTACTAACAACCCCAAATGCGCCCTACTTTATTTTCAACGCGTCGAGCCAAAAGTCCTACTGGCTCCAACGTCAGTCCGCATCTTCCCCTCACTACTCCATCACGTCGCGCGAACCCGTACGCTCCTTCAAAACCTATCCGTACTCCCACATCGTCTACTAGAGATCCACGAAACCGCTTATATCACGTATACACCAAGTCGCAAGCAGGAGATGGCATACAACAAGGACTACTACGGCATGTTAGGCTTAAGCCAACAGAACCGCAGCTCAGCCGAGTCTATATCTACAGCAAAAATCAGAAGGGCATATAAGCTTGCGCTACTCGCTGCACATCCGGACAAGCGGACGGAGACAAATGGAAGGTCATATACGGTAGATGAGGTTAAAGAGGCGTATACTGTCCTTGTGGATCCGAAGCAAAAGGCGGAGTATGATAATTGGCTGTTGCGAAATCCTGGTGTGGTTAGGTCAGAGGCAAGACAACATGGGGTGGATGAACCATCAAGTGATTTCGTACTCGGGTTGGATGTGTTGGATCTAAGTGACTTCGACGTATTAGATCCAAGTTTCAAATTCTCCGAGGGAGACAAGATTATGGATAACAATGAAGAAGTAGAGGGGCAAATGGAGTGGACAAGGAGTTGTCGATGTGGTGCGGAGAAGGGATTCAAGATTCTGGAAGAGGAGTTGGAGGATGCGGAGAAGAGAGGGGAGAAGGAGGTGCTGGTGGGGTGTGAGGGGTGTAGTTTGTGGGTGAGGGTGGGGTTTGAGGTTGAGGAGAGCTGAAGGAGAAGGCTGAGATCGACAACTGAGATCGAGTCTACGGGCTCGACATACGCTGCGCGACTCGACCTGTGGACCAGTAAGTGACGGTATTTTGAACAAGATCTCGACATGTTCGAAGGATGACACTGCGCTCAGTGCCTGTTCGAAAGACCTACAAGTGTTTGAAGCCATCTACCTGCTATACACTCGATTCGAAATGAACGACCAGTTGGAACCAAACGATAAACTCTGCTGCAGCCAGAGCGATGAGGCCAGACACGAAAAAAGGGAACGGGACGATTTTGCCACGAACCGGGCTACGCCACAAGTCACTTCGTACCACACATCGAAGTCCGAAGGATCCCCACAGGCGCTTGAAAGAATGCTTCTAGAGACATCAGTCGTACTCGCTCGGTTATTCGCAATGTCCTTCTCACCCTTTACCAGCAACTGGCGCACTTCAGAGCCCTTGAAGACGTGCACGCCTGCCGCGACTGGGCTGTCACATTCCTTGAAGATGATGTCCATCCCTTCCCCGATCAGCTACCCGAAGAGTGCGCCCAGCGCAGTGCCTAGAAGAGGTACAACACTTTCGACTTCAGCGCCGATTGCTGCACCAACGATGCCAGCGAACTTATCTGCTAGAATAAGGCGATGCGAAAGGCACTAAAAGTGAAGTGTAAAGCTTGAGTCGAGAGTGTAGTAGATTTGGGGAGGGAGAAGTATGCTTATAGATATGTGTTCCATTGTCACACCAAGGTATAGATACTTACAGGGAGGGATTCCATGACATGATGCGATCTCATCTGAGCCTAGCCATCTTGGAGATCTGGAATTGTATCAGAAGGCCATGGCATGATAGAACCTTAGATCGTAGATCTTGCTGTCTGGGTATGGACGTTCCTCATCCGGGCGATCCAAATCACGGGTTCTACCTTGAGCACTTGAATTCGCACCCGATTGAGCGTAATCCGGACCCCGAGTTAATGCTTATTTACCTACATTGGCCGTCTCGTTAGCTTCCAAGTGATCTTTGGTGATTAGTGCCTCACACTCCCGTCCAAGAGTTCTGAGGGACGGTGCTAATAGCAGGACGACGGTTGTGAGTGGTGGGCAATGTCATAAGAGATATGCTTATGCTTGAAGTCAGTGTACGAGTCGAGAGGCAGGAGTGTAAGTCTGAAAACGTGTCACGTCATTTGCTTGGTGACGGGGGTTGTTATCAACGAGTGAGATCCAACACACCATCAAAGGTAATCGAGAGCACTTTCAAGGCAAGATGAAGGCACCGAAGTTGCTAAGTCTGCTGAGGTGTACACATGTACCTTCTCCGCACGGAATTGAAGTTATTCAGATGTCTCGGCTGTATTTTGGTTTGACTTGGGCTCCAGAGTAGGAAATGTAGTTGATAATATTATTCAGTTTCTGGTTCAGCAACGGTCGGGTCGGGTGACTAGTGGCTCAGCGTTGGTGCTGGCTATGCGATCATCGGAAGTCTCATGATGAACTGAGGGAAGCCAAAGCTATTGCCAGCCTCGTAGTTAAATGCGAACATTGAAGTCGAAGACTAGCTTGATCTACATGTGGGTAGAGAGATATTGCATGATTTTCATTTGTTGCGGGTTGCGCTAATATTGCGGTGGAGAACAGCGGCGTCAAAGTCCTACAGTGGTTTTTGACATTGTACTCGGTAAAATACTCCTTTTGTCTATTCGATTACGGGTCGTAGTTTGATATTCAGGTTGAGATATTCTGTATGCAACAATGTTATCCGAAATCCATCGTACGCACACATTATCGTTAGTTGCGGATCTAACAACGATAGAATAGGCGCTGCGTCGTCTTTCAATCCTTCGTCTCCGATTGAGAATCTTTACTATCGTAAGGTCACCCACTCATCATGAAATACGCCTTCCTTCACTTTGTCAAGCGCTTCGCCCTCCATGTATCCATGGATATACGCCTCGCCAAGGAATTGATATCCATTTTTGCCATCCTGGCGTAGAACATGCGGAGTGGCCCCACCATACATAACATAAACCTCGTCTTGTACGCCCAGCATGCCCGTACCGCAGCCAATGTATCCGTTCTGCGTGGCGAACAGTTTGAGACCATCTAAGTGCGTCACGACGCGATCTTGAACACCATCAGGAGCCAGCAATGCGCACGTGTAAAGAATCGGGGGAGTGGGCATGTGATGTAAGTCGATGTGTTGTACGTAGCGGTATTTAAAAAGGTAGCAAGTGCCAAGGTAGCACCAAAAGGTCCCCATTGGTTCATTCTTGGCTGACGTTCTCTCCGGACTTTCTCCTGTTACCAATGCAAGATAGAATGCTTTTGCGGCGTCGTGGAAGCGTTGATCGGTGGTATCAAGTTTGATATTTAGCTGCTCGACAACAGCTTCCCATAGTGCTGTCGTTGGATTTTCCAGGAGATTGAGGCGGATGTCTTCCGTTCGGGTAATGAAGTCTTTGTCATTCAGAATGTCAGAGCACCAGATCACTGTGTCAACATGTATACCTCTCAGTACTAGCTCGTTTGTGTTGTTTGTCTCGAGGATTTGAGCAGAGGAATCGAGAGAGGCGCGGTGGCCGAGCGCGTGCACCGTTGTTATCACTTTAACGTCTTCTTTGTCGTCTGTTAGGTCGATTGGACCTGGTATCTTCTTGTGAGGACCCGAGCGAATCTCGACGTCCCATCGAGGCACCCAACTTGGTGGACTGAAACAGGAGTCGTTGCACCAGCCGTTGCCTGCTTCGCCCACACCGAGTATATTGAGTCGACCGGATTTTCTAATACAATATCGAGCAATGTCCTCGAAGACTTTGTATTTGTCCTTCCGATAATTCGGCGTCAAAACTGGGTCTCGACGTTCACGATTCTGCGCATCAATCGTCAACCCGAGATACGCATAGATATGATCCCTTGCGTCAGTTGCCTGGAGACCAGAGATTGAGATGAGGATTGCCTCAAGATTCCAATAGCGTGGAAGACCTGTCTCTGTATCGCGACATTGTCGCAGGCGGTGAATAAAGAGCGGCACAATCCCGTTGGAGCGAAAAGCTGTGTGATCCTGATAGCGTAGCTCATCGAGCCAAGCAATGGCGTCGAAGAACTTGTCCCACAGACAGGCAGCTTCTCCACAGATCATCAATGGAGAAGTTCTCGAAAGTGCGGCTTCTTGTATAACCCAGGCTCGGGTGAACCATGGTCTCCTCATGAATGTGGCTAGGGCAGCCCATCTCCTCGAGCTGAGTTCGGGCAAACCCAATTTGCCATTTCTCTGTGGCGTAATGTATTCGCACACCGAGCGAGGATTCGTAGGGAGTGGTTTCGGACAAGCGTCCTCTCGACGAGCGCGATCTATCAGATCAACCAAACCAAAGGTATCACCATCAGCTTTTATATCGTACGGTCCCAGCCAAATAAGTGTCCTCTGAGATTGTGCGTATATCGTTCTCATAAGATTGACCTGATCCGTCTGTTCGTCCTTGTCATTCTGATTGATGCAGATTTGATCGATCCAGAAGTACTCCATGTTGAGATTCGACCGCAACGACTGCAGACTTATTAACGCATTGAGCAGTCCAGGTGAGACGCTGAGACCTTGGCCATTACACTCGATAGCCGTCAAGTCTTTGGAATCGCCCCAGCAATAACTCAGGGCGTAATACTCGGGAGTACGATCGATATCGTGGGTGGTGAGACTGCAGCTGATTCGACAAGTGGATTGTCCGCAGAAACTCATCAGTCGGATTTGTTGCTTCGAAAGGAAAGGCTGAGACTCGTATGGAGACATCATAGCTTATCTCGATTGAAATAAATGGCCACTACGAATGTCAGACGGAAGCCCGATACACGACGCGCTACGTGCCAGATCAGCGAAGGAGTAGGTTGTTGACCTGGATGTTTATGAGCACCAGCATTGTTGTGGCTGGCTTGAGAAGACGAGATGTTAGCTCATCAGCCATGAAGCCCCTCCATTGCGCATCTTCGAAAGCAAGGCAGCAAGATGGGAGGCTCATTGGCTCGCTTGCTTCGCTGCGCCTCGATGTTGCCTGGCTTGTCAACTGTACTGCCTGTTGCCTTGTGCGAGGAAAAAGTGACAGGGGTAGCTTCCAGAACTCTCGTGTCGTCCTATCAATTATTTTTTACAGCGCAGCTCACGTGTAGGTGTTTCCTTCCCACAGCTTCTCGATCCTCTACCTGGCTCTTGTCAGTTTGCGCGCTGACTTCTTGTGCGTTGAAAGAACGAGCTCGAGTTGTACATTGCACAGGAACATCGGCACCCTAGAGAAGATTATTGCTGACTAGCATAGGACCATTGCTGACTAGCATAGATCTTGCTAGGCGTGAACAGGCCTTGCCTGAGGGCTGCTTCGGGATATGGTTTGCAGTAAAAGCGTGGTCCTCCTGTAAAATAGTTAGGAGCCGATTACACACCTTCATTGACGTTCCTGCGTGCCTTGCTCGTGTGTGAGATCCTCACGTGTTGGATGCAAAAAGGCCGACCTTCTCGCTCCTTGGCTTGAAGGTTAATATAGTCGATATTCTGACATCACGCGATGCGCAGTACTGCGCAATTCTCATACAAGGCTGCATTATCTTTTTGATACGAGGGAGACCCCCTTTACTGCCTTTGTCTCTAACGGTAGTTGGTGATTAGAAGTTGTGGTGTTATTGCTCGTTACGTGAACCCTTTTGAAATGTTTAAGCGGATGAGAGCGAAGCTTTGATTCGGCCAATGAACGGTCCCTTCTTCGGCTTGGATGCTTCCTTTAGAAGCATTCAAATGTGATACACCCGAAAAGAGCTTCCAAAACACGGTACTGCGCCTTGATATTTGCCCTCGCAGATAGTAGGGGTATGCGATTCGGTATTCGTGCGAAGTGACATTCACCCGGGACCATGGGATTCACCCTGGGAAGCATCACCTTTACCGAGAAGGATTGCAAGGTTGGAATCATACATAACAGACTCACAAGCAGCCCTGGCCAGGGTAAAAACACAAACACGCTACAAACAAGAGACACTTTGTAACCATAGACACCACCACCCACGATCGCTCAAAGCAAACAGCCACTATCTCGGAATCCCCGATGGACGCCTAAACCATGATCAAGGCTCGGTCTTGAGATTCGCAGTGTCAAACTTGCCTTCTCTTCTCCTGCTGTTCCTTCAACTTCTTCTTCTCCTCCTCTTCCTTCTTCTTCTGCGCCTCGTCCAACTTCTGAAACTTGATCAACCATTCTTTCTTAAGTTCAGGATCGAGCACGTCGTCATTCTCATCGACTTCCAAACCCTTGTAGCACAAAAACGCGCGCACCGCAGGAACCAGCTGCTCGAAGGTACGCACCCACGGGATGTTGTACAAGTTGCACACCATGTCTACGTTTCCGCTGCGCCAGAACTTCTCGCCACAGCACATGATGACCTTTCTCGACTTCGCCTGCAGACCCAGCTCGAGCATAGTGACAGGACTCAGCGTGTCCTGGTCAAAGAAGAAGCAAATCACAGTCGCTTCTTGGAGCGCTTCGAGCTCCCACTCGACCTGATCGCGGAAATCCGGGTCCGAGGACTTGACGTCAACGTTGGGGTCCCAGGTGCCGCGCCTAGGGTTGCAGACCGTGATTGGCAGATCACAGACGTGCGTTACCAGACGTTCCTGCCACTGTACAGCTGCACCCATCTCGATGCTGCCGGCGGTGAACACGGAATATTCGTTATACTTTGGCACAACGGGCGGCTTGCAGTGGTTGAATCGCGGATGTTGTGGGAGGGCCGGCTTAGGCGAGGGGATAAGCTGGTTGAAGATGTCTGGCACGTCTCCATCAAGGGTGCCGACTTTGACCTTCAATGTGTATTCCTTGCACCGAGGACATCTTCGCATTTTAGTTTCCTCTTTCTCTGGCTGGGCCGCCCCTTCGGTCTTTTGCACCTTTGCAGGGGGCGATGAAGAGTCGCTGCACATGTTTCTCTTATCACTGGGGTTGGTCTTCAAGGTAGCCGATCTCGGTAGATGTCCCGCAAACTGTCGCACTCGTTCTCTTGCAGTGGAGGTTCCGCACTTTGGAAATGTCAAGGCTCTCGAAATTGTGGTGTAAGAAGGCTGGAAGCTGATGTGGTAGCAACAATTAGCTGGGGACGCCTTCCTTAAATGGTGGGGTGCGCACTCGACCAATGACATGACCCCGTATCTGGATTTCGTTGTCTTGTTGTTGGAGGGTCTTGAACGCAAACGGACAATGCGATTGATCGGGTGCGTGGAACAAACTGTAAACGTGCGCCGGAATGCTATGATACAAACATGTCTTTGCATGCGGTTTGTCGCTTTTATCTTTGTTGTTTGAGCATCTTTGCTGTGCCTGTTTGGTGAGGCAGTTGCGGCGTGACCTTGCAAGCGTGGGCAGTGCAAAAGCCTCGTGGCTTGAACGAATGATTCGTCCAGGGGTTCTGCGCCACAGTTTTCTCCAGCTTTCCCGCTTTCACAACCTAGACTACCTACACCGACTCCTCCCAATCGACGTCTACCTAGACGCCAGGCTACAAGCTATTTAGCCAATGTGTGGCTGCGCATTGTGAAAGCTCGATGTAGTCATGATGACCAACCGAGGTTGACTGCACGGCGCATCGGCCTCAGGCTCAGTCTCGGTACATGATGTCTCTGCGCAAGTTCCAAACGTGAACAAGGGCCGGGCCAGAAGAAGGCGATAAGTGAAAGAGCATGGCGTTTATGGCGTTTATGGCGAATGAGCTTAGTCCATGAGACTTGTCGGTAAGGTCCAATGCGCTGAAAGACTGATGACGGCTGACTGTGAGCTGAAGGCCAGGCATTGAATGCTTAACGCTGGCTAAACATGTTCACCAATCTTAGATGCCTTACAAAACCACCTGCATACCATCAACTATTATTCGAGAATCTTGTCATCAACGAGCACCCTATATTTTGTGCATGCGCGTTGTCTCACGAACTCGTGGGTAGCACGTCTGGCTGTCTAAGGCACAGATATGTCGTGATTGTGGGCCGAAATGCGGCTGTGAGTTCGCCCGTGTCTAAAATCCAACACGAGCGTATATCAGATGCACTTGTCACCTAGGAGAATAATAGATTCTAGCACGACTCTAGCATCGCCGGTAGTACCTTTGTTTCTGCTGCCTTTATCGGCGACAGCCGTATCCCGAGGGTCTTGTGCAAATGCCGCTAATGTGACGGCACGGCCACAAAGGGCACGAACTTGGAGCTGGCTGAAGGGCAGAGCTGGATCAGGCGCGATACATAGGGAAGCTGATATTGAGCAGAAGAACAATCAAGAGATTACACCCGAAGGTCTTGTGCATATGAAGACAACGCGACGATACGGCCACAAAGGGCAGGGACGCGGTAACAGCTCAAAGGCTGAGCTGAACCAGCGGCGATGCCGATTGAAGCTGTCAGTAAGCGGCACAAAATGAAGAACCACCATATGGGCATGTCGCAGATTTTAAGAGAGCTCATTTGGTTCGATCGTTTACTGATATCATTCAATATCCGAGCTCGACTGGGTCAGACCGTTCGCGAGACTGTCCGCAGAGATGGTCGAAAAGACGGCCTTGAGACACGGCGTAAAGACATCGCGCATCATATCTCGTGGGCAAAACCTCTTTAGATGCGTCTCCACGTAGCTCAATCATCCAGCAGATCGTCGCAAACCTCTAACAAGGAGCAGTCCAAAGTCGAAACCGAGCACTCGCTAATGCAGCCAGAGTCCGAAAGTCCTCCATCCAACTATGCATCCTGCAGAAAATCCCAACAGCGACCCGGATCTAGGACGGGACCGACGAGTTGAGCCACGCCAGATCTTCCGCCGTCACCGGGTTGCCACACAACGGATTAGGATGCCGAATGGTCTTGCCGTCGCGCTGAATCTTGAACACCGCATTGCCAATACCCTTGATCCTATCCTGCGTCGACGCGGTGAAGCTAGCTTCAGGGTAGAGGAGTTCCGGTGTCCTAGCAGTACCCTCCTCTTGGTCCGCGATTTGAAAGCACAGGTCCGCCGCGTCCAAGATATGCCCGCAAGTACACGCAAACCCGCTGAAGTACACCATAACGCCCTTGACCTGCTTCCCATGCTCTTTCTCCATCTCATCTGACTTGGCGCGCAGATTCGCATTCGACTTCATCCTGCTCACGCTCGGCTTGTTATTCGGCTCTCCAAGCAGGTTCGCAAGTGACTTTGACTGGCGTAGCTTCTCGAGCGGCTGTCCTCCAGCCTTAGCCAGTGTTTTTGGGACAGCAGAGACTTTCTGGCGGACGGTGTCCTTGACGGTCTGTGCGCGCCAGGAGAGACCGCAGGCGCTGCAGAAGACGCCGAACTGGACTTGCTTGGGCGAGGAGGCGGGGAGTTGGACGGGGATGGGCTCTTCGACGGGCTTGTAGGGCTTGAGGCGGCCAGTTAAGGTGCAATTGTCGCAGCTGCGGTGAGGGCAGACGCAGGTGAGTGTGCCGACGAGGTTTTCGCTGTCGTCGTGGGAGTAGAGCTCGCAACCGTTGTTGCACTTGCAACAACGCCAGTTTCCTAGATGTTCTGTCGCTAGTTTGGGAGCTTTGTTGGCGCTCTTGGTAGTCATGATGGTGCTGTCGTAGGTGGTGTTGTCGTTCGGAAGGTCTTGGTACTCCCTCACTTTCTGGCGCTGGGCCTCGAGATCGGTGTTGTCAAATAGAGGAATGTTGAGCTCTGGGCTGGGTTGTGCGGGCTTATTGACGTGCTCCTGGACACAGGCCTCGCTGCTGGCGTCGGAGGGTGCAGCTTCTTCAAGGTGGAGAGACTCAGTAGTCTCACAGATGCTGTCCATCAAGTCCTCTTGGCTGTCCCTATTTGACATGATGATTCCGTATCGGCGTTGAGGTGGAAGGGAGGTGAGAGTGGCGCGGGAATTATCTTCACTTGGCTCGGTGTTCTTGCGGAAGAGAGATTTGACCCTGCTTTTCAACTTGTCAGTCTTGCTCTGATGTCCCTCTTGGCGCAGGATTGGCGTGGAAGGACTATGCGCGAGCGGTGATGCTGATGGTGGTTGAAGAAGCGGATTTGAGGCGCTGTTAGGGAGGGTGAACCGTACTTTTGGTGGTGATGGCATCGGTGCTAATCTAGTGAGTTTTAGCAAGTTATGGTGAGTGAAAGGTATAGATTTCTTATATTTCATATCACTGCTTTCGCTTGTGATTATGTCCTAGGCAACGGTTTTGATGTTGTTATGGTGGAAGCGAGACAACGCAGAGCAAACGGCCATTTGCTCAACAAATTGTGTATATCAGGTGAAGACAAGAGTGCAAGCCTGGCAAATATAAGATGCATTGTCTCTCTGATCCTTCGCTGTGATGGCGCTATCTGTAGAGATATTCGGTGCATTCTGTGGCCGATGTCTGACTGTTATGATGCCTTGAAGTGACACAGGATATCACAATCGCTCACTTCTGGGTGAAGTACGGGACTGGAAGATCTTCCGCCTCAAGTATTGAGGACATCGCAATATACACAAGGTACTTCATACTATGCCATCATAACCACTGCAATATGTAGCCATCCATCCAGATACGCTGTAGCACGCACCAGTTCTTCCACGCTAGCGTTCAGCGGCAGCACAGCACCATGAAGTACAGCTTGAGCTAATAAAGGACTTCTTCTGCTAGGGAACAATGTAGGCAAAATCTGATTCAGTGCCGTGCCGATAGTTTGTGGCTGCCCTATACAAGTGTTAGCATCCTCATTCATTTCAAGGGACGGGATTGAAAGCTTACTTGAACTGAGATTCGCTGGCACCAGACTCTGCACAACCCTCAAGCTCCCCGGTGCGGTCTCTTGCTGCGAGGTATCCGAGGCCGCATGCGGGAGATACAACCGCACCGGCATATGTCGAAGATTCACTCCCTGAGGGTTCAGAAGTTTCTGGTTGATCGGACTATACAGCCCGAAGTCATGTTTCTTCACGCCTTCCCACAACTGCGTCGAGTCCTCCTTGCTCAGGAACATGACGGTCTTTCCCGTACCTGTTCGAAGGTAGTCTGCCTCTTTGACGCTGTTGAAGAAGAGGTCGTGCATGTGCTTGTCCTCATTGTCGAGACGCACGAGCTGTTCGTTTGGGTAGTCGGAGAAGTGGACTGTAAGACGCCATGGCAAGTGTCGTTGTTCTTCTTCGGTGGTCTCGTGCTTTTGTGCGGGCGAGATCGAGTCTGCGGGATACGCAGGTTCAGCGCCAGAGTAGAGGTCATAGAGCAGACCGAGCGGGTAGTGCCATTTGAGCGGCACGCCCTCATATGAGAGCCATAATTCCGAGGGTTGGACGTCGGGGTATATCAACTTTGAAGAGAAGAAAGCGTGCAGCTTGTGAATTAACAACCCTAGATATGAGAGTCGTGGAAATTGCATCTATCAAGCATTAGTATGCAAGCTGGCAGGCTGCAACATAGTGCAAGGACGAGGACTCATTTACTAAGTAAGGATCCGAATCGTCATATGTCCTGCAGTCTCCCTTGTGTAGTCTGATTTCCAGCGGTATGCTCCCATTCCAAACCCGCTCACGCAGTCGACTAGTGACATCGCGGGAAGACATCGGGAGAATCCAAGGTTGGAATGCAGGATGACGCTTGAAGTAGACTACTCCAGATCAATCTAATGGTGGGGCAGGCGGGGTTCGGGAGCTTTGGCGAGACTGAACCCTTGAAAGGCTTGCTCGTGCGTGCGTCTCTCTGACAACCGCTTGATCCTTATTCGCCATGGACCGCCGCGTGCATTCACTCGTGTCCCTAGCGTGCGCGCATCTGATGTCGATTGAATACGGCTGCCAATGGCCAATCTTACTCCACCGCCCTGCTGGACCATGAGCGTGGCACTCAGTCGCAAACGCTCGCGTCTTACAATAGATTCGGACGATGACGAAGCACAATGGCGAAGAGAACCGTCACCCGTGCACTCGGTGCTAAGCGATACTTTGAAGAGGTCGAGGACACAATGCGAGTTGGATGAGCTGGCTATAGTAGACGCTGTTGAGGCGTGGGCGGTTGACGTGGATGCGATACTGGCGAGCAAGCGCATTGCAAAGCCGCTCGGTGGAGGACTCGACGCACATGACAATTGGGAAAGGTACTGTAAGGGCCAATCGATGGTTGTACTATGTGTGCAGGGCAATGTGCAGACACATTACGATCTGTTATGGTAGGCTCTTCATGGCCAGCCTGGAGATGTCGCTTACATGCTATAGTTCTGCTTTACCAGACCTCTACACTCTTTCACCCTCCCTTCAGGCCTTGGTTCTCTGCCACGATCCTCAAGCACACAATCCCTCGTCGAGTGCGCCGTTCTCACTGCCCATGGTACAGGCGGTGGACCCGCCCAATAATCACTTTGTTCGATTAGGCTTGCTGCATCCGTTGGGAGGAGGCAAGTTTCCGCTGGATGCGTTGGTAGTACTCGATCGATGTGGCAGACGCAGGCTGGTCCTGCCGTTTGGATGGGGTGCTGGAAAACATGCATGTACTCCTGCTGGACGGAGCATACGAACGCGGTTCATGGACTTGTTGAGAAGTTGTGTTGAAACATTGGAGAGAGAGTGATGACAACAAGGGAGGATTGTTACAAACTGCAACGCGTACACAAGCGGAGGCCATGGTTTTGGAGCAATGATACCCCGATGAAATCTTACCTGGCTTCAAGAAGGAGCACACAGGCACGAGGAAATGTTGAGACGTGCGAATGAAGTTGAGGGAATTGTATGTCATTTCCAGACTATCATATCCATTCCGTCGTAGCCAGAGGATCTCCGGCCCTTCTGGTCTTGTATCGTGCTTGTTACACGACCAACCGCGGCAGCAGCCTACTCTCTAACCGAAGCGGGTCTCCTTGTCCTTGATGGGGATGTCGCTACCAGTAGCTGACTTATATGAGCTACGGATGTAGTCCGAGATTTGCTGCAATTGAAGTCAGCATGTCTTATGCTCAGCTCGCACGTTGGGTACTAACCTCATCCTTGGCCTGCTCAAGAGCAGACTCATTGTCCTGAGTACCAGCGCCCAAGAACTTCTCCTGGACAAAGTCGACACCTACAACTGATTAGTTCCTGCTCACATGCACTCAAGAAACTCGATTGCAACGCACCCTTGTCAAGGTAGTCCTCGTTCTTCTCAGACTCCTTGCCGCCGCCAGCAGCTGAGTTTAGCTTGTCGCCAATGCCACCGAGGAAGCCACCGCCGCCGCTGGACTGTTGCTCTCCAGACGAGGAGCCCTGGACATTCTGCTCAGACGTCTGCTGGTTGTTGTTGTTATTGTTGTTGTTGCCGCCGGCGAGCTTGTTGACGAAGTCCATGATGTCTGAAGTGATTGGATTGGTATGTAATTGGAAGTGTAAAGTAAGTAGTAGTAGAAGTCGTGTGAGTGAGGCTGATAGCTGAGGACTTCACAGGTATTTAAGTACCAGAGTTATCAGGGTCACGTCTTGGTAGTGCAACGAGGCAGGGTAGATAGCAGGATTGTAGCGGTCTTGGTATCAGTAGCTTTGATTGCTTGCGTGACGCGCTGCGGACGGTAGTACCTGATTGACGTGCTTCCGTGGGCTGCACTTTGGATCGCCATACGTCATTTTAGACCCTGCGTCTACAGGGATAAGGAGCTGGAATGATGCAGCTGCGATCGCGCGGGTAGACACGTGAAGCGGCTTATCGATAGCGATTTCGGAATTGGAGCTGCTTTTTTTGAGGTTGACGTCTCGAAGGTCTTGTGGTATACACTTCTTGACACACAAATCCTTCAGGGTATTTCTACCATGATACCAATAACAATAATAACCGGCTTCCTCGGCTCGGGCAAAACAAGTACTTTCTCCCATCCACCACATCCCAACCCCCATTCTGACCCTCGGAACACACCATCTAACACACATCCACAGCTCTCATCCTCAACCTACTCCCACAACTCCCGTCCACCTACAAACTCGCCCTCCTAAAAAACGAATACGGCGACATCGCCGTCGACTCGCAACTCGCCTCTTCGCGCGCCATTTCCGGCGTGCAAGAACTGCTCAATGGATGCATATGCTGCAACCTCGTCGGGCAATTATCCGACGCGCTGGATACACTCGCAAACGACATCAAACCTGACCGTATCGTCATCGAAACCTCGGGGTCCGCGTTCCCGGCTACACTCGCTATGGAAGTGAATCGGCTGGCACGAGAGACGGGCCGGTATGTACTCGACGGCGTGCTGAGCGTTATCGATGTGGAGAATTGGAAGGGGTATGAAGACACATCATACACGGCGAAAATGCAAGCGCGATACACCGATCTTATTGTGCTGAACAAGCATGAGCTTGTTAGTGAGAGGCGGCTCGAAGATGTAGAGGACGCGATACTGGCGCTGGAAGTTGAGCCGCAGATACCCAGGACGAAGAGTGCGAAGGGCTGGGTGGATAAGGATATTGTGTTTGGACTGGACGCGAGGTTGGCGGGGCAGGTTGAGCAGGATAGGGAAAAGCATGAGGAGAGTCATGATCATGGGCATGCGAGTGAGATTGAGGTGTTGAGTGTGACGTTGCAGAGTCGCGATGGGACAGGAAGTGTGAATACAGCGAAACTTGCAGAGTTACTGGCTGAGCCGACGAAGGACGAGGTGTACCGGATTAAGGGTGTGCTGTATGCTTCGTCACTGCCAGCGTCATCGGATAAGGAACAAGATGGACATCGAGAAGTGCCGGATGGGAGGGCGAGATGGATTCTGAATTGGGCGTTTGGACGCTGGACGTTCACGCCTGTAGCTCTGCCGGCGGAGTCGAAGACGAGCGAGCCGGAGCTGCGGTTGACGGTCATGACGGCGCGGTATGAGAGCAATAAATGGAAAAAGCAGATCGAGGGGAGTGGATTGTTGAAGTTGACGAGCGATGATGTTGGAGACTTGGTCGTTGAGAAGGTTGCATGAAGTCGAGGATTGGAGCATGCTTATATACCCACATAGACGCTTTGTAGAGTTATGTAAGACTACTTGAGCAATAGACAAAAGTGCCTTATATGATACCCAGTATTGCTGCTAAGCGTCTAGTTATGCTGGACGCTGTCTCGTCCTTCCTTCATCTTGTGATGCGGGCGCTCTGCGTCGCTCGAAGGCTACTTAAGCTTGACCTTCAGCACCCCTTTCCACGCTTCTAGCGCACTATCAACGTACTCCTTCGCATAATAATCGACGTCGTCATCGTCCAGAAACATCTCAAGCGCCCTTCCTGTAGGACCCCAGCGCACCTGTGCTTTTATCGCCTGGGTTCCTCGCGACTTGAGTAAGTCGATATAGCTCGGGACCATGTCTCTCACTGCCTGATAGCAAGCCCGCGTACTCTCCTGCAAGTCCGAGTCGTAATTGGCCGGCACGACCTTTTTGAGAGCATGTTCATTCTTGCCCTTTGGCTTCGTGATCTTTTCTCGGATATAGTCGACAAGCTTGTTTGTCGCTCGCAGAACTTCGAGGATGCCGTAGCACGACATCAACATGTATTCATGGAACATGGTGTGCTCGGCTTCCGGCTTGAGCCCCGTGCTGCCTGGTAATTGCAGTCGTTCCCAGCTTCGGCGCTCAATGTCCAATTGCCTTCGCAGCTCATTGAAGTCTGCTTGAGCCACCGGTCGCCATGTACTTGCTCCACAGCACCCGGCGGTGATCAAGTTGATCCTTTGCCAGTACTGCACATGCAGCCGTATTTCTGTGTCCAACAGCGAGGAGTTCGGTAGTTGAGACTCAGCATGCTTGAGGCCCAAGGGGAGATGACCAGTTTCAAAGGTCACTTCGCTGTTCAGCCACCTCATAGTCTGCTCGCGATAAAAGTGCATTACCACGATCCAGTCCTCACTTGGAATGCCACTTGGCATGATAGTGTTCACAACCGTACCTGATGTGGCTAAGCATTCAAAATTTGGAAAAACCCCATAATCTGTGTTATCGGATACATCGTTGTAAGCTAGAAGAGTTAGCCAAAGACCGCCGATGATTGTATTGCAATGGCATGAAGGCAAGGACAAGTGTCACATACTTTTAATATCGAGCTGAGGTATGTGCTCAATCGATTCCCCTCGTAAGCGAGCTATACGACGGCGCTCTGTAAGGCAGATATGTCTTGTGAGGCTAGAGTTCAGCTTTCGCTTGAGTGCCAATATATCAAGCGCTGAGTCCCAAGCGAATGCGTCGACATCTGTTAGCAAGTGTGAAGCGGTCTTCTGTTCCATTCTCTCGATTGTGCCAACGACTCTCGCGAGTTCTTCGTCCACCGAGAAACCCCCGTAACCTTTGACATCGAAGGGATGGGTCTGAGATATTCGCGAGAGCATATAGGGAGATAATGTATCAAGCAGCATCTCCTTGCACTTTGTATGACTATAGAGTCTGAAACCGGTTGTTCCGAGACCGAGGTTGAGATGTAACCGCGCGGCTAATAAGCAGAGGGTTCGGTTCTGCTTGTCTTTGTCTTTTTCGACAAGGTGGCGAACGTACATGGCAGCCTGAAGCAAGAGCCGCGAGTTTTGTGTAGTCTCGAAGGGATTGCGGCTTCCTTCTGTGCACATGAAGCGCTCATGCAGATTTGTCAGCGAATACACTGCGAGAAAGCCAAGATCTGGGCACTCGGGCCACATGCACGAGAGCTTGATGGAGTCCTCGAAGTGGTCTTGGAAGGCCTCGTGTGGCGGGTTCTGAGTTTGTGATAGAGCTAGCAAGTACTGGAATTTCAATACATTGAGCTCGGCTCGTCGGTACTTCTCGAAGTGAGTCTAGACGAAGTTTAGTGCCACAGATTCCAGATTGAGAATACCTCCTTACCTCCGTGAAATCAGCGTCAGGATGACCTAGCTTCTCCATGTAATCGCGAAGGAATTTTAGGAACTCTTCCGATTCGGCTAGGGTGAATATTTGCATGAATCCTCGAAGATCTTCGAAGCAAGATCCAAGCTGAGCATGGTCCGAGAAGTAGTCTTCACATGCACCAAGGAGTGGACGTCCCAGAAATTGAAGCAAGCGCATGTACGTGAGTTGAGTGGGTCGATCTCTGGCCTTTGTATTGTCATCAAAGCATTCTTTCATTCGGCTGGAGATGATCTGCTTGGCTCTGGTTTCGTTAGACAGGTATACACAGGTGTCTGCAATGAAGCTAACTCACTCATGTGGGGAATGATTCTTGGCCACGGCCTTGATCAGACCGTCCCAGACATCCCATCTCCAGGCGCAGAGCTCCCAAAATTTGGACTGCTCATTCGAAGCGATTTTCAAGTCTGATAGAGTCGCAGAGATGATCCTCTCACAATGTTGCTCAAGTACTGGCCAATCCTCCAGCTCTCGGAGTACGTTCGTCATCACTGAATTCAGATCATCTCTATGTTGGTGTAGTACAATCTGCTCCAAGGCTTTGTTGGGCGGCTCACTCCACAATTGCTGTAGCTCACGGACACGATTCTGCCTCTTGAAGATCTCAGCCAGGAACCGGAAGTCACGGATATCTTTGACTGCTATGGGATCATTCTGATACGCGTTAGTCACAAGTCTCGGGGTAGATCGTACGAGAGTCTGTACCTGGTTCGCCGAATAGGATTGCTTCGTAAACTTCAGGGCAATATCAGATTGTAGCTGAGCCATTCGATCATCTTTGCCTTGTGAAGCAAATTTTTGCTCAGCTGCTAGCTGCGTGATGAGTATCAGAGCGTAATGCGAGCGTTTTTTGTCAGGCGGCCCTTCTTTGTTGTGATTGACTAATGCCTAATAACGATCAGCTCAAGTGAGATTGTGAAGGTTAGGAGTAGTCCGCAACTCACATAGCGAACATCTTCCCATGCATCTTCTTGCATGGCAATATAGAACAATTCATTCCATAGTCCCATGCGCTCGTTCTTGCGCTGCATGGTTTTCGCTGCAGCTAGCCAGTGGTTGAGTGCAGTGGTGCCTACCGAAGCCATGGAGAGACCTTTTTGTAGCCTTCGTCGGCCTGACTCAAGAAAGATTCTGTACATGTATGAGAGAAGTTGGGTGTCTGTGACCACATTTTTCTGAGCTTGGACAAGGAAAAGTGAAATCTTTTCTGGGTCTTGATGCTGTTGAAGGGCAAGATCCGCTTTCCATGTCTGCAAAATTGTCAAAATGAGAATCTGAACTCAAAGAGCTTAGACACATACCAACAGGTACGGGTTCTCTGGGGTTTTCTTAAGCGCCTTGTCCACTACCGCAACTGCGTATTTTGGCTTCGGGTAGTCGCGCTGAGCTTTCGAGAGTTTGTCCCAAGTGTTGAATGACATTGTGCAAGACGCATCGAAAGCCAAATAAGCTAGAATGGGGTTGAAACGAATGATGTGCTGAACATCAGGCCCCGAAGACAAGTGCGCAATAAGAAATGTGATGTTGAAGGTATAACATTGAGGGGTTGTGGGCTAGTCCGCGATGTTCGTCTCCAAAGTTAAGCGGAAGCTATGGCAAACCTGGTTAGCGCGCCTGCCCTCCAACCACTGGCAGGCGCTGCCTGAGTTACACTCTCACCATCTAAGGCAAGTTTCTCGAGCCCTCAAAGCGAAGATGCAACCAGGTGGCAGTATGAACATCTCAATTAACAATCTATGCACAAGATGTATACTACAATGACTATCTGCAAAGCACAAGCACTAACCCAACACTCTCCCTGCAACGGTGGCCGTACTTCTATCTTTCGTCTCGACCTTCCGCAGACCCTTGCCTGCCGTGATCTCACCAAGCAAGGCACCACGATTAGGCGGGGCGCCTGGCATCTTCATGTTGGGCATGGGTGGCGGTGGAGGCGCTGCGCCACCTGGTGGTGGAGGTGGGCCAGGTGGAGGCGGAGGTGCGGATCCTGATGGCATTGGAGGCGGCGGCGGGATACCTGCGGGAGGTGAGGAGACAGTAGGGCTCTCGGCGCGAGGGCTTTTGTTGTCCATGGAAGAAAGTGGGCGAGGAGGTGCCATTGTGCCAAAAAGGATCGATGCGAGCTGTTTGGCGCCACCTTGAGACGGTCCTTCGTCCTCGTCAGACGAGGAGTCGTCAGAGTCCACAACGGACCAGTCATCATCTTCTTGTCGGCCTCTACGGCCGCCCGTCGGTTGTGTCACGAGTGGCTCTGTAAATGTCGGAGCAGCGGCCTTATTTGCATTTTCTTGCGTGAGGCGGTGGAATGGATTCGTGGACACCTCGCTCGTGTTGCTGGGTGGCGGTGGTGGTGTCGCGGCAGCATTATTCTCCTGGTTCGTCATCATCTTCTTCAAGAACGGGTTCTTGGTCTCTGTGTCGCCATGAGGACTGGTCAGAGAGGACGCCGGTGGGCTGGCGACAGACGAGGGTGGTGTGTTCTGATGTACCGGCATTGGAGGTGCTGGTGGCGGTGCGGCGTCGCGTGGTAGTTCTTGGCTGGCGGTTGGAGTAGTGTCTTGCGGTGTGATGTTTTGAGGGCCTTCGTCGTCTGACGAGTCATCGTCATCCAGAGCCTCGAGCTGCAGCTGCAACTGTCGCTCACGTTCACGGGCAGCTTCGATTTCAGCACGCTGGGCAGCCAAGCGGTTCTCCTGTTCCTTTGCCTCCTTCTGAGCAGCTGCCCTGCGTTTCTTCTCTTCCGCCTTCTTCAGCTTACCTTGCTGCACTTGCTCCTCGAGAGCACGAAGCCTGGCCTGGGCAGCCTCGCGCTCCTTGGCCAGGTCGCTCTCTTGTCGACGCTCTTGCTCCCTGGTATACTGTCAGTGAATGCATTTTGATGTCAGTGGTTATACATACTCCATACGCTTTCTCTCCGTTTCCTGTGCTTCTTGTTGTTCACGGAGAGCCTTCTCAGCAATGTCGTTCTCAGCTCTCTTGGCTTCTGCCTCAGCCTGCTTGACATCATGCTGGGCAACGTCGGCCTTGTTCTTACGTGACGCTGGTGGAGGCGGCGCCGGTTTCTTGCCACTGCCTTTCGATATGATAGGTGGTGCAGTCGACTCGTCATTAAGCCGTCTCTGGCGTTCCTCCTCACGGCGAGCATCCTCTTCCTCAGCCTGGCGCAGCTTATCTTCTCGTTCTCTCTTTTCGCGTTCAGCGCGCTGCTGTGGCGTCTCACCAGCTTTAGCAGGAGCCTTAATACCTAGAGCAGCTAGGCGCTCAGCCATGCGCTGCTCAGCCTGTTGCTTGATAAAAGCGGCACGTTCTTCGGGTGTTTTGTACGAAGAGTAAGACCCGCCGCTGGCAGGAGTCGGAGTTGGGCGAGCAAGTTCGCCGCTAGCCGAGGAGCTATCATATCTCGAAGCTGCAGGGCGAGTTTCTTCAGCCCGTGCGGATGATCTGTAAGTGTCGCGTGAGGTGCTGAAATATGTTAGATTCATGCCAAAGCATGCCACTTTCAAAAAAAGCACTTACTCTTCTTTGCGAACACGCGTAGCCCGACTGCTGCGTTGAAGATCGAAGATGAAGTCCTTGACCTCATCCTCAACACCGAGAGCTTCCTCCCATCTGCGTCGCTCATGCTCGCTTGTGTTGTCATGTCCACCTTCCTTGAGGCTTGACTCCAAGCCTTTAGTGTACTCGCGGACACTGTCCTCGACGTCACGGATCATTCGCTCATTGTTATCCCTCTCTGATCGAATGCGCGAGTTCTCCTTCTCGAGCCTCTCTGTCGCGGCACCGCTGTCGTCAGCAGCAGGAGCAGGTCTGCCGGTCAAAACCGCAGATCGGGCTTGCATCATGGCTTTAGCACGAGCCTTCAAGCGATCAGACTCGGTCACAGCACCACCAGGACCAGTACCGACGATCGTGGAAGCGGATCCCGGGTATGCCTTGGCATCTTTCAGCCTGAACAATTCCAGTTGCACATCTGCAATCTCCCGCTCGGTGCGGCGAACGTCAGATGCAAGCTCGGGCAGGCGATCTGTCAAATTTTGAAGCTGACGCTTAAGCGCGCGGCGCTCTGCATCGGAGTCAGAAGATCGCATAGACGCCTTCGGATGAGCATCAATGTCTTCCTGTATCCTTCGAATGCGACGGTACAGATCTTCAGCTTCCCGCCGATCCCGTCGGTCAAGGGCATCCTCCTCATCAGCAGCATTCTCATCTCTTGTGTCCATTGCATCAAGCAGAATCTGCTTCTCCTTCACGCTCTTTCGGAGCTGCTCAAGAGACATCTCATCAGACCGTTCAGACGATGGAGATCCTGGCTGCGCAGGTGATGGAGAACGACCGCCGCCTCCCAGTCGATGCCTAGCGCTGGACTTGTATCCAATGTTGTCATCGTTGTTACGGAATACAGTGGCATCCTTGCGACCTCCGGCTGCGGGACTTCCAGCCCTGAAGGAATGAGACTTGAGATAACTGACACCAGTACGCTGCGGTTGGAGAAAAGCACCTGAAGTCTTTCTGTCTTCGGCATCTCCACGAAGCAGGTTCTTCATTGCACCAATTGAGTCGTTGATGTTGCGCGTCGATGGCGGAACAAGCTCAGGAGGCAGTCGTGCTGGGATTGGGTAGCCGTTGAGCTTGCGATAGATCAAATGCATAGCAACAGCGAACTCATCCAAGTTGAGACGACCACGATCAGCGGAGTCAGCTAGTGTCCATACGCGCTCTAGATCGGGCTTGGGCAGGCCACTTTGACCGAAAATCTCCAGAGCCTGCTCGCCGCTGATATAACCTTTGCCCATGCCATCCCAAGCTCTGAATGTGTCGTCATAAAGCTTCTTCTCGCCCTTTGTAATAGCCCAGGGAATGGTTGCATTGCCAGTCAAGCCAGCCGTCGTGTGGCTACCGCCTTCTCTTCCAGTCTGAGGCATCATGCGCGCGGCCAGAGCTTCAATATTGGGAAGTCCACTGGCGGGATTGTTTACCAAGCCCCACTGCCCGGGCATACCCGTAGGCTGGGCATTGAGAGGTGCCATGCCAGTCTGAGTAGGCGTCAAGTTCGAGCCATAGCCTGTGGGCATCGGTGGCATAGGCGGTCGAGGGCCGTTGTAACCTCCCGGAGCTTGTCCAAATCCAGTCTGCTGTGGTTGCATGCCCATGCCTGTGGGCTGCATTCCCATGGGCTGCTGTCCAAAGCCTGTTGGCTGAGTCACCAAAGTGTTCAGCAGCTGGCTATTGGATTGCTGAGGCTGGGGCTGTTGGATCGCGGGCGGCTCGTTGAACTTCGGCGCGTTGCCTGCAGGTGTATTGCTCCGCGACTGGTCTTCTGCGATGTTGAAGGAGATGATGTCGACCATGCTGGACACCTCATTCTTGACGCGCTCGGGCAAATTGTTGGGCAAGTCCTTTCCAGTCAACTTGAGATTGCAAAGGTACATGGCAAGCGCAAATTCGGGAAAGAGGAGCTGGCCAGACTTGGTCGTGTCGGAAAGCGTCCTAATCTTGTTAGCTGCCTCATGCTAAATCGTTCTATGTACCCACCAGATATGCGACAGAGCATCCCCAGGTAGCTTTGACCGCAGCAACAGGTCCCGCGCCTGGTCTCCCGAGAGCGCATTCGCATCTCGCACTGCAGACTTGAACAACTGCTCAAACTTGGCTTGATCTTGCGCCGTAATGAAAGACAGCCTTATATTGGGGATCTTGCTCGACTTCGCTGGGACAGGGGGTGGAACAGACGAAGTCGAGGAGCTTCCTCTGAACGAGTCGGCCATCTGCGACGAAGTCATGCCTGTAGGTTGCGGTCGTTGCGGCTGGGCGGGAGGCTGCTGCTGTTGTTGCTGCGGGGGAGGTGCGCCAGTCTGGAACGGTTGCTGTTGGGGAGCTTGTTGCTGCTGGAATTGGCCCTGCTGGCCTGGATAGCCCGTATACTGCGGTTGCTGAGGTTGTGGCTGCTGCCCAAACCCTTGCGGCTGGCCCGGATAGCCAGTGTACTGTGGTTGCATTGGTGCTTGTCCGAAGCCTGTCGGCTGAGGTCCCAATCCACCCTGGAAGCCTCCGGGCTGTCCGTATGCCTGCTGTTGCTGGCCATACTGAGGCTGCCCCGGTCGGGCGCTGTTGCCGCCCCCTAAGTATGAGTTGGACCCGGAGAACATAGTGAGCGAGCTTGCGCGGATCGATTGGAGATTCGGTCGGCGCGCATCCGATGGTAAGGATGTACAAGGACGCTCGGGAGCGGTGGTAAGCGGAGATGTGCAGTGAGGTTGGCAGGAGAGTCTGTGCTGTTGCTCTCGAGGAGTGAAATCGCGCTAGTTCGTCATCTTGCGCGGAAGTTCGACCTCGCGACTAAGCCACACGACAACACGTCCACACTCGACCATCATGTCCAACGAGCAGAATGGCGCGCGTTCGGAGGCCGACTTCGCCGAGGTACTCTCCTTTATAACTGTTTCAAGTTCAAGTCCAAGTTCTCACGGCTGTGATAGGCCATGAAGCAGCTCCAGCGCGGCGAGCAGACCGCAGCCGCCCTGGAGAATCACCTTGACTCCCTCGAGAAGAAGATCGAAGAGCTCCTTGCGCAAGCGGACAAGGCCGATGAAGAGCTGAAGGCCCAGCCGCGGGAAGCAGGAGATAAGGCACAGGAAGATCAGAACAAGAAATCGTCATGATACGGCCTTCAACAATGGCTTCAGAGCCTGTGGCAAACCTTGGGCGTATGATATTCAAATGAAGTTTCTGCGACGCTGGGAACCAACGAAAGACCCTCGACACGATTTCATGACCCTCGATGAAGACTACGATCACATAGAAGTGGGTACTTAGTAGAGCTGGACGGCAAGGGTGCATCCTACCATCATGTAAGGTGTTCTGCAGGATGCGGAGTACATATATTGTAACCCTTTTCTCGAGGAGTGAGATTGAAATGCGGCCTGCAACTGAAAACTTTTGGGTATGTGTCTAACAACCTCCGACAGTAGGAGGCTTTACCTCCGATCCTTCTTGCTTGAACGCCTCATCCAGGTGGAATATCCCGTTTGCATCCTTCTCGACAACACCCACTTCAGTGATGATGCCGTCAATCAGCTCCGCTGGCGTGACGTCGAAGGCCGGGTTCCAGACTCCAATTCCGTTCGCCGCAATGCTGATGGTCTCAACAACTCCAAGATCGAGAGTCACCCCATCGTGCCTTGGTCCCTTGACAAGAGTTACTTCCTTGCCCGGTCGCTCCTCGATGACGATGTCCGCTCCGGACTTGGTCTTCAGGTCGATAGTCGTCCTTGGTGCGGCAACCAGGAACTTGACGCCATGGTGCTTTGCAAGAATAGCCAGAGAGTAGGTCCCAATCTTGTTGGCAGTATCTCCATTCGCAGCGACACGGTCTGCTCCGACAACAATGCCTGCGATGTTCTCGCTTTCTCCTCGCAATCGGAGAAGCGCAGCCGCCATTGAGTCTGTGATCAGAGTTGCTGGGATTTTGTCATGGACAAGTTCGAAAGCTGTCAGCCTTGAACCCTGGTTATATGGTCGTGTCTCAGAGCAGAAAGCATGTTTCAGGTTTCCTTGGGCATGCAGTGAACGGATAACGCCCAGAGCTGTACCATATCCCGCAGTCGCCAAAGATCTAACAAGTCAGCGGAAGTAGACTTGCTGTAACCAAAGGATGCCTACCCTGTATTGCAGTGCGTCACCATGCTCACTGGACCTTTGTTTCCAGCAGGTGAATTCTTGACGATCCATTCTGCACCATGCTTGCCAATGTTCTCGTTGTCGCTCACATCATCAATCAACATTTGCTCTGCTGCCTGAACATATGCCTCCCTGACAGATTCTCCGCTCGCTCCATCTTTCCCTGCCGCATTCTTTGTGATATTCCTCAATTTGCCTGCTGCATCCGCCAAATTGACCGCAGTTGGCCGACTCGTGACAAGATAATCCAGTTTCTCAGCAATAAATAGCTCAACTTCTTCTGCCGCCGACGAGATCTTCAAATTCGTCAACTCGACGGCGAGTGCGAGTGCAGCCACTATAGCAATCGCTGGTGCGCCTCGTGTTCGCATGTCCTTGATCGCATGCCACGCGTCGGTGCTCGAGTAGATGTGGTCATATTCTTCGGCATGTGGTAATTTGAGCTGATCGAGAATTTTGAGTTGGCCTCTCGAGTACTTGATCGCCTGGAGCACCATTTTGGTTGTTGGAGTGATTTTTCCAGAATCGGCGAAAAATTCAAAATGACGAGCATTGGGTCGCCATTGCCCAACGTGAATTCTTGAACGCCACAGCCTTACGACACGTGCGAATGGCCTAAGACTACATCAAGTGTCACCTGTGGCCGTGCATCTCACAAACTACTCAAACTCCCAGGATGTTTGAAGCTCGAACACCTTCCCATCTCAGCTCTGCAGCATTGACAGCAGATGACGATGGAGGCGCACGTGGACAGGTCCCGCGGACGAGGCTGGTCGCTAAGAAGGAATGTAACCGCATCGAGCGGGGATGACCGGAGTATGAACACGAACTTTGTGCTTCCAAACATCACGAAAGAACAAAGAGGCGCAAGCTGTGCAGCTTCCCCGACCAAGTGATTCTTCCCATACAGTATTTAGTTCACCTTCCATCGCATCTCACCTCCGCCGTACCCGTCAAGCAATGCCAAGAGGTCCAGAAGCCGTGCAGCCGTAGAGATGCAGGGCCCAGCCGGGTTCTTTCACGCCAACGCCTGTGATTTCGCCGCTTCCGAGGTTTGCGCTGGTGGACAACGGGAGAATGACGAGCGCCCATTACGCCAAACGACCGCTCACTTGAAGCCTCCTCACGCTCCTTAGCCTCCAATTGACATTCGCTCGCATACAACTTCACGTTCTCGGCTGCTGTGGATACTTCGATGCATATCGCCGCCGTCCAATCTTTCGCCGCTTTCGGATCCACGCCCGTCGCCTAGAAGAACTAATTCGTGGAGAGAAGACCCACTCGTCAATACGCTTCCCAACAGCTTCAGCCCAAGTCACCACCCATTGACTCTCGAGCACATGCGCCCGCCGACCAATCGATAGAACGTGCGAAGACCCTCCCAGACAGGACCCCTCACCCACGGAACTGGCTTGAGCCACGCTTGATCGTCACGCCTCGAACGCCCCGCGCACGTCTCGCAACTGTATATATCGAAGCCCCTCATGCGGCGTCCCCTGCCGCGGTCGCTGTCGACGGCAGGTGTCAGCACGTCAGTCATGACTTCGCAGGAAGAGCCAGTCCAACCTTCATATAGGGGCTATGACACCTTTGGTGCCCAGCGACAACGGCGACACTCATGGCACACAAGACCTTGCTTGCAAGAAGCGGAGAACTTCCAGGTCCTGGTAAGTTACATTATTTGACATTGTGCTGTTCCGTCTGACCAATTCTTTAGTTACGGAACTTCCTCCATGAACTCAATTGCAGACTAGAATTCCTCGAGAGCTACGGCCACCTCCAGTACGACGCGGGTGTTGAATATGCCTGGACAACCCTCGTCAATGTTCGCGACTCATGCTCCAAGATTTCGGATGGCGCTCTCGAAGCCGGTCGGCGGCGCGCAGCTGTCTTCGTCGAGACGCTCGAAGAACGCTACAAAGACGCTCTCGAGCGCAAAGAAACGCTCGGCGAAAAGGTCCTTGAAGGCATAATCCTCATGGACACCTATCTCACCGACTTCGAAACGCGCGCATACGCCTTGAAAGATGGCACAATTGGCTCCTACGCACACGAGTTCTTCGAAGAAGGACGCCGAAAGATGGACGAGGGAGTCGAATTCGCAAAAGGAGTCGTAGACGAAGGTCTCCACAAAGCGCGACGCGCCCGCGAAACCATCGAACTCACAATCGAACATGGCGTCCAGCGAGCTCTAGCACGCGCAAAAGAGCACGGCCTCATCCACTACGACGACCTGCCCGAGCCGTGGCGCGTGAACCCACACATCCTCAAAGGCTACCGGTTTTCCGAGGGCAAGTGGGCCTGTGTACGCAGCATCGTCTGCATCCACAACGAGCTCATCAACATCTGGACGCACCTCCTCGGCTTTCTTATGGTGCTCGCACTAGCATTCTACTTCTACCCAACGAGCGCAAACTTCAGCAATAGCACGGCCAGCGACATCTTCATCGCCGCCGTCTTCTTCTTCGCAGCATGCAAGTGCCTAGCTTGCAGCACAATCTGGCACACCATGAACTCCATCTCCCACCAAAGCCTCCTCGAACGCTTCGCCTGCGTCGACTACACGGGCATCAGCCTGCTCGTTGCAGCGAGCATCATGACAACAGAGTACGCGGCGTTCTACTGCGAACCAATAAGTAGGTGGGGATACATGTCCCTCACAGCCTGCCTCGGCCTCGGCGGCGTCATCCTCCCCTGGCACCCAACCTTCAACCGTGCAGACATGGCCTGGCTACGCGTCCTGTTCTACGTCTCCCTCGCACTCACAGGCTTCCTTCCCTTTGGCCAACTCGCATACTCGCGCGGTCTCGCCTGGGCACAATATTTCTACGCACCCCTGGCCAAGAGTCTGACCGTATACATGACGGGCGCGTGCCTGTATGCGTCCAAGGTCCCCGAGCGCTGGTGTCCGGGATGGTTCGATTATGTGGGTTGTAGCCATAATATCTGGCATGTTGCGGTGCTCGGCGGGATTGTTTTTCATTATATGGCAATGCAGACTATGTTTACGAGTGCGTTGACGAGGGCGCAGACGAGTTGTTCGGTTTATTAGGTGCTTGAATTAGTGAGATGGGATTGGAGGGTTTTATTTCGTTTGTTGATATGGAGTGGGGATTTGGTTGGGATTTGGATTGGGCATTTGTGAGCGAGCGCGGCATGGGCATTTTACATGGTGATGGTGTTTGTTGACTGGATGGTTTTCGATTGACTGAAGTGGAGGTGGTCACAGTCGATGTGTATTTAGGAGAAGGTTTATATGTGACATGTTTCGTTAATGCAGATGCATATTCTTCAATTTGCTAACTACAAAACCTATTCGTGACAATCTAGCATACAACAATGCAATCTGGTACACTAGCTTACAACAGGATCTAAAAAATTGAAAGCAGCAAACAAAGCAAGATACCACCCATCCATCCAGTCATAAAGTCGTAGCAAGGCCGTGTCATCGTCTTTCTATATCGTAAAAGACGGCCGTAACCTTGTCATGAAAGGCAAGCAGGATACCTCCCACAAATATGAATGCGCTGCGGAAATGCCACCCATAGAGCAATAAGGAGATGCGAAAAGTGAGGTAGATAGCGATATACTTCACGGTGACAAAACGAAAGAAGATGCTCAGTGATCAGAGCACGAACAAGAAAGGAATATCAGACAGCCTGCCAAAGAAAGAAAAGGAATAAATGAAAAGAGGAATGCAGACTGATAGTCTCTGTGTAGGACGGTGCGGCCTCTCATGGCTTCAAGAGCAGCAGCTTAGCCACAAGCCGGTCGAAGGAGTATCCCATATCGTCTCCTTTTCCCCTCTCGTTGACCTTCTGAAAGAGATAGCCGCCACCGGACGCCCTAGAAATCGCCTTGCGCACATTCTCGACAAACTCATCGTCCGGAGAAGACGCGCGCTGCGATTGTGTGGCTTCACCCTCCCAGTCGGGTCTGAGTCGAGCATGGCAGCCCGAGAAGCAAGCGTTGTAGAAAGCAAGTAGCGTCTTGACGGCCTCGTCATCAAGATGGTGGTTCTCCTCTGAGTTTGAAAACTGCGGGGCGTCGTAGCTGTTGTGGTATGGTAGCTTAGCAGCGTGGTATTGAATTGACTCGACGGTCATGAGGATCGTGATGAGGATTGCTAGTGTGACGGGCCAGTCTTCGCATTCCCGATTGAGTAGGAGCTGCTCCAGCGACGACAGGACTTCCTTCATCAGGCTCAGCGCAAGACCGGGCATGACTCTGCCAAATTGCGAGCGGATGAAGCAGGGTGTCGGGATGTGGTCGTCTGTTATGCCCATGGTGCTCTGCACGAGCTGAGATAGCGCCAGGTCGGCACTAGGGCTTGGTAGCGTGATGTCTCCGCCGATGTGCACGAGCACCAACAGCTTCAGAGCCTGATGTAATGTCCCTGATTGTGGAGAGCCCGACAGCTGGCGGAAGTACACATACACGTCTCGTAGGATTCGCAGAGGTGAGGTGAACAGGGGGAACTGACGGAAGCTGTTGGTGACCAGTAACGCTAGATGTCTGTCCAAAATCTTTGTAAGGTTGGACATGGCATCTGTGGTCAGAACTGCAGGCAGTACTGCGTGCGTATGCATATCTCCAGTGCTAGAGACAGGTGGCCAAGTGTAGATGACATGCTCGTGTGTGTGAACGTGAAGATCCTCGATCTGCAGCGCGTGTACTGGTAGCCACAGTTCGGGACCAAAGCCGAAGTTCAATGGGATCTTGTATGTAACTCCCGTAAGGATGTTGAAGTTGTTGGGGCCAAGGAAGGACTCGAGAGACCGGGCAGTTGGATGCCAGCCAAGTCGATCGGACAGGAAAGCACTGGATTGATCGCTGAGGACGCGGTCGCGGCAAGGGTGGTTGACCAAGTCTCCTTTATAATGGTCCAGGCAAGACTTGCATGGTGTACCTGGATCGCACTTCTCTTTACGTCGTTGGCAGTTCGCACAGGCGCCTATTATGCGCATAAGGGCCGCATGACTGCGCTGCTCTGCAGTGAGACCCTTCTTCCTTCCTCTTGGTGTTCGTCCTTGAAGACCTTCGGTGCTGGTGGGCGCGAGGCGGTTGGTTTGAGAGTTGATATGATATGATACCCATCCAAAGCCTTCTGAACTAGCTGAAGTTGGCGATGGTGAAGCCACGCTGCGTCGAGACCCATTACGCGAATTGCTTCTAGATAGTGCGACGGAACGTGGGCGACGACTCGTGACTGGAGACACAGAGAGCGCAGGAGGTACTCGTTGTGTCCATTGTGACTGTGCCGTGGCGGCCTTGTAGCTAGCCGGTCGATGGCTTGACTGAGGAATCGTAATGGCTCTGCTGCGGAAATGCCGAGCAAACTCCTCAGATCGCGGCCAGGATGTAAAGGTACTGTTGAAGGACTGCGAGTGCGAGTATGGGATTGCGATCGGCGCTGCTTCAGCAATGTACTCATCGCCCTCGGCGATAGGCTCGATATTGATCTGAGGTTGGTCCGTCCACGTGCCAACATTAGCAAAAACCTGCGACGCTCTGACGTCTCGGCCACTGAAAGAGTGTGAAGAGCCCGTTATATGTGGATTGAAGACGGTCTCTGTCGTGGTTTCGAGAGAGCGTGTGGGAGGGAGACTGTCCTCAATGTATTCACATCTGGTGTCGAGAATTGGCGAATCGTTGATAGAGGTCAATGGAGAGATAGCTCTATCGCAAGTATCGAAGGACCCAAAGTATTGGCCATTGCCCTGACCTAAACGTGGTGATGTGGCATTGGTATCGAAGGACGGAGAAGTGCAATAGACTTGGCCGAATGAGGATGATGCCCCTCCAATCGATGTGTATTCGAGTGAAGGAGGGCCGTCTGCAAGCGACGGAGGTGCTGAGACGATGTAAGGCTGCTCGGAGTTGACGCTTTCTGCGATGTGGTAGTCTTGGGCAAGATTGTTGCCCTGTCCTGTGAAATTGGTGTTGCTGTAAAACATTGGATCGAAGATTTCTTCGCCCCAGTCCATAAGGCCTTCCCACTCTTCCGTTGGTGAGCTGACGTAGATGTTGGTCGCCATGTTGATACCGCACGAAACGGTGCACAAGGCTGAAGCGATGAAGTCCAGTTAATCTTCGATAACGAAAACGAAATTGCCTTCAAATTTACCCCCTCGCCAGGGGTTTCATAGAAGGACGACTATGGAGCGTTGAAAAGTGAACAGATACCAAGGAGAGGTGCTGTAAGGCAGGAGTAACAACAATGGTGTCCTAGGCTGCAGTGGTGTGAACATATAGTTTTGCTGGAGTATGGCGAAATGCGCAGGCTTGCGGCTGACAACTGCGTCCTCCATGCTTCGAATCATAAGCCGACAGGGCAATTGACGAGTAGTCGTTCACGGCCTTATCACGTTCCTGCGCGTCATTAGTCCACTATTGAATTGCTCGTGTCAAAAGCCGTAGGCTCGTTGTTCTGAGTCGGCAGCCCTCATGCAGCAGGGCGTCGATTGGAGTGAGTGGGCGTCCATCTGACCAAAACGCTGCTGTGGGTCGCAACGACCGGTCAACCCTTGGGGCTGAGTACCACTCGCTAGTGCTGCAATGCGTCAAAACAACAAATCACATCGGATGCTGGAGAACGATGTGCAACATAGAGCCGATCTGCCGGGCAGAGTGGATGCTGTGGATGCGCACTGATGCGGCATTTCGGTACCCCAGTGCAAAGAGGGTAGGCTTCTGGAAGACTTCGCCCTGCAGTGGCTGTGACATGCTGCAACTAGCACAATATTTCCCGAGACCTGTGCGTCCTCGCATACAAGTTCTTTAGACGTGCATAGCGGCAATCGTGATGATGGCAAAGGGGAGTATTTCTTGCAATTCTCGTTCGACGTCACGACAGAGTTCGGGAAAGGGCAACTGCTGTGCGGAGGAGGAAGGCACCAGGCTCCACCTTCGTTAAGTCTACGATTTCCGAACACCCACAAGATGTGTATTTCACAAGCCGGTACTTTGTCAAGGGCGCTATTCGCTGGTGATCCTTGATGCTTCCAATTGAAGTAGAAGCAGGAAATTCCGCCCGCTGTCGTGCGGTATGCCTCGGCTACTAATGCATCCCCACCTTATCCCCGACGCCCTCTTTCACGATTAGGAGCGCTGCCGACATCCCGCACGCAGGTCACGAAGAGTCTAATGCGCGCCCCAAGTCTTGGGTTGACAAGAAGCCGCTTCCCCAGGCGTCGCCCTACGACATGCCAAGCAACGATGCAGCCTGACGAAGTGCCTTGGGAGCCGCCCACATCATCGTCCGCAAGTGCCTCATCGGTACTTAAGTGAATGCGCTATCTCGACGCTAGTATGTAGGATCAGAGCTCGGCTATTCGATGCAGAGTTAGCGAGCTTCACTTTGTGATGTTCGCATGTGCATGCGGCTCTGCTGTAACAAGTACTTATCGCCACGGCGAACTATGAGTCGATGGCGTGACAGCAACCGGGGCGGCGCTGACCGCAGCTCGGACGGCAAGGAAAGGGCCGTGGCCGGTAGAACTTCTTGCCAAAGGGCTTGCTTTGTTACCATAACCTGTTGTAGCAGTTCAGCTCCCACATATTCGTATAGAGATCCGGTGAGATCCCTTGTAGCCTCACACGTCCAGCAGCCGCAGATATTGAAGTAACAGCATTGACATAATCATATTCGCATGCCCTAAACGCCGTGGAACAGGATTGGGATCCAGCCCAAGGAGTATTAGGGGTAGCAGTCTGGCCAAAAGATACCAAACGCAGGACAACAGTCGCTGAACAGGTCCTTCAAGAAGTTCGAAAGGAAAGGTGGCCGTAACAGATAAGTATACGAACAAAGTAAGATATTCAGGGCATGTCGGAAGAAAAAGTCCAATATACACATGTACAGAACATGTCACCAAACCCACCCGAGAAACAAGTTGACTTGACGTCGGGTATCAACCAGAAGGAAGAACGGTGAAGAAGAAGGGTATCATCAAACCAGCCACCGTCAAACACCTCGTTCAGCCACCCCGAATAATCTTGTGTCCTCGTACTCGTTCATGTCAGTCGACTCCTGGCTAGGCGATGGGTCGCTGCAGCTCCATGCTCGCATCCTAATAATGATGTCGAGATCCCCGTCTAGTCAGGAGGTCTCCGGCGCGGAGAAGAAGAGTACGATCTCGCCTCGATCATTTCGCTTCAGGCGCATGTTCTTCCACAGCTCCTTCTCTTCCTCACCCTTTGAGGGTGCTCGGTCGCGATGATCCTGACGCTCGCGATGGTACCTCTTGAGCGCCTTGTTGACGCTCATACCGCGCTCAGACTCTGGGCCTTTGGTGATGAAGGACATGAACAAGTCGGCCCGAGGGTCGCCGCCAGTATTGGTGGACACTACGTGACCGGCCGGGCGAACGATAAGCTGTCCGTCTCCATTCGGTGATGGTGAACGGGAGACGGAAGGGTTATACTCGATAGCCCTCATGGTCTGGCGCTCTCGTGGAGGAGGCGAGACAGATGAAGAGTATTGTCGGCGGCGGATCCTGCGGATCTCCGTGTTTGAGTCCTCGCGGCGCTTCTTAGGTCGCACCTTGACAAGAGCTGTGCTAGCCTGACGCTCCTTGCGATCGCGCTCGCGACCTCGCTCTTTGGCCTTCTTCTCCTTTTTCTTCTCCTTCTCTTCGCGCTCCATTTGTTCCTTGATGTCGGCCTTGCGTTGCTTCAATTGCTGCGCCTCATAATCACGCTGTGCGCGCAGAAGAGCCTTGGAGTTCCCTTGCTTCGCGCGCTTCATAGGGCTTAGCGGCGAATTTGCGTAATCTCCAGAGTCTTCAGGCGACGGAGGAAATTCTGGACGAGCAAGTAGTCGGTTTAGACCACCAGTGAGACCTGAGTGAAGCATAGGGGGTGCATCTGCCATCATAGTATCCCTCTGCTCCTGAGCGCGCACGAGTGACATGTCGAGTTCGGCAGGCGAGTTGCGCTTCCGCTTGCGATCAGTCTTCTTCTTCGTCGTCGTCTCAACGTCCGTGTCGCGAGACTTGGTCCGCGCATGCTTTGGCTTTGGTGCAGGTGTTGTATATGAGTCGTATCGCTCGCTCGAGGGCCGGACTGGCGCGTCGCCGTATGTGAACCCGGTCTGCGCGAAGGTCTCGTCATCGTCGGCGAGTTGGAACTTCATGACGTCTGAAATCGCAGGAGTGTATTGCTCGTCGTATGCCGGTGGCTGTCTATCCTCAATCATGCGCGACTCGTCGATAGGTTCCTGAGTCCTAGGCACATTGGGCGTGTCGGTAGGTTCGAGGAAATCAAACACATTGTAATCTTCAATCGCAGCTTGCTCATGGTAGCCTAGGGAATGCGCTGCAGGTGGAGGGGTGGGTGCGCGTGGAGGGGCATCAACAATTGCGATGGCATTGTCGGCTTCGGTCGCATCTTCGACGTAGGCATTATGAGGGGTCAGGGCTTGCGAATTGTCTTGCTGTGCGCTATCTTTCTTTTGATGTTGACCTTTGGGCTTCTTCTCTTTATAGAGCTTGCCTTGGTACTTCTGGTCCTCCGATATGCAGGACGTATGCGATTTGTAGCTGTTGCCAGAAAAACTTTGTGTTGTTAGTGCTTTGTTTACGGTCAATCCGCAAGCAGGTACTCACTGTGTCATGCAATCAAGACACGTGAAAGATGCCGCATGGCACTGATTCTGATGTCCTTGCAATTTCTTCTTGGTCAATACATCGCCGCATCCCTCCTGAGGTCATCGTCAGCTCTTCTGCATCTCCAGGGAGGGAGGGGCCAATAGCGATGCGCCCAAACATAGCGTGGACAGGTGCACTTACGCATGAAAACGATACCATCTTGTCGGTGAAGGTGCAGTGAATCTGCTCGAGAATAGCGGTGTGTTAGAGTGAGCTGGCATGCGTGGAGGAGGGGCACGTCCAAGATGAATCGTTCATAACAGTGCAAGGAGCAAAGCTGGCACACGCTAAGGGCTTTGCATCCATGTCAACACCCTCGTCGAAAATAGCCCTGGGCGCCCACAGGGCCACGCCGATCGCCCATAAGTGGCCGAGCGCCCACATGCAGCGCGCGCGCAGCCGCCGAACCGCATCTTCGCGCCTCTCCTGCATGTTTAAAATCACCGAAAGAAGGGCATGAGGTCATGACTGCTCCCCTTCTCCAGGTTTGCAAGTACATAGTTCATTGAAAACGCGTGTGACCAGGCGAGATTTTCGTCGTGGTCAGCGTGATGCGTGATAAAGACCTTGTTTCAAACTCCATACACGTCTGGTATCGCGTGGCACTGTATCAAGCCTGTTCCTGGCTACGCCGCGAATGCAGCTGACCAATCCCAGCCCTCTGCGGCGTTGATCGCCCACCTTTACAAGTCCGATTCAACATGAGCCAGGCTAGCATACTATCGTCTCAGGTGATAAGCATCCCTCGTCAGCTGCGACTTCAGCCAAGGTCCCTATACCTCGCCTCTATCAAGCTGATGAGGCACGGGTTCCAGTGCTGCAGATAGATGATGTTTCAGATGACATGTTGGACTTTTGAAGAAGTTTACTGCGCCATGTCGAACACGCGCCGCAGGGCTTCTTTGGCATGCAAGTCGTCGGCGTTCGCGTAAGATGGGCGCGTATTCAAATGCGCCCAACATGCACCTCTGCAAGAAGGCGTGAACGCTCCTGTTGATCCTACTACTGCTTGTCGCGCCTGACCTCCGTGATTGGATGTCCGAAGCAAGATGAATAGCCTTTAGGACTTTCCTCATGAGGTGGAGTTCTGGTGCTTCTGCGAAGTTGCGTGTGCAGTGGGGCGACTCCAATGGCATTGCGTAGGCTGTCAGTCCGCAATTTATGCGTCAAAGTGTCGTGGTATGAGGATTACGAGCATTCTGATGGCCGCGAGCAAACCCTGGACATGCATCCCGGTGTGCTTTCAATCCCCAGCGTTCTTGCCCGAATCCGCCGGTTCGTCTCCGCATCCGCAATCGTACACGTCGCCTAGTCCTGCGCAGTCCCATTCGGGTTTCTGAAGCCTCTTATTGACCACATTGTGGACGAAGCATCCCCACATTGCCGCCGCTGTTCGCGAGGATACTTGCGGTGGGTATTTTTCGAGAACTTTTCCAAAGTGTTCGGCGCATTCCCCGCTGCAACAGTAGTTAGCTCGCGCGTGACCTCAGCTGCCGCGTTGCATGGCGCAAACATACCAAGGGTACAGGCGCTGAAACAAGTATACGTATGACCGTAGCGCTTCCTTCTCGTCGTCCGTAGGCTTCTCGGGGAAGCGAGCGAATGTGGTGTGAAGAACTTTCCATGCGGCGCGACCTAGTTCTGCTCTATATTCGAAAGTTATCAGTGCAGTTCTCTGCTGCGGCGTCTGGCTCTTGTTGGACGTACTTCGCTGTCGCGTTGCCGAGTTTGGGGGCGATCGCGTGTCCTGTGAGTACAGCGCCGCTCGTAATTCCGTCGGTGCGACTTTGTTGCTGCCCGAATTGTGGTGTGCGAGATGAATGGTGGCTTAAAGGTGCTTGGTAGAAGAGGAAGGTGCATATGGCGAAGACCAGCAGCGCCAGGACGATAAAGCGACCTTTAAAGTCCGTCGTTCGTATCATCGTGTTGAGGAGAGGTCTGACGTCGCGGTCGTAAGGTGGAGAAAGTTCGCGAGCATGTCGAGGTTCTGGTACGAGAGCTCCATGCCTCGAGACCGCCGCCAAGCGTCACACTTCTTGCGCCACACTGCTGCGCCACGTGGTGTGGCTACAGGTATCCTCTTTCACGAGCCCAGATCTCGAAGGATTGTAGCCTCATTATCAGCTACCACGAAAGGTCGTAGATAGACCGCATTTTCGGTGCTGACTCCAGCGCCTTTTGGTATGTTCAGGCGGATACTGGTGGCTAATGACGGATACATTCGATGTACAGCATTCCGATGTCGCAGCTGTGGAGAGCTGACGGCCACTAGTAGCGGCAGTAGGCCGGGGTTTGGCTGCTACGAGCTGTAAGTTTAAGGTGTGGAGGTCGTCACTTCAAAAGCATCAAAGCAACCCTCGCTCGACGTCACCCGAACTCTCAAGTATCAGAACTTTCACATTCACACGAAGGAAGCAACAATGGCAGAATTTCCTCCACCGCCTGTCGATACTATCGGTATGTCAATCATACCTAATGCCATCCCAGACGCAAGCCACCTATCAGAGCTACACTGACCAAAATTCAGACTGGGCAAACATGGGCTTCAAGATTCGAGAAGGTCAGAATACCTCTTTCATGACGACTTCTCTTCTTGTGTTTTGGTCATTGCCAATTCCAGCAAGAGCGGACTAACAAACGACGACTTTTGATTTCGTGTAAATCGAACATTTTCTAATTGTCGATTAGTCAACGGTCATGTAGAGTCACATTACTCAGTAGAGACCGGGAAATGGACACCACCAGTTTTTGTAGAGGATCCGTACTTGCGCATCCACGGCATGGCCCCAGGATTGAATTATGGCATGCAATGCTATGAGGGAATGAAGACCTTCCGAGCACCAGACAACACGATCAACATTTTCAGGCCTAATAAGAACGCCGAGCGAATGCAACACTCCGCATCCTTCATTTCCATCCCGGAAGTGCCGGTCGACCATTTCATTGCATGTTGCAGCATGGCTGTAGGAATGAACGCCGCATACGTGCCACCTCATGAAACGGGCGGCGCTATGTACATTCGGCCTCTTCTCTTCGGCAGCTCGGCGCAGTTGGGCCTCAACCCGCCTCAGGAGTACACATTTGTGGTTTACTGCATCCCAACCGGCGTTTACCATGGAACAAATCCTGTGGAGGCCGTTATCCTTGAAGACTTTGACCGTGCCGCTCCGGAAGGTACCGGATCTGCCAAGGTCGGCGGCAACTACGCGCCAGTGCTGCGACACAGCGAGAAGGCGTACAAGGCGGGTTACGGAATCACATTGCATTTGGACAGCAAGACTCGAAGCATGGTTGATGAGTTCTCAACGTCAGCTTTCATTGGTGTGAAGAAAGATGGCGACAACGTCAAGTTGGTCGCGTCCAAGAGCAAGAACATCATCCAGAGCGTTACGGGAGACAGTGTGCTTAGAATTGCTGAGTCATTTGGGTGGGAAACAGAGGCGCGAGAGGTGCGACACACCACTCCTTTCCGAATTTTCAATCACTGACACGTGACAGATCGCATACCATGAAATAAGGGACTTTGACGAGGTCCTTGCAGCCGGTACCGCGGCAGCACTAGTGCCCATCAAGGCCATTGTTATGGAGTCGAAAGGTGACAAATTCACATATGCTGCAGCTCAAAAGGAGGTGCCACCTGTTTGCGCCAAGCTTCTCTCTACTCTCAAGGGCATTCAGCAGGGCAAGGTCGAGGACAAGCAGGGCTGGCTGTTCAAGGTCGAGAGGCCGGAGCAGTTCGGAAAGACCCAAACGAATGGGGGCGCACACACTGTTGGTCAATTGCCATAAAGTGTGTATGTAACAGGTCCATCTCGAGATGACGGAAGATACGAAGCATCTTGCAAAGGCGTCACGGATCAAAAGCGACACGACATACTTAAAATGGCTGGTCGGATGTTCCCATCTTGTATCTACAGGTGTAGAAGCTGAATGATAGAGTCTCGACAGCGCTGGGTCTTATTTCTGAATTGTCCAAACAGATCATGCTAGATTTTCCACTTATATCATGAGCAGAAGAAATCGAAGAAGATGAGTATGAGCACAAGCGGTCAGGCTTCTTCGTGCGTCATAAGGATGACATTTTTGACTCCGAGGCATCCCCTCAGTCGAACGTGCGCGTACGTAGGTAGAGACCAACCACAAATAGTAGCGTAGAGCCCCTTAGCAGTACTACAACTATCAACGCTGTCCAAGTGAGCGGATTCTCCCGTATGGCAGTTATGGTCTGCACAAAGTCTGAATGTTTGGCATGGGTCATCAAAGAACCACTGTTGCGCCAACACGAACGCTTTGGAAGACATCTATGAAACACCTCTATCGTTCCACGGCAGTCATTAATTGGAAGTCCGCGAAGCTCGTGCCGAGTTCTATGACCGAGCTGCGTGGCGCATGCAGTGTGCATTGCCCAGCCACAAAAGCCGACGTCACCGCGCCCCGCGGTATCCCTGCAGTGCGCGTCCACGCCAGGAATCCATAGGCAATGATCTCACACCCGAGCCGGAAATTTATACACAAAATTACCTGCCCAGTCCAGCGCCGCATTTCGATTGTATTCCCGACTCAAGACTCCAGCGAACAAGGCGACCGCACGAGGCATATCGACGCTCTAGCCCGCGCCCCCACTGACGCAGTCAACCTACCACAAGGCCGAGGTACATCAGCAACAAGATGGGTCTGTCTAGGATGGTGAGGAAGCATCTGGGGGACAATCTCAAGTCTGACGATGCTTATCTTTCGTGTGAGTACTGCTGGAGTGACGTTGCGAGGCATTGAACTGACTGAAGCAGATCACGACGTGAGGGGTGAGTCCGCGCGCTTGCGACACCACACGCGCTCGACACAAAGCCATCAGTGACTGACAGAACGTAGTACTCAGAGAAGACGTTGACAGCATCAAGGATGACTGGCTCACAGACAATGTACGTATGCTCTGAACAATTCCTGCCCTCCGCAAGACTGACTTCCACCCCAGGCTATCGCCTTCTGGCAAGAGTACGTCACACCAACAGTTCCAAGGCCCGGTCTAACTGACTCAAAGATACCTCGAACGCGAAGAACTGCCCAAATTCCCAAAAGCCTCTATCGTTCTCCTGAGACCCAGCATGGCCTACATGCTCATGACCCAACCCAACCCAGTCGCACTCAAAGAAGTCCTGCCCGACTTCAGCGGTACAACGCACGTCTTCCTACCCATAAACGACAATGTAGACGTCACAGTAGCAGAAGGTGGATCCCATTGGTCGCTACTGCTTGTTAGCATAGTTGATGGCGTATCATTCCACTACGACTCAATGGGCAACGCCAACGACCGGGAAGCACGCTCCACGACAATGAAGCTGGAACAATTGCTAGGCAAGAGGCTGAGATATATAGCCATGAGCGACTCGCCGCAACAAGAAAATGGGAGTGACTGTGGTGTCTTTGTCTGCGTGCTTATGAAGCACCTCCTGCTCAAGAGATTGCTGAGGGCAGATGCGTCCAGGAAAATTAGCATGAGCATGAAGGATACGCATATCCATGCCAAGGATGGACGGAAGACGATGCTCAAGGTCATTGAGGAGAGGAAGAAGGAGGGCGAGAGGAGAAGGTCGTAAGTTCAGCATGAACATCGAGAATTGGGTGGGAGTAGCAGCTAATTCAATCGTCAGACGAAGCCATTCCCCATACCGGCCGCACTCAGCACACTCGAAGAGCCCACCGCGTATCGGTGCAGAGAACGAGGACCTAAAGTCTTGAAGAGACGAGCGCCGCAATCCCAATCACAGCAAGCATAACCTGTGCGCACCACGATAGGCTTTCCTTGTGCTTTTCAACATATTCAGGCTCGGCGACTCCATGGCGACTGTTTGATGCCCATTCTTCTGCCAAGTAGTTGCAGTCACGCTCTTCGTCGGTAATTTACTTACGTGGACATTCATTTTCAAGTCAATAAGTGTGAACCGTCTGGTCATCCGCTTTTGTACTTCGATCTATCTGTCTTACAAAGATATCACAGACGGCTTCTTTTCATGTTGATACGACCTCATGTATATATGACGACATGGCATAGCAAGGAGTATGGGGAAATGTCAATCAAGCCTTCAAGCATCGGCACGCGTCTCGCTTCCCTCTCCAACACACGAGAAGCAATTTCAATCTCTACACTCTGATCCTTCGCTTAACCTAAACGTCCCGTGCCGAACTTCTTCCGCCTCTGCGGTGCTTATTTACACAAACACTACTACTTTCACTTTCACTTGTATTTCCTTTCAAGTTGTTCAGCCTCCGGGCGATGCCGCTGTGATTGAGCTCGGGTCTTCTCATTCTCCGCGCCGCCATCAACTTAGTGCAATTGCATCCTTCGCGGTTGTTACTGCTGCCCATCTCTTCCCACAGCGTCAACAACCATGGTCGACGACACCCATCAGCGGCACCATGGCTTACCCAACTGGTACCCGACGTGTCAACAACACAAGCTCTTGTCGCATCACCAGGATGCCACACTCCGATCCATCAAATCATCTCCTCTGAAGAAGCTACTGCTCCTCGCATCGAGCGCACCCATGGCCACCTTGCGCGGTGACGCCCAACTCGAGGGTATCGTCTACCAGAATATCCGCGCCCACCTCCACCGTGTCTCCCGTGCAGAACTCATAATCACTATCGAGCTCCTCCACATCGACAAATACTAGTTCCGCAATCGCTTCAACACTATTCGCTATCTTCTCGCTCTACATATTATACATGGGAAGTACGACAGGACGTGGCATCCCGAATTCGACGCATTCAGTAACGTATTCGATGACGTGCCCGCATTCGGAAGGCTGCTGCAGAAGGTTGATCAGTCGGTTGATCAACACGGTGGCAAGCGAGAGATGAGACTAGATGTCGAGGCTGAGCATGGCAACGACATGTCGAGCGACAATGAGATTGAGTGGGATTGTGTTAAGTGGCCCGCATGTTACGTCCAGCTACAAGCCACACGGTCGAAGATATAGACTCTGGTTGATAGTCGAGGGGCTGACACGAGCTTCATTGCTCCTTCGACTGACACAATACATGCCACATACGCACGCGCGATAAAACATCTGCCGTGCTGAACATGAAATTGCACAGTTAATTACTACCTATGAGCCCTGACACTGCGCTGAAGAGCTCAGAGTTGTCCATTGTCTTGCCAACTGAGCTTGGGAGTTCCACTCGCGTCTCTCATCAGTGCTGATCCATTCCTGCGCACCAACCCATCCATACGAAAGTAGTCCAGCAACTTGATCTTGATGCTCTCGCTAGTCACCCATGTTGATGTTCGCAGCGGAAGCAAAACTTGGTGGCCCCAATTATCCACCTTCACCTCGCAGGCAGCGCCCACGCTTTGGCCACCAACCAACTCATTCACCTCCACCTCGCCGCCGCCGCCGGCAGAACGTTGCCTAATCTTCGCCGAAGCTATTACCAGCATGGCTAACAAGCGAGCGCGCCAGGCAGTAGCTCCCCGAGTAAAAAAGCCCTCCAACCCGCCGCCTCCATCACTTCTTCTTCTCACAATTACCTCAAGTCAACTTCCATTTAACCACCAACCTTGAGTGCTCAACGACATCAACCAACATGATCGGTCGATAAGCCTGTCGCAATTCGATGTCTTTTCAGACAGCGCATCAACGTCACATCCACATAACGCCTACCTCCACCATGAGTCAATCGCCAACAACCCTAATCAATGGCGCCCACTGCAACACACCGAAGAGCTTGCATAGCTCCTATTCATGAGCGTTCACCTTACCTCATCGCCATGGCATCGTACAACAACCTGTAGGCCGCATGCTCTTCGCCGTGCCTTACCCACTGACCGCCACAGATACGGCATTCGATTTCGCATACCTACCTTACTCTGGCACAACAACAACCTCACATAGACAAATATGACCTTCTATCACTCATCCTCGGTCACGACTCACACCAACCCACCATCGAGTCAACGTGTCATTGCGCCTACCTGCCACGAGATCTCGAGTCGTCCACCCTCTCGCATCTTCGATCAAGTCGACGACAACAATACTAACCACAGGCGAAATCGGCATGCCTGGCATGCGACGCATAGATGCGTCGGCTGACTCCACTAAGTGAATGGATGTCAGTTGCTTGCGGTCAAGCACTAGCAAAGACCGACCTATTGTTAGCGTTCGGGCACTACGGATATGTATGATTCGGGCATGCTTGTGTTTATGCATCTCAGTGGCTTTGGTTCTTGGTCTGGATGGTTTCATGGTTGTTTGGTGGTCTCAATGGTTGTCAAGTCTTGTCTGAATGGTTCATGGTTTGAGTTGGAAACAGTCTTGGTTAACGGTGTTTGAAATATCATGTTTGATGGAGCTTGTATGGACTCAGTCCGGGTTGGTGGTGCTTGGAATCAGTCTTCGTGGTTGGAATGGATGCAATGGTCAGCAGTTGGTACCAAGTCAAACACAATGCCAAGTTGCTCACATCACTTCTCTCTTCCCTTGCTTGCTTCGTTCTTGTGATTAGAGTAACTCCCCACCATCCGAGATCCACCGTCATTCGAGAACGCCATTTTCACATACAAAACACGAGAAATCGCGCTTTTTTAACACGAAATATTACGCAACAGCACAGGCAGCTCTTAGCTCTATCTTACAGAGGAGACTGCGTCTATACAAAGAAGAGGTTTTATTAAGGAGAGAAAGCTGTATCGCAGAAGAAAGGTTCTACGTCGTAAAGAGGTTTCTCTTATACAAATATTTCAAGAGAATTGGTTAGTAAAACACGAGAATCTGCTACAACATCTTTTTCTTACAATAACTTATACTCTCTGTTACATGATCTCTTCTTTGTATATACACGAGTCTCTGTTAGGAATCTTATAACAATTTAGGCTCGTAACGTAAAGATACAGAGTGTTAGAATTAGAGAACTTTGTAAGGGCTACCCACTAATAAACCACGTTCTCGAATGATGGTGGTACTCGGATGGTGGGGAGCTAATCTACTTGGTGTTCCGGTTGTTATGGGGGTAGTTGCACTCCACGTGCTGCGGTTGCCTTGACTCGCACATGCAGGGATCTGCGCCAAGCACGATGTCATTCCGCGAACTTTACGTCTCTGAGTGAGCGAAACTTATCCATTGCTTGCAACTTCTCCACAACTCGCAATCCGTCACCTGGGGTCCCACACACTTACATCTGCCTCAACCAGTCATTGCTGATCTGCCTTCGACGCGCCCGAACCTAATCGTCTTCCGCATCACTGCGTGGACAGACAAATCCAACCTCACCGCAATCATGGCCGCCCCTAAGGAGGGCGGCTTCAAGATGTCGCTGGGCGGTCTGAAGGGCAAGGTCGGCTTGAAAGCTGCGCCGGCCAGGAAGGATATCAAAAGACCGCGACTTGCGCTCGGCGACGACGAGGAAGACGACTCGAACAAGAAACAAGAGATTGCAGGCTGGGATGCATCAGAAGGCGGCGCAATCGATATTGGAGGACCAAAACAGAAGGAGGGACCGCGTGTCATACCTGCGCTGCCGAACCGCAATTGGCGCGATGATGCGCGCAAGAGAAAACTGGCGAAGGCACCACACACAAAAGAGCAAGATGCAGATTTCACGGAACAGGAAGCCCTAAAGATACAATACGGTCTGACGATCCTCAAGAAGGAAGAGCCGCAAGAGAATGGCGTCGAGGAGCAGCCTGCGCCTGTGGAGCCTATGGAGGACGTCAAGGACAATCTTACCGAGGAGCAGCTTCTCGAGAAGAAAGCCATGGACGCGCTGATCAACGGCAAAGCGACGGACGACGATCGTGTCATCCCCGCAGTGAGCGAAGAAGATATACTCCGAAACGACCTCCGTGAGGCGCCCGACGCGCCCGCCCTCGATGCATACGACGCAGTGCCTATCGAAGGGTTCGGTCTTGCGCTACTTCGTGGTATGGGCTGGAAAGATGGCGACGCGATTGGCAACGGCGCGCCAGCAAAACCCAAGGAAGTCAAACGACGGCCTGCCCTTCTCGGTATCGGCGCGAAGGAGGAGGCTGCTACGGGCGTCGAGCTGGGAGATTTTAAGAGCCGAGGAAAGGGCAAGAAACTGGCACAAAGCTACAATCCAGTCGCACTACGAAACAAGGTCACCGGCGAAATCATCACAGAGGAGCAATTGAAGGCCAAGCTCGAACAGCAGGATATGATTCCAGATGAGAAGCCCGCGAAGCAAATGCGGAAATACAGCGATGATGAGGGAGACAACGACAGGAGGCGCGAGAAGCGGAGAGACAAGAAAGACGATTACGACAGCGAGCGGAGAAGCCGCAAGGACGACCGCCGAAGGGAGAAGGACGACTACTACGATAGCGATCGGCAGCGGGACAAGCGCAAAGACAAGTACCGGGACGAAGAGTACGACAGCGAGCGTCGGCGGGATAAGCGCAGAGATGACGACTACGACAGCGAGCGCAGAAAGGACAAGCGGCGAGATCGAGATGACGATTATGACAGCAAGCGGAGACGTGAGAAGCGCAGAGACCGCGATCGCAGAGATCGGACTCGTAGCCCGGAAGGTGACAGACAAGACAAGAAACGCAACCGCTACCGCAGCAGGAGCCGAGACTCGAAGAGAGATTGCGATCGCAGAGACAGGAGCCGGGATTCTGATGATTGGCGGAAACGAAGGAGGGAGAAGGAGTATGACTACGAGGATGATCGCGAGGATAGGAAAAGGAGGCATAAGGACGACAAATACTAGAGAATCCGCGACACGGCTTCGTGTAGGTCATATGACATCTGTAAAGGTTAGTGAGAGAATATTCACATTCTTCCGAAAAGGCAAAAGCATCAGCATCACCATTTGCAGGCGTTCAGATAGACAAGATACCATATGAGATCCCGAATTGGGACTTGAATGAATTTGAGAAGAACAAGTTATTCGTCGAGCATGGTCTATCTGGTTTCGTGGCACGTTTCCCAGACTCAAATAACGCCTCGCTATGCATAACATCATGGTATCATCCCATCCCTAGCCTCACTAGAATTGAATCCTCCTCTTCCTTCCTGTGTACTTGCTCGTCGCCTTGACCACTTTCCCTTGCCTCTCCATCTGCTCCTTCTTCTGCAATATCCATCCTCGACTCCCCTTCTTCTCCTCTCCACGCTTCACGCCCCTCGCTCTCCTCCTTACATCCTCGACATCGACACCATCCATGCCCCTTACCACACCCGTGATGTCGCCATCTAGTTCTCCACCCCCGACTGTGAGCACCAAATACGTCTTCGCATTCTTCGTCCCCTCGTCGTCCTCAAGCAGACCCGCACCAAACCCCGCTTTGATAGCGGCCTGGCTCACCATTTTCTTCTGCGTATCATTCTTGGGGTAAAACTGACACACGGCTCTTCCACCCCTCCTCAAGCTCGCATATAAGCCGTTGAAGAATCTTGAAAGCCTGGCGGCAGGTGTGTCCCACTCCTCGCTACTCTCAGCCTGACACAGCCACTGCACCGCACTGATACTTACCGCCGCATCAAACGTGCCCGGCCGAAACGGCACGCCCTGACCCGCGTCCGCGAGTAACAAGTCGCCCTCGACGTCTTTTTCGAGTGCGACGCCCAGCATGCTGGCGGAGATGTCGAACCCGATCCAGACGTGTGGGCCGCCTGGTGTGCCGTCTCCAGGCGTCTGCGAAAGGATTTCCCCGGAAAGTCCGGAGCCGCATCCGACGTCGAGGATCATGGAGGGCGAGGTGAGGGCGAGGAGTTCGAGGGCGCGGTGGGTCATGGACGATTGGATGGAGCGGATGCGCGACGAGGTGGTGTACTTGCGGGATTCGGTGTCGTTGTAGAAGAGGTCTGGGGGTCTGTGTTGTATTAGCAAGACGTCGTTGGTGTTATGCCGGTTGCTGGTGAACTCACAGTGTGTCTTCGGGTCGCGACATGATTGCGGTTGTGTCTCAGCTTTTTCTCGCGTGTAGATGTCTCCCTTCTCTTTCTCAGAGCGGTAATATATCTTTTTGTGATCCCAGCATGTAGCGAATGTGCAATTATCTTCAGGTCGTGCAGTGTCCCCGCCAAGACTTGGACCTTACAGCTTTTTGGTGTTTGCCCTGGACCCCACATTTCGTCTCTCCCGCGGCGATCATGCATCGGTCCCACTATTGTCCGACCGTGATGCCACCTGTCTGACCTCATCGCCCAGGCACGAGCTCGCAATCCTCGAAACACACAAACAAACATGTGGATATTACCGCTCCTGGGATATGTTGGTGTGATTCTGGGGTTTATGTTCTTGACGCTGGCGATAGGTATGTCTTCTCACATGCAATATTTGGGATTGCGGCTGGAATGTGCATTTGAATGAGAGCTGATGTGTATGCAATGTAGCTTCGGGGCTTTACTACCTCTCCGAACTCGTCGAAGAACATACCGTTTTCGCGAAGAAGCTGTTATACCGGCTCATATATGGCGTCGTTGCGCTGCAAGTTCTACTTTTGCTCGTCGATGGCTTCCCTCTTGGACTGAGTGCGTTGAGCGTCGTGTCGCATATCGTCTATGCACAGAACTTAAGACGCTTCCCGATCGTGAAGCTTACGGATCCGCTGTTCTTGCTTTCATGCGGTTCGTCAACCATACTCCTGCTTCTTATGCGTACCTGAAGGCTAACATTTGTCTTCTAGCTCTTGTAATTGCGAACCACTACCTTTGGTTCCGCCACTTCAGCGCCCCACCATCCTCGTCCTCGTACTCGTCCTACCCATACGGCAGCAACGCCAATATCCCATCCTTCACCGAAATCGCATCCTACTTTGGCCTGTGTGTCTGGCTCGTTCCATTCGCGCTGTTCGTATCGCTATCCGCTGGCGAGAACGTGCTGCCCTCGATGGGCTCAGAATACGCTACTGGAGACGGCAGCAGCTATATAAGCGCGGGCAAAGCGCCGGAGACGTTTGCAAGTGGTTCGGGCATTCCTGGCATGGAAGGCAAGAGGAGGGCGAGGAGTAGTACGAACGCAGGGTTGGCGAAACAGGTGGTTACTGGAGTACGAGAATGGGTGGGCGAGACTGGAGAAGTCATGGGCTTTTGGAAGGGAGAAAGGACGAGGCCTACATTTTGAAAACTCAGAGCTCTTTTTTGAGAAAATACGACTGTACGAGTATTATAGTACGCTTGACGAAAACGATCTAGTCGGACGCTGGACAAATATATTTAATGTACGCATTATCGATCCAGTGGACCATGTGAGGTGAGTGCCAGGCCCTCATTATACCGCACATGTCCAGCACCGATCCCTTGCATTCTCACTACCTAAATTTTGCTAAATGACATAGAAGCATCTGAGACACTATACATGACTTCCACTCACATGCCCCCCCGCGCTTCCGTTCCTTACAATATATCGATCCATCCTCTCCTTCTTCTCTTTCGCCTGCTCATCCTCTTCCTCCCTTTGTTGCGGTATGCCCAACGCAACACCTTGTGACAGGCGCCACAAGGTTCCGCCCCAGTTGACGAAGTAGACTATGAACATGAATATCAATAGAGCAGCAGTCAAGCCTCGGAACGCTGCTGAGTTCATCGCGATGCTGAGGTTCAGCAGTGCCGTTGTGAAAACACCTAGAAATCTTCAACAAAGTCATTCGGCAAGGCAGAGGGCAGAGCAAAATCACCTATCGGAAAGATCAAACTCCACCACGTCAAGCTAAACGGCAACTCTTTCTTCACCAAAGCTTCAACAACAACATACCAGCTCACCGTAATCCACATAAACGCAAACCCTAGCGCAAGCAGCGCAATCAACACCGCAGCCGCAGACACACTACTCGCCGCACTAACTTTCAACCACGTGCCCTCATTATATTCTCCAAACAGTCCTCTCGAGCTCGCAGCCGTGCTCAAAACCTGAATCGCAGTCGCAAATTGCCCCATCGGTCCCACCGTAATAACCAGCGTCGGAATCTTGCCTGGCTCCGGTAGACCCACGGCGATGAGTTTATGCGCAATATACGCGTAGTACATCAAGCTCAGGAAGAAAGCGTAGCCGATGGCCATGTAGCCCACCACGATGACTGGGATGGCCATACTCGCGGATATCCCGACGGAGTAGTTCGTCACTATACCCGCCGTGGTACCTAGCGTCATGACGGATATCAAGGGTAAGAAGATGGCAGGTGTGAGTTGACGATCGCTGGTGATGTTTCGTTTTGCAAGTACCACGAAACTAAAGCTGGTAAGTCCGACCGTCCAGACTAGTCCGATCCACCACAGGACGTATGCAACGACTGTCCACGGATATCCCCAGGCGGTGCTGCATGTTAGGCTTACTTGTGCGACAAGCGTGAGAAATGCGGTCGGTGGGGCGCCGAGGTAGGAGAGTTCTTCTAAGGAGCTGAATGTTTGGGTACGGACATGGTGTCGAAATTTAGAGGCGCGGAGAATGCTGATGAGGGTGAAGGCAGTGAAGAGAGCGATGTTGAAGATGAAAAGGATGGTGGAGAGGATGCCGTGGCCCGCGAAGTGGTAGGGGAGGAGGTTGAGGAGGATGGAGAGGATGCCTGTGTCCATTGAGATTGTGAACCTGGATTTGGGGTCAATTTGGGGGATTCTGAGCAAAGACTGTGATGGATGTGTTTACCATAGTGGTGAGAAGCTCTTGATAGCAATGGACCATTTGGGTTCACGGTGTAGTTCTGTAGCATTTCCATCGCGTTGAGACATGGTACGCAGACGAAGGGGTCGCTGTGCACCCCAGATTCTGGGCGCGGCAGGGGCAGGCGAACATGATTATGTATTAGCTATAATTCTAGACTAGTTTCTGAACCACTGAAGAATCAAAGTCGTGTTGATGATGTCGCCGGAGATGGTTGAGCATTACATCATGTTTGAATCTAGCTGCCGATGCGGTCCGGCGTGACGCTATTATGTACATCAACCATGCTAGGGTATGGTGGTGATCTGACTGCAACACCGGAAATAGTGGTTGCAACTACATGTAGAGTTGCAGACTCGATTGAGAAAATTAGCGGTAACATGTGATGGAAATCAAACCAAACTCTCATTCTTTAGGTTCGCTCTTATTTCCTCTCTCTCTCTCTCTCTCTCTCTCTCTCTCTCTCTCTCTCTCTCTCTCTCTCTCTCTCTCTGCCCTCTATGTCGAGAGTCTTAATCCAAGCGCACAGGTCTTCCTCATATCCAAGCCCCATCTCAAATACACCCCTATCAACATCCCCACCAATATCCCCATCCACCCTCTTACCCCTCATCCTAGCCCTGTCCTCCTGCCTCTTATAATGGTCCTGCTTTCGAATGCCTGTTGCCTTCCGCGGTGATCCAGTCGCTACACCAACCGCCTTTGCTGCACCACCACCAGCGCCGACACCAACACCAATACTCTTAGCCTTCCGCTCTTCAGCCGTTGCCCTCCTCTTCTCCGCCGCTTCCCTCCGAATCTCAGCCTTCCTTAACAAAACCCCGCTCTCCTCCTTCGCCTGCTTGTACATCTCCCAGAAGCCGGCACACTCGGGACCCTGGAGATCTGTGGTCAATTGCGCACGATACTTGGGGTTGTCGATCCAGTCTTTGACTTAGTGCGCGATGACTGTGGCAATTGCGACTTGTCGCAATGCGCCGTCGGCGTCTGGACAGATATGTGCAGCAGTACCGGCAGGAGCGAAGACTGTGGTGACGAAGTCTTTCAGAGCGTAGGGCAGACGCGCGCGCTTGGTGATGAAGACTTCGACTAGCTTGCCAAATGCGGCTGCTTTGAAAGAGGGGTAGTCGAGTTCGATGCTCAAGGCGTACATGTCGAGATGGACTGGGAGGGAGGTTTAGTAGATGTTATAGAATCTAAAGGGTTGTGCTGGATGATGCCAAAGGGAACACGAGAGCTTTACAGTGACGTGTCTGGGTCCCTGCGAGCAGACGTAAGGGAATCGCTGGAGAGATCTTGAGACTTACACATGTAGTTGCGAACCTTCAAAAGCGCCGTCACGCCTGCAGACGACTCTGCACCAGCCGGTATCAACGTAGCATGATGAAGTTGGAAGCTCTCCTCCTTCAGAACTTGGCCCTTGTTCACAGGATCAAAATCATAGTCAGACTTGTATATAAAGCTGACAAGATGATCGACCAGGATTGGGTGGAAGTGCGGCGGCAAGTTGACCAGAGTTGGTGGATCGGGATGAGGTGCCTGATTGTGTTAGCTTTCGCTAAGACAAGTAGAACCATGTCCCTCGAATGTCACGCAGTGACGACTAACAAAGGCAAAGTCCCGACCGATAGGCGACTTGAGAAGAGCCTCTGCGTGCCTATTTACTAGTTTAGCTGAGTTCGTCGGTTATGTTTTGAAGGAACCTATGCAGTCTGCAACTTCTCCACGGTTGGCAGCGCTTCCCATGCCTTTTTATGCGCGCCTAGTAGGAAGTTGCGCGCGCTGTACGGGTCTGGCTTACGTGGCTCGAGGGACGCGGCATGGCGCTGCAGCTGCGGTGTCTTTGCTTGCTGTGTCGGCATGTCTATGTTGCCTTGATCTGCATCCATTTTGGAGAGGTACGTGGACAAAGATAAATGGAGAGAAGGTTGAAGGACCAGGTAACAGTCGAGGAAAGATAAGAGGGACATTAGCGCGAGGTGTAAGTGAAAGCTGAGTGCGTGACTCGTGACATCGCTGCCGCGTTTGCACGGAATAATGGAGCTCTTGGAAATAGCTGTGTTGGAGAATATCATGATGGGCGTGAGATTCCGATGAGACGGTGCATGCTGTGCCAGTGTTGAGATTGAAGGCGCAGCCATACCAGAAGGGAAACCCATGAACACATCCTCGCTGAAGTCGACGACCACAGGGGCTGGTGTTTGATTTATCTTTCCAGTGCGAAATTGGGCACCCCGCGCTGGAACCATCAGTGCGGTTGGGTAGCTCGAAGGTCGACAGAAATCAATGTCATAGATGCTATGCCCGTTAGCAAAAGACTGACGTCCTTGTGGCACACGTGATACTCAAGACTCAGCGCCGCCGGCTCCACTGTAGCATGTCAGACGTGAAGACAAATCGCATTCTGGATATTCGCTAAGGACGATCCGAACGCCATGCACAAGATGCCCATCAAAACCTCACACAATCACAGATCAAACCAACATATCTCAAGCATGTCCATTCCTCCTCTTGGCTTCTTCAAGCGCAGCCTTCAACCTCCTCCCCTTCTCCACCTCTTCGATCCCCTTCCCACCCTTCTCCCTCACTAGCTCCTCAATCTCAGCCTTGTCCTGGTCAATGACATCAATCCTACGTTTGAACTCATCCATGAACTTCTTCTCGCCCTTTGTCTTTTCGTCTTCGAGCTGCTTGATGCGAGTCGCATCCGCATTTTCTGATTTTGCTTGCGCAATTTCGGCTTCTAGGACTGCAGCGTTGTGTGCGATTTCCATGGTATTGAGGAGCGAGAGCAGATACTTGGAGGATGATTTGAGATGCGCAAGGGTGTCTAGTGCGCGGAGGAGCAGGTCTGGGTCGGCTGAAGCGTCATCGAGGCTGTGTATGGCAGCAACGATGGCGTCAATTTCGCGCTGCTCGACGCCTACAGCGTTGACCACAAATTCTTCTGCGACGCCTACGATCTCACCGACGCGGCCGGCTTTGTCGCGCTTCGCACGCACTATAGCTTGCTTCTCGGCGTTCTCAAAGTGTTTCTCGACAGCCTTCATTTTGGTGATGTTGCCTGCAGCATAGAGAGGCTGAGTCTCAGTCTTCTTGTAGCGCTTATCGCGTTCGACGACGGCGGCCACGACATGGTCTTGTCGATCAAGAATGCGGTTGTGGAGATCCTGAAGAAGCTCGAGACACACCTGCGTACTTGGTGCTTCGTTATCGGCTTCTAAGTTCCTAATACTGGACACAGAGGTATGGAGCAAGTTCTCAGCCTCGACGTAAATATCCATAAGATCTTTGATATCGGCCTGTAATGCATCGTAGACCTGGTCGAATACGGCCTCGACATAGCTCTTGTACTCATCACGATCCTCTTGAGCTTTTAGCCCGGCTTCCTTTTCCTTGAACTCTTCTTCCAGGACATTTAGATCGGCATACGAGATCTCGTTATTGTTGAAGGCATCGTCATTGTTCTCCTCATTCTCCTCTTGACGTTTGCGGCGGGCATCGTCATACTTCCTTCTGGTCACTGCAGCTGTCTTGTCCCACTGCTTAGTGAGCTCAGCGACATTAGCAGTATTTTGGTTTAGGTTCGCAAGCTTGGTCTTAATGTCCTCGATGAGGTGTTTAGAGGTGGCGGGTACGATTTGAGAAGGCAAAAGATCGTTCAAGACGCTCGAGGGGTCTTGCTTTGGTGCTGGTGCGGTTGACACCGAACGATTAGAGGACAGAGTCAGAGGGGCCGGAACTGGAATGCTACGAGTTGTGCTGTCACTACTGGTAGGTCGACTCGACACTTTCGAGGTCTCAGGAGCAGCGGCACCAAAGAATATCTCATCGTGTTGCTTGCTCGAGCTGGAAGACAATGTCGGCCGGTGGTCAACGGCGTGAGCGATGTTCGAGACTAGTGGCGCAGGAACAGCAGCCTGAGACACGGATTGTCTATTGGAACTGGTGGTGGAGCTTGGCGAGAACAACGCAGGAGGAACATAAGCTTGATACTGTGGCTTCTGCGGTTCCTCAGGCGGTGACTGGACTGGCGTTCTGTTTGAGTCATCATCCACCGAGCTCGTAGGTGTATATATAATCGTTGATTGTGTGGATGACGCAACCTGCTGGGCAGGCCCACTGTCGTTCGGGGGAATGGTGGCTTTCCGCTTCAAGACAGGTCTGCCTCCTGGACTGTATTCATAGTCATCGTCATCTGGTGACTTTTGCTGTGGGGGTACTTGTACGTTCAGATCTTGCTTGCGGTCAAGGGGCCGCTTTGAAGCGTCCGGTGCCATGACTGGTGGTAAGATATTGTCTTGCGCAGACCTGATATCCTTGGACTGCATGGAGCCGTATGATTTCCACGGGGGCCGACCACCAGGACTGTAATCGTTACCATCGTCGTCTAGAGACTCTTGATGCTGAGGCACCCCTACGTTTAGCTCTTGTTTATGGTCGAGCGAGGGCTTGTTGAGGACATTGGAGGCGTTTTGAGGCTCCTCGAAGGTTTCGCTTCTGTCTCTGGCCAAGTTGGACGCCTCAGGTCTCGGAGCGGACAAAACGTTCTGTGTGTTGGCCGGCGCTGGAGGAGGCGTATCATGAAACTCAATACTCCGAATCCCCGACTCGGCCTTCACAAACGCTCGGAATGTCTTGATCTTCTCTTCGACCTGCGCTTCACTTGCTTCACCGCGAAGCATGGTAATATACCTCTGTAACGACCCAGCGTACCACGGATCGAGATCTGGGATCAAATCGCCAGGCGTCGGTGTTGTCTTGACACCCTTCTTGGACTTCTCCGCCTCGAGCTGGCGTCTCAGATCTGCGATGATGGCGTTCCGCTCTTCGATATTGTGCTCCTTACCTTCCACATCCTCTTTCATACGCTCGATTGTTAATTCCTTCTCTCTAGTAGCTGCATCGGCGTTGGTCTTCGCTTGGTCCGCGGTGACCTTCATGGCGTCGATTTGCTTCTGCAATACAGTCTTATCATTTGCGACTGTCCTCATGGCATCGAGCTGTTCTTGCAGTGAGGTCTTCTCGTCTGCTGTGGTAGCCCTCATCACTTCGATGTCTGCCTTCAGCTTTTCAAGCTCGTTACGTAGATCAGCTTTCGCCTGCTCTGCATCAGCCCGTAGACGCTCGATTTCTTCGTCTTTTGCCTTAATCTCTGCGGCATGTTGCTCGGTGAGCTGAGGTCCCCACGCATTCGTCTCTTGAGTCGGAGTGCGTTGCGAAGTACCCCAAGCACCGTCTCCCAAAACAAAATTTGTTGACACTGCAGGCTGCTGCTGAGGCTGTTGAGTAGATGTGTGTTGTCGATCTTGAAAAGGAACTGCTTGCATTGCCCAGCCTCCATCTTCCATGACGAAACCTTCCTGGGGAGGTGGTGGCTGATGTTGTGACTGTTGCTGTGCTGGTGTACCTTGTTTGGGTGGCTCCCAACCACCATCTCCCATGACAAAGCTCTGCTGAGTTGACGGGGGTCGAGCTCCCTGACTTGGCTTTGGCGAGATACTTAGCGGCGCAGGAGCCGCATCTCCCATGATGAAACCCTGCTGCGATGGCGCCTCTTCGGCAAGTCTTGCCACCACTGGAGGGGGCGTAGGTTGATAAGTATCTTGCCTATCACCTGACCTCAGCGGTGCTGGTTGCGTAGCTGGACTTGGCCATCCGTGCGTGGATGGAGGAGATGGTCCGGCAGCTAGCTCTGGCTGACTCGCAGGCAGCTCAACACTGTCAAGCTGTGCAGGTTGCGGTTTCTTTGCGAAGATCTCTTCATCGTCAATTACTACATCTGCACCAAAATGCTCCCAATCCGACGGTCCTCCAGACCCTAAAGCGCTGAATCTCGATTTGTCGTCGCGCGGAGGCGGTGGCGTTGGAAGCTTTGGAGGCGGTGGCCTCGGTGAACTGGTGCTATTACCTTCTCGTTGTGCGTGTAGGTTTGCCAGTGCAATCGAGCTGACTGAGCCTTGTCGACCAAGACCTGTTTGCCAGCCCGAACCGAAGCTCATGCTGTTTCGGTTGTTGACAGGGGAGACGGGCTGGCTTTGCGGGCTAGGCTGATTGAGGAAGTTCGAAGAAGCAGTGTCAGTGCGTCCAAGAGGCTTTGGCGCTTCAAGATCCTGGGTTTGCGTCTGTCCGTACTGAGTCGCTCCAAATGGCCCCTGTGAACCTTGAGCCTGATTATGACCTGGCTGCCATTGTGGTTGCTGATCACTAGACTGGACCGATACGTTATGTGAAGGGTGGCCGAAACTAGGATATATTGGCGCTGGCGCCGGCTTCGGCAGCTCATAGTCGTTGTAAGGCTTCGATACGTTGGACGCACCATATGGCCCATCATAAGGCGCAGGTTTCGGCAACTCGTAGTCATTGTAATGCTTTGACATATTGGACGCACTCGGCATTGAAGGCGGCGGCCCTGCTGGTTGTTGCGGATGTGGTTGCGCCATAGGTTGAGGATAACCTTGTTGCTGAGGTTGGTTCTGATGCTGCCCATACTGTTGCTGTTGAGGCTGTCCATATGGCCCTTGTTGTGGTTGTTGTATTGAATATTGGCTAGGTGGTATTGGAGGACCCTGTTGTAGCCCCTGGCCTTGCGGTGCGTACTGGTTTTGCACAAGCTGACCAAACGGCTGCTGAGGCGGTTGACCAATAGTAGGCGACTGAACGTACTGTCCTGGAGGTGGTGGAGGTTGCTGCGGTTGCATAGGCTGAACTCCTTGATATCCTTGCGAATAGAAGCTTGGGTCTACAGTGGGCTTGGTGTATCGGAACTTCTTCATACCTCCCTGAAGCGGCGCATGCTGCGCTTGTTGCCATGCAGGTACATCTGGTGGTGGGGGCACGTACACGCCTGGCATCGGGTTCGTGTTCGATGGCATATATGCTTGAACGCCCTGGCCGGTCAAGGACGGAGGGATATACGCGGGTTGCTGCTCGTTCGGGCTCACAACGGTGGACGGCTGTGGAGGTGCAGCTGAAGCAGGGTTCGAGAACGAGCCGGTCTGATTCGCGCCATATATCGATCCTGGTCGCTCTCCTGACGGTGGTGGGAAGTATGAGCCACCAGGAGTGGCTGACGGTGGTGGAGGAGCAGCATTATTGTATGTCTGTTGTTGGTTCTGAGCACCATCTTGAACAGGATATCCTCCTTGCTGTTGTGGTGTCTGGTTCGTGTTCTGCGGCGGTTGCTGACTCCACCCTTGGTTCGTCTGCTGTTGTTGAACTGCACCCGCAAATCCGTAGGGCTTCGGTGGTGGAGGTGGAGGTTGGTCATGTCGCTGCAGAGGATTCCCATATTGCGCCTGGCGGAATACTTATCAGCGACGTGTTTCGAGTCATGTAACTCTACGACTCCTACCTGCTGTCCTCCTGGCATCGCGCCATACGTGCCTGGATTGTATCCGCCCGCTGCCTGCTGCTGTGGTTGGTTCCAGTGTTGGCCCTGAGGAGGTGGTGGTGGTGCGCCCCACTGGCTTTGATTCTGCGGTGCGGTTGACTGATAACCTGAAGCAACAGAGTCAGATCCTCCATATAATTGATGCCAGTATTACATGCTTGTCCCCTCACCTCCGTGTGCTGGCGGCTGTGGAGCTGTCTGTTGCCCCGCGAAGCTGGCTGTGCTCCCAGGTCTTTGGTACCCAGTCTGTTGACCGTAGTTCTGCATCTCTGATCCTCCTCAACTTCCTCTTTACTCTCGCAGTATATTCGGGACAAAGTCTCGGTGCCTCGAATGGCTCGGCTGATCATGTACTTGTCGCGCGTTTGCGATGTAGCTGGCTGTGCTCGTATAGCTATTAATAAGACGTTGTAGAATGAGTGACGTGCATGAGCGCGTCATGGGCACACAGTCACAAAAGCAAGCTGCTTGGAGAAAATGTATGCTATTACTAGGAGATAGTTACAGGAGACTCAAGGCTGTTCAGCGCCGCAGCGTGTCGTGTCCGTCGCGAGGCTGAGGGCGGAAGCTCCATGTTGGTGCCAATGCGGGATAGTCTCACAGCCACGCGCGCCGTCTGGTTCGACCTCCCGCTTGTCCTTTCCATCTGCGCTCTAGCTTGTGCACGTCGAAATCCGAGTAGAACCCAGAACCACAATCTCTGCGATCTACTTCATTTTAAGTAACGATCATTATGCTCATGAACAGGAATCGTTTCCTTTGTACTGCATGTCTAAACATACCTTAGAAGGTGCTTAGGATGATACCGAGGTCGGAACACATTCTCCACACATGTCTCCGGCTAAGGTTTGACCATTCATACTTCTTTGTCACCGTCTGGCATCCGGGTAGCGCTCTCTCTCTCTAAGTCGGAAATTTTTGTAAGTTCGAACTACGTTTTAGTCTTCAGCAACCCCAGAAAATTACCTAAAGACCGAGCTTCAACCTTTGTATTGAGTCACTATTCACCTGCTTGAGGAAAAGGATACTTTCTTATGCCTAGCCATCACACCAATTAGCGCTGCAAAATCGCTTCAGTCCAGAGTTACCTTCTCCCCAGTACAACTTTCGACCACCTCTCGGAAGAGCAAAACCACCTCCACCGGTAGCATCAACCTCACCCTCTGCAAGCATCGCTTCAATCTTGCCTTCATCTTCCGGCTCAAAATCCAAGAGTTCTCAATCTTAAAACGCGCGACACCCTATTTCGCACTTTGTTCCAGATTCTTCCCAGCCAATCTCTGCTTTCCAATATAATCCAGCACATACTTAACATCCTTTGCAATGGCGTCCAAAGTCTCTTTCTTCTTCGTGTTCCAAGGCGCAAGCTTTGAAATACCTTTCGCATCGCTTCTCGTCATCATGTCCCAACGTTGTACTGCGTCAGGGCCGGTAGGGGCTTCACGCAAGCGTTCGACAGACACATAGATGCCTTCGGTAAGACTGTTTCCGGTGTGCTGCTTTTGTCGGTCTGTAGCGCCGCCTGAGTTGGTCGAGTGCCCCTTGAACTCGTATATCATGGAACTCGGCCGGATGTGACTCGCTCTTGTGATCGCTTCGACATCGCGCAAGGAGTCAAAGTTGATGGGAAGTTGAAGTGTGTAAGATTGTAAATGGGAAGTCGAGGGGTCTTGGGTGTCCAAAGTGTACGTTGAGTGCGCTGTGATGGCCACAACGTGAAAAACGCGGTCTTGTAGGATTGATGCCCCTGCGACCTTGGGCATTTCGTGAAACATCTGGAAGACTGCGAACGGTCAACGGGCATCTCTGGATTTTGTAGCTCTCGCAGTCTTGACATTGTTCAGATCCACTGGGCGAGTAGAACACAGCAACGTTGTTGAGAGATGTCAAAATCACTTACTAGCCATCTGAACATTGTCAATCTTCCACTCCGGGTTCAGCAGAGGCAGAACTTTGCTCAAGTCCTCTGCCTTCCATTTCAAAAGCTCGTTGGCATCAAAGATACTTGGATCATACTCGCCCTCTACACGGCAATGATCCTGAGCTAGTACCGTATTCAGTTCTTGGTAATTCAGATGCTGGGCACTATGCAGAGATCTTCGCGCCAGCCAGGCAGATTTCCCGTTGCCCTTGATGCGCTGATCAACATCGACAGGTACCTCGATATTTTGTGATGACACTGTTGAAGAGCCAGCGGGCATGGTGACTTTGATGCCGTTCCCTTCCGATGGGTAAGTCCCATGGTGACTCCAGGTATTGTCGTCCCACTGAATATTATACGTTTCACTCAGCACAGAGTCGAGAAACCCTTTGAATGTGACCTCATTTTCAGGTCCATTCAAATCAAGCTTATGGTGTACGCGCGCCAGTTCGCCATGTTGTGGCAGCTCGTGTATGCACAGCGGTTGAAGATCGAGGTACAAGCGACGCGGAGCACTAGAGAGTGGTCTTTTGCAGTACTTGCACGTAATAGCGCTCGACGGCGGACTTGAAGTCATGGCAGCTAGGCCCGGCGGAATGTCTTGGTACAAGCTGCGGTTGTCCGTAAGAGGTAATCCAGCGAAAAGGATGGCGCACTTGACAAGGCTGCGGGCTCCACAGTTCTAGACCACCGTCAATCTGTGACCCAGAACGATACCTCGCAAAAAATTGGGTAACATACCAGGGATGCGACGTCGACTGTCGAGGTGGTCCCTTGCTCTAGGTTACCGATGCAACAATTGCTAAGTAGAAGTTGCGGTGAAGGGCGAGGGTCGGTTTCGCCGCGCGGATGCGTGCTGGCGAGGGTGCAGTGAGACGGTCTGGAACGATGGCGAGATACTAATTCCTCCTCGAAATATGTTGCAATAATGATGGGGGATTACTTGGCGAGGCGCCGTAACGATGCAAGCTGTGATGTTGAGGCATAACGGACGAGATGCATGCATGATCGTAAACACGAGGTCGGGTGGTGCGAAGGTGCGACGTTGTGATTGGCCAGCGTCGAGGTGGCGCAAGTGCTAGATTCATGATATGTGGAAGACAGTTATTGATCAGCTCAGGTGTCTAACGCATTCATACCTCGCAAGCATTCACATCCTAGTTCCCGAAATGCAAGCAGATGCATATGCAGGGTGGCTTCCAAAACAGATCCATACCTGACATAAGCCATGCCCCGCGGCGAATGCGCGGTGCGGCATAGGCATCAAATGTCAAACCAGGACTCTTCTCCTCGATCGGCAAACTTCTCAATCGAAATCGGCATGAGCATTGCCTATCAAAGCCTTCCCAAGAAATGTTTATTCCCTTAGAGATCCTGCACCATTACGTTCGATCACCGGCATGTTAAGTTCAACGAAACAAATCAATGCCGCATGCATGCCGAGTTCCAGACCCATACAGCCCAACAACAACCGCATTGAATCGACATGGCATTTGCCAAATGGCATGTCATTCGTTCCGCGGAGCTCCATCAGTGGGACACGGCATGCGGGTGTGCGAAGAGCTTTGCCTTCCGCTGCTGCGTGTGCACCATGCGCAGGCTTCGCTTGCAAACTGAAACGTGTGTTCTAGGAGTCTGTCACGATCGTCGATACGGAGTGCGACTTCCATCTAATCAATCTGATTTCAGCAATACGAGTCGAAGCGCTATTTCCTGCGACGCGTACCCGTATTTCCGTGGGAGCACAGTTGTTCGATATGTGTTCTGATAGGTGGTGGTTCCCGCACATACATGACTGGCTCCACTATGGGAAAGGTCGAGAAGACCCTGAATTTTGGGGGCGCATTGTGGAATCTCGATGCTGCAGAGTTTGGGTCGGTCTGGAGTGCCGGAATTAAGTGTACGCTCAACCTCGCTGCACTTTTCAGGTCCAGCCGAAGTATACACGAACACTGCGGTTGTAGGAGCGAAGCCTCGTACTCCATTTGGAGAATCGAAGGAGTAATCTTAGGACACCAAAGTCATGTAACCATTTCAACCCGACAAACAGGCCTGTGCGATTCGTTGTTCTCATAACATTCCACTTGTGTTGGGAGCCGAAAGCCGCTTCCCCACGTACGCTCATGTCACAATAAGCTATACCACGGGAGCTCAAGAGTGATCTAGATTTTGGCTACATGGAATTATAATAGAAACGGCTTGCCGCATACGCAAGCGCATGTGAGTATCTGGGTATCAAATTGCTGCTGCTAAAGCGAAGCGCGCTGGTGCATATATGCACATGATACGACCGTTGCCGCCGCCGGAGAAGCCGCGCGGAGTAAGTATAGGATATCGAAAGTGACTGCCGAAGTAGGTTCATCTTGACTCTAGTCGAGTACATGTCGTGAGTCTAGACCATCGCTCATCTAGACCCGGAATATATGCGCAATGTTCCGCCACTTGTCGCTGAATGGAAGGTCGTACAGAAATTGAAATGCTGGAAGTATAGACGTCTCCAGCAAACGTGTGCAACTTGCACAATGGTTCCCGTAGAGCTTCAAGCTAGTATTCGTCTCGACCGTACGCGTGGGAGCCGTCGTGGGTCTGCGAATTACTGTTTCTGCCGAATAAACTTGAAACCTGCGGATATGAGACATGAGTGTCATCCATGTAGTAACTACTTTTGCTTTAGTACAATTCATTCCTATCAGTTTGCGAGGACGAGAAAGAATATTTCAATGAGACAATTATTCTCACAGCGAGCCCTCAACGTCAATTGCTTCGTCATCTGCAACCCGAGCAGCCAACTCCCCAGCCCTCACAAGAGCGGCGAGAGGGTCTTGCGTGCGATACTCATTCGACTGTATCGGCGGTTGCGTAAAAGGAACGTGAGCAGCAGGTCGATTTAAGGGTGACGGGGACGGTCCGGTGCTAGGTATAGGCTGTGGTAGTATGCGTAAGGTTTTGAGGGGGTCTAGAGGGAGCACGGTCCCAGGATATCCAGTCGATGGTACATTGTATCCACTCCCACTATGACCGCTTTCTGACGACCAGGTCGTGTCTTCGTGCGTTAAAGGAGGGAGCCTTGTGGAGTCGCGCATAGGTCGCCGAGAGAGCTCGATGGGGGTTTGATAATGCGACACGATCGAGTGTGATGGTGGTGTCGTGGATGTAGTTTGGTGGGGTGCGAAAGCGTAGGCCTGGGGATGGTGCGGATAATTGACGTCTGATAATCCGCTGGGATCTCGAGGTAGGCTGCTGGATTGTACATCGAGCATTGCCGACCTTGGCGACGCCGAGATGGGTGAGTAATGGTCGGTGGCCCTCGGAGAATTGAACGTTGACATGGAATGTGTGGAGGGTGATGTGACCTTTGGTGGGAACTGGGGAGCTGCAGGAAGGCGGGCAGGACCTATGGGAGGACTGGCTTCTGGCAGGTGAGGTCCCATGGTAGAACGATCCACGGAACTAAGCCTTCTGTTTGCCGCGCGCTCGTTGTGATCGTGGTAGCTGCCCCGGGTTGATGTACTAGCCTCGCTCTCCAACTTGGAACGTTTACCTTCTGACCTGTTCAGTTCGCTGTAAGGTAAAGGACTGTAGTGGTGATACGCACCTTTCGTAGGTACGGTATGCTTCGCTTTGAAGTCTTCCAGATACTTTTGATAGGCTTCGTACTGAAGTGTTTTCTTGTATTCAGCCAACTCCGCATAGTACTTTTCTTTTGCCCCATTGGCTTGTCTCTCGCAGGCCTCACGCTCTTCCGCAGGAAGCACTTGCCATCGTTCTCCAACGACTTTGGCAATTTCTGTAAAGGAGAGATCTTGTCCTTTCAACAATTCTCTAATTTCTGCACGGCGGTCAGCATTGAGACGTCAGTAGAGGCTGGGTACTGACGGTTGGAGAAGATGACATAGGCAGAGGGAGGCCGCTCTGGTGCATGTTCGTCGGGCTAGGTCATGTCAGAGAGGCTCTTGATAGACACTCGAATTTGTAGGTCGAGTGAGCGATAGACACGCTAAACCCACCTTTGGATGCCGACGATACTTTCGCTTGGTACTCGCACCGGCAACACCAGTCGCAGCAGTCTCGCCTTGCTTTCCTTTGGTTTCCGGGCCAGACTCGTCACCGCTACGATATGATCCTTCGACACTGATAGCTCTGCCAAGCGCAACAGGAAGCGGTATGTCGGCGGATTTGCCGCGCGATTCAGCAATAGCCCTTTGAAGTTTCTGGTCGCCATTAGTATTGGTCTAATCTGCACAGCCGCTTCCCATATAACATACCCTTCGATGACCGAGCTTGACGTTAAGTTGACTCCTAATCATGTATGAGTATATTACTAAGATGCGCGACCTTCGGTCTTACAGATCCGACTCGGTAATGTCAAGTACCGTCTCCCAAGTGTCGAAGCCTTCCGCGGTGAATACTTGGAGGTATTGGGACAATCCCAGTCGCGCCAACCGTTGTCTCAAGTCGCTCATGTAGATTGTATGTGAGCAACCAGATGGGTGATGTTGAGGGCGGTCGTGTGAGCCGATATCGATAATACGGGAAGCGTGTAGAAATAGTACCAATTCCGGTCGGCCAAGTTGTGAAGTACGGCCGCAGATCTTTAGGAAATATGGAGCACCAGTGGGGAAGGACCGGTGCGGAAGGCGTGTTGTATGGTGGGAATAGTTTACAGGTAACGGAATGAATTAGGAAATGGTAAAGCGGGTGGGTGTTTTTGATTGGTGCGCCACGTGAAAGTGGCGGATGACGTCTCGTAACGAAATACCAGATAGGGGTCAATTGTTGCAGGGCGCAAGAGCGCAAGAAGAGTAGGTTTGGAGATGGAGTTGCACAACTACCAGGCGGCCATCAGCGGTGCAGTTGGGCCGCGGTGGTGACTTGGGGGAGGGTGGGTCGCCGGACCGATTCAGCAAGAATCTGTAATTACGGTGTCGTACCAGCGCGGTGTATATGGCGTGTTTCGGCAGCTCTCATGGGGAAGGAGACGGAGCGCCGTATGATCACAACTAGAGCGACGGCCAGCAGGAGTCAGACAAGCGACGGCAAGCATTTGGCGCGTTGCGAGTAAGAGCGCGCTGCAGAGTTGTTGACGGCCAGCGGCACGAGCGTTGCGGTGAGAGTAAATATTGAGCGGGCAAGGCGCGTCCACGGGTAGGGTGCAGGCTAGCAATTAGGGCTGGGCGCCGACATGGCGGGCGATCCAGTTGCGCTCGGGGGTTAGACGTCGAGCAGCAGTGGTGGTGGTGGCATGGCAGAGGATCAAAAGGGCAAAATTTTGGATGGGAGAAAGTGACAGGGCGAGCTGCGTGCGATAGGCAGTGAGCTCAGAGCATCGATTTCGATCGGCAGGGATCACGTCTTCTGCCAGGCCAAGGCGGTGCACGACCTAGGAACAACGAGGACCTGCGGACATGCTCCCACAGTATGGTTGATTGGACGCGTACTCGACCACTTGTGGCGGTGACGCCGGTCATGTTCGCAGGATATCGCAGACAAAGACGCGATCGGCCGTTGCCTGAGTTCGCAAGACGCCAGTTTCAAGATCATCAGGGCTCGGTTCGCGAGCAATCCGGCAGTGGACGAAGCGTCACTGCAGGCGCCGAACTGGCGTGTCGGCCCATGCTACATCTGGCAGCAGCGCAACGAGACCATGCGTGGAGCTCTGTCTGGAGCGCTGCATCTCGTCCCGCCCTTGAAGCGCTGAAGCAGCGGCAGACGAAGTGCCTGTGTGGTCGCAAGGAGCGCAGAGTCAGTGTGACGTGTGCTTGACATGGCGGCGGAATAGGTCAGTCGTTAGACTAAGCGAGCACGAGGAGACGGGTCGACGTTCGATCTGCGATCAGACGCAGGAGACTAGCATGGCTCTCTCCGCGACATCGGCTGCTGAGCCGTTCTGGGCCACTTGATGTGCGCAAGGTGGGTTTGTGCTGTTGAGCAGAGACTGTGCGCCGGAAACATTACAGACAGAACGCTGCGTAGCTGTCAGGCATGTGAAGGGGTGGAGAGGAGGTCTGGGCATTGCTCTAGGCAGGGCGGAGGGTGTGGGTCAAGCCATCAAGCACTGATTGGTACAACAGGCGAGTCGGCGATCATGCCCGCCAATAGCGGATATGGGATGATGGGATATTTGCATTGCCACCCACAACAAATGGCAATCTGATATGGCAATATGGCCAGACACCGTGCCATTTGTTGATCGACTCGGGCATGTCGGTGCCCGACTTGCCAAACTCCATGTCGCAACGGTGAGAGCATTCCGTAAAAGGTGCGTCATTCGCAGCACGTACGGTCACGAAGAATGCACCAAGAAAGTTGCTTCGGACGGCGTTTGAGCCAATGGATCGCGGTCGAGACCTCCAGGGCATCATGTCGTTGACGTTGGTGTTCTTGCTGGCGGCGCACTTCGTTCGCTAGGACAAAAACGCCGAGTCACGTGGGCGGACACATGCATTTCTTCGAAAACGGTCTGCATTTCTCGATCCCATGTGTGCGACGCAAGACGAACATGGCCACTAGTGGCTGTGGAAATGTTCACCGGCATAACCGATGATCGGTTGCATTGCGGGAATTTTTTGAGACAATTCCTTCGCGCTTCTCCGACATCTAGCCTGTATTCAAGCTGTATGCTGTATTGGGGCCGTGGTAGGGTCGCGCACACCGAGTTTGTCAGCGGTCAGTCGACCAGGGACTCTATGTTTGTGTGGGGTGATTTGACGTCCTTCTACTCATCTTCGAGGACTGTCTGCCCATCCCCTCCAGGTACCATCTGTAGAGCTGTTAGCGCGATGTCTTTGATTGCCCCGTGAGGTTTTAGTACCATGCAGATATTGTTGCCATTGAGCAGGATCTTGGGTAACTTGACATTGCCCTCGGCGGGATCACTAATCTGGGTCAGTATGCGGTCGAGTACTACCTGTGATAATGGTCGCATACATTTCAGTCACATCCTCCAGAACCATGTCTGCGGGAGATTAGCACAAATTCTCAACGGCGTCCATCTCAAACTTACTGACGTAGTCGTCAAAGCCCACCAGCTTCCCAGTGAATTCTGAAGTCTTTTAGCGTCATCTTTATGTGCAACTGGTAGGCTGCATACCTTTTCCACCATTCATGATCACCCAGATCTGCGAACCGACACATTTATCGATGAGCTCTGCAAAATATCAGCAACGAGCCATATGGCGCTGTGCAAAGCACTCACCGAGCGGCAGAAGATTTTCAAGTGACATGACTAGAGTGCGAACAACTGCGGCAAGAGATTGTAATGGTTGTGAAAGAAGTCCCCAATGTTGCAGCAACAGGTCGTTCCAAGGTTGGGGGTGGATGTCCTTGGCGCGGTGATCGACAAGACATGACGCGCTAAGCAATCATTTGGTGTCGCCAGGGTCTAACCGCCATTTCACCAGGCAGACGTCGCACTGCTCACTCACGACCTCTCCCAGCCTATCGTGTGCAAATCACTTAGTGCCTAGCAGAAGCACTGCCATGGCGGGTTATGCTTTTCAGACGACGCGCCTGCTTTTCAAGCGCGTCGTGCCTCCATCGACGCGCCCACGATGAGATAGAGATCTATGTGCAACCGTCCATCAGGCCCCACCTCGTATTGTAAGTCGCGAGGATAACTACACATCTGTCTACACATGCTGAAAAGACGTAGTCCTGGTCTGAAGCCCTCATTGGAAACCATGTCCAGCATTACCCCACCAGCAAATGCGCCCGCCACCCCTCCTGTGAATTACAGATGGAAGAGAGGACGACCTGTACCTGCTCGTTATGGTATCGCCATTCCTACGAGCAGTGTGCCGAATCAGACTTCGGAGGGCTCGTCACTGCAGCCCATACAGGCTCTTGCAAATGTCTCGATCACAGGCAGTACATACCTTCGACCAGCCTCGAGTACATTACGCACAAATCAATCGGACAATCGCATCACAGAAGGATCTATCGGCCGTGCGTTAGAGCAGATGCGTTTGGAAGCAGCCACGCAGACGATACACTTCACGCCAACGGCTCCGTTGCAAACGCCGCATGCGAATTTCACTGTCACCAATCCAGAACCTGTGACTTCAATTCATGCTACGGGTGACATTGGCGATTCAGCTGCTGCTGATGGAAACAGACAGGCACTGCACACGCAATATGGAATGACTGAGAGTCAAGAGAGTGGCGCCGACGACAACGCTGCGAAGGCTACGCCTACAGTGCAAGAACAAATGAGCATGAAAGAGACAAGTGATTCTGAGTATATGCGCAGTCAAAACAAAGACAAAGCCGCTTCTCAAGAGGATGGTGGTGCGGAAGAGAATGGCGAGCAGGAGCAGCAGCAGGAGCAGGAGGAGGATAAATACGCAGAAGAGCACGAGTCTCTCGATTATCAGATCCCCGAAGACGTCTTACGAGCCGCTATGCTAGCCTCGCCGAACACTCGTGCCAGCTTCTGGAGTACCAAAATGTATCGCGGACCCGATGGGGGGTCCTTGTCAACGCACTACTGTCGGTCCATGGAAATTGCAGAGCGAGTCGCACAAAAGTTCTTGGAAGAAAAGGTCGTGGGTTTCGACATCGAGTGGCGACCTTTCTCGCCTGTCAAGAACATCAAGCAGAATGCCTCTCTCATTCAGCTTGCTTGTGAAGACCGGATCGCGCTTTTTCATGTAGCTTTATTTGAGGGTAACACGCCAGAGCAGCTCATGCCGCCTTCCTTAAAGACAATATTGGAATCTCCTGACATATTGAAAGTTGGGGTTGCTGTAAAAGGCGACTTCAGCCGACTTCAGAAGTACCTCAACATTGAGGCTCATGGAGTCTTCGAGCTAAGTCGTCTTCACAACCTAGTCGAGTTGCACGCAACAAAACCAGACAAGGTCTCGAACAAACTTGTGGGGTTGGCTGCACAGGTGTTGCAGCATCTTCAGTTGCCTTTGTACAAAGGAGCTGGGCTGCAAGATGATCCCGAGGACGTTGAGAATGTGCGAGAAAGCGATTGGAGCAAGCTTCTGAATGTGCAACAGATCCACTACGCTGCCGCAGACGCATATGCAGGATTTCGTCTGTATCATATGCTTGAGTGGAAGCGCAAACAGCTTCGTCCCACCCCGCCAACCCGAGGCTTATGCGACTATGATGCAAAGGCTGTGCCTAGAGCCAAAGCGCCAAAAAAGAAGAAGACTACTCCTAAGCCGAAGGACGCTATTGCAGCTACTACTACTAAAGAGGAAGAACCTGATGTCGAGCAGGATCAGGACGAAGCTGATGAGGAAGATGGATATGAGACTGCGCCGGAGGAGCTCATGGACAGCCATGAGCTTGAAGATCCGCTTGCAGCAACTTCAACTGCCACAGCCAACAATGGCAATGTTCAAGATGTATCAGCTCGTGAGACAGTCAATACACAAAGGCTTGTAGGGCGAGTCAATCTTTCGTGGCTGAAGGGTCCCGATCCTGGGTATCCAGCTCTTCCTGAAAACTCTCAGGATAGTCAAGAAGCAGCATCTTCGTACTTTTTCGATTCTAATGCCAAGCCCGTGGACAATATTCAGGACATCAGTCCTCCGTTCGATCCGCAGGTGCCACAGGTCCAAGCTGCAGAAATTGACGAGTCCGAGGATCCAGAGCTTGAAGAGGTCTCGCAAACCATGGAACTCGATGTTGATGGCAAACTGAAGGAAGTCCCGAGTGCAGCTGTCACGGAAGCTGATGAAGCAAACACGCCCCACCTTCAGAAGGATGTGAGTCCAGAACAGAAACTTGCGGAGGACCATGGGGCGAGCAACGTGATACTCGAGCCCTTTAAAGGCGAACGCATCAGCGCAGATGTGACCATGCGAGAAGAGGATCCTATCGGCACTACTACTCAAGACCCTACCTCAATCTCTCCGCCTATATTTCAGCCTCTAGCCCACCCAACAGAAGACGTATCTCACTCCCCCGAGTACAAACTCGCAACAACATGGTCCAAGAATTACCTCCAGTCCACCATCCCCTCACCAACATCAGCACCTCCATCACGCATCCGCGCAACAGTCCCCCATCTCCGCGCTTATCATCTCTGGCACCATCAACGTCTCTCCCTGGATGACATTGCTGCCCATCTCCGCGACCCGCCGCTCTCGCATAGCACTGTGTCTGGGTATATCCTTCAGGCAGTCAGTCTTGAGAGATTGGAGTATGACAAGGACGCTATGAGGGCGATGATGATGGGTATGCCGACGGGCCTAAGGAAGAGCCGGTGGAAGTGGATGGCAGAAAAGGTCGGGGCGCTGAGCTGAGTTTGCGCCTGAAAGGTATCGATGTAAATACGTACGTCGACACGTGTTAGTGTGGACGGCGTGGTGAGAATTGCTCCAGGATGAAATGATGTCATGCCAACGTCGCTGTCTTGTTGTATTGACTCTTCTTTTTCGCGTGAGCAGCAACATTTGCATCGAAACACGTGAGACTATCCTTGTATTAGACATCCATCACATGTTTCTTTCATTAGCCAATCTTTTGTCTATGGATGCTGTTGAGCTTGGTATGCACTTCTCCATGATCTCTTCTATGCCCTGTCCACTTTTCCTGGCTCTCTCACTCGATCCCACAACATCTACTGAAAGCTCTTCAAAAGCTCCTGCAGCTGCGCATATGTGTCATCTGGGTTCTTGACCTTGTGCCCGATCGTCCTCTCATCACTGTAAATCTCCCAGTCATTGCCGCCCGGATACGCCTTGTCTCCAAAGAAGTGAATCTTGTTGTACACCACACCGCTGCGTCCCTTCTCCCCGGCAACGTGCTTCAGACAGTATGTCTTGTCCCAGCCCGTGGGAAATATGTCGAAGGAGATCTGTCCGCCGATGGAGTAGGTGAGGCCGAGGTCGGGGAAGGCTTCTTTTAGCTTTGCGACCATGGTGGGGCGGATGTTGTGCTCGATGTCGTAGGCCTGGTAGTCGTTGCGCTCTTGAACGGAGGCGTTACGGCCAATGGGGGAGACGTTGATCATGCCGTTGCGAAACTCGACGAAGGTGCCGCGCTTGATGGGGATGTCGAGGTCGGCGATGTAGTGGAGGATCCTGCGAAGCATTTGTCAGTGCCAAAACGTTCAAGACGAATTGTTCGGTGACGCACCATTTGACGAGCTTGTTGTACTGTTCCTGGCCAATCCACTGTATGAAGCTCTGGCTAGGTAGCTCCTCGCCCAACCGGTAGGCTGTGAGACCGTTCTCGGCGAAGCAGAAGTCGAAGAGGGTGGTGACGTTGATGTCTGGGGTTGCGAGCTGTTCTTGCTGCTTGGCGAGGTTCGAGCCACCTACGAAGCCAATGGCGACCTTGTGACGGAGTTCTGAGAGCAGCTGGAGCATCTCAAGCTTGACAAGCTGTAGCGGCTATTAGCGAGATCATTCACTACTGAGACATCGAGCTGTGAAGGGCTGCAGAGTCATTGCTCCGGTGAAGGTAATAGAAGCTGACATACCTGGCGAGGCTTGGTGAGGGTATCATCGACATCGAAGAGAACAACGGTATTCTTGACGGGTCGCTGCTCGAGCGGCGGGTATATCGACACGGCGGCAGTCATCTTGGAATTGAGGTTCACTGTGTATGCTGAGCGGGTTTGAAAGAGGCTATATGCTTGATAGGAGAGCAATTGGCAATTTGGGGTACAGTGAAGGTGTCTTATTGGAGCAAGGGAGCAATGGTCGGCTATGTTGCTGGAGATATATTTTGGAGGGGCATGCAGGGATTGTCGATCCTCACCGCAGTTTCGCGAGTCGCGCCGCGTGGGGTCGTACCTGCCTAAACCCAGTTAGAGCTGGCTTCCCGTCTGGACCCTGAGGCTGTGGTCACGCAGGTTGCTCGCTGAAGCTTATTTTCCCGAATTTGTTGCGATGTGTTCACTATTGCTTCTTTTCGTGAGTCACTCTCTCTTGTAGTCCAGGGGCAGACAGCAATTGCGAACGTGGTCTTATCGAATACCAGGTTCAGAACGCGTAATGCTGAGCAACGGTTGTGCATGCAATGGAGCGGAATCGTTCCCGCCTGCATGTGAACGTCTGCACCATTCAATTGGAACATCCTTGAACCACATCTGTACTGCTCAGCCTCGGCGTCGCGAATTCTAGCATGATGCCACATGCTGGAATCGTCACCAACTTCGTCAGTTGTAATTGAAAACCACTGAGCTCCTGCGCAACAGCATAACGACACGTTACCATTAGAACAGGACCCATTTCAAGACACATAGCTAAGTCTACGTCCCACACCTACATTTTGTCTTGAGAGCTGTCGTTACGTCTCCCTTAGCTTCATATTCGTTTAGCAGAGAAGGGAGCACTGATCAAAGACCTCTCCTATCGCTTCCATCTGGCGTGCACTGTATGCTCAATCTGCACCGACTTTTGTTAGTCCTACCTTGGCCAAGGATCGAGACAGCGTAGATGGAACTTCTTCCTTAGACAAGGTATGGCAGTCGTCTCAGCAATGTTCCCTTGGGCTGTCATTCCAAACCAACCGTGACCCGACTGAGTGACACAAGGTGCCTAAGTTTGGATTCACTAAGGCTCATGGCCTTTCTTCTGCTGGGCCTCGACGATTGAAGTAGCGTCTGTCGCTTTCTGGCTATGCGCAACCGTCCTGACGCAACTGCACAATGCGATTTTCGCCGAGTGTATCTTGCAAACTTCGACATCGCGATTGGCGCGGCCCGCGGGCACTTCGCGACAAAGGCCTTCGCACACCACAACATCACCGCGGTGAAGTCACTCTATTATTGGTTCCACAATTGCTGAACGGTATGGAGGCATGTCGCAGCTTTGGTTGTAGCTGTGCCATTTCAGGAAAGAGTTGGCTTACAGAGGTGGTTGGCGGGGTGGAGTAAGCAGCCACATGCTTTCCTGACAATCCGCCCCGCGGCGCTGCATCAGAGGAGACGCGTATTCACGATACCTGAAACCGAGTGCGGCGCGCCATCTTGATTTCGTTCTCGCTCTCGGACACTCTTTTTGCGTGCTCCCGCGTGGAATGTGGGTCAAACCGAGCTAACGGCCTTATTCATAGCAAAGTTGCGTCACTCTTCCGCGAGCGCCCGCACAGCTTCGCGCAACCGCAAAACAAAGCTCAGTGCAAGCCGCTGGTTGTACGCAACCTTCTTGTGCAGGAGAAAATACAAATACATCTCACGTCTTCCTAGACTAGGTGAACCGATCTTACTCTTGACTTTCAACTTTTCACCAGAGCGGATTCTCGATCACATAACAGAAGATGGCGGCTACGACTTCACATGAGCACTACCCAATGCAGCACCTTCCGCCAAGTCCTCCACCATCACCACCCCAGAGACGAAGAAAACACAAGAAGAGGACCGACTCTTTTGAGAAGCTCGCCAACACGCCAATTCTGTCTCCACCCTCATCTCCATCGCAAGGACCTGTTGCAGATGCAGACAAAGAACCACTTCTTGTCAGAGTATGTTATGGTAGCACAAGACCCGATCGACTTCATGTGACTGATACGTTCAGATCATTCTCACTCCCGTCCTCTTCATATCCTTTATCGTGTCTCTCAGCCTCGTTAACCTTCGCGACCGCGCCCATCGAACCTACGAGCACTCCAGCGCATCCTTCCTTACATACCTCTACCGGTCTAGTTGGCTCGAACTTGAGCCGTATCAAGATCCAGACGACTCGAAGTGGGGAAGAGGAGGTTCGATAGGTCACGTTGAGCCCTGCGATTCAATATCGCGCACAGGCGAAGAGCAAAAGGAAGGAAAGCAGAAGAAGAAAAGGTCGTGGCACTTGAACAAGAAGATCAGGAAGGTCGCAAAATTGGAGATCAGCGACGCATTCGAGATGCGAGGGGGAGTGATTGTGGGCATGCTTGCCATGATCTTCTTCGGCTCCATGGTGTTGTGGATGGGCATGAAGTGGCTTGTGTTGTCAACCATACGCGCACTTTCTCACTGATCTACGCATCACGAGATCAGTTACTGTAATGGAGCACTTGAAAGTGACGCGGGTGGATAACTTCGACCAAATCTGGTTTGCAACCTGACCACGGAAGTAATGTCCGCCGAGTAAAGGTGGGGCCTGCCTTTACCTGGAAACTGCCTTCACTTCGAGCTCGTGCCTTGATTCCTTTGTCGTATAAGTCCCGAATAAGGACGGCTTCGTTCCCCAACAACCCTTCGGCACCGACCTTTCGACAAGCTCCTCTGCAAATCTCCGGACAGTCAACACTCTATTGACTCAGCAATACACCAAGGTACACGGTTTTCTTTGAATCAAGGACAAGCATACTAAGCCACCTTGTAGGCACCATGGAACCCTAAGCGAAGAGACGCATGATAGACAGCGACCTTTCTACCATCCACGCCAATATATACCGCCACTTCAGCGCTTACCCCAGGCCCCTCCTCGACATGGTCAAGGCCTCTATAGGACTGTCTGATCAAGCGCATATATCAGCACCGTACCTCGCACATGTCTGGGAAGTTTTTGGAAGTCGAACACCTACCACAAGATATATCTCCCGAACATCATATGCCCAGTCACCACTGTAGCAAATCCACTTACATCTTTCGAGACCTCAATATGGCAAACGCCGATGTCTTGAACCATTTCATGAAATCCAGCAAGATCTGGAATGAGAGAAAGAGCCAAAGGGATGAAAATGTTGTGGACAATGTTGTGGAAAATGATGTGGACGATGATGAGGACGGTGGTGAGGACCGTAATGAGGATGATTACTACGACGATTATGAGGTAGAGAACATAGGCCGAGAGTACGCACCTCCCATCTTCTTCAAGCATGACCCTGCTCGCTTGCCAGAAAATTATTGTCGATCTCGCATCATGACGGAGACAAGCATCGAGAGCCCCACGTTCCGTGATCACTTGCGAGACCAGGTCAGGGCGGTTGGACAGGGTGGAGAGATTGGCTGGGGCGTCGACGTAGACGGGGCTCTTACTATTGTCACCAGGCAATGGCTTTGGGTCTAAAGCGAACTCGCCCCAGAGTGGGTGGATGAGTGGATAAGCGTTGACGTCTAGCGGAAGGAGGTGCTGGGCTGAGGTGTGAAGAAAAGAGGGCAGGGAAGGGTTTGAGAAGAGGAAGATCTCACGAACCTGGAAGACAGTCACCTACAGTAGTTATCGAGGAGGCCTAAGATCGGTTAATTCTGAATCTTTGAACTCCGGGGTAAAGCACAGGAGAAGTTCGAGAACAATGTGCGACATGTTTTGGAATATGCTGGTTGGCTACACCAGAATAACGAGCACGATTCTTACACCAAAGCATAACGTTTAGTCCAGTCGTCTCTCGATGTATCATCCCCGCAAAGTCTCAAATCATATGTATAGACATATTTCCACATTTACTTGACGCCTCCTCACAGCTGCCCATACCAAGCGATACAGCGCAACCCATCTGCTCTGCATAGCAGATGGAATACGAATTCTCCATGTTCGCACGCTCTGGAAGCCCACTCAGTCCACGAATCCCTTCTGCAGTGCTTTGAGCCTCATTGCTTCTAGTAATTCCGCCTCCATAACTTCGCTGCCTGTGCAGCCCCCTGCGTGCGGCCTTGAAGAAGTGAATACCGCAGCAACAGAGATATCCTTTTCGACTATACTCCGTTTCATCTAGCACTCGTTAAATCCCCAAAGAGCAGTGTCAGGGAATGGTATCCAGCCATTCCCGTATAAAATCTGTGCTGTCACGAATGTGAGAGCGTATCCTGCAAACACCTTGGTCGCATAGAAATTCTCTGAGCACATCTTCTTACCTTCGACCTCCAACCAGCATCGACTATCCCTCAAGCTCTCGCACCTCAATTTGAGCTTCAGTAATCAACAGCAGACTCAAGAGCCCGATATCGACAGCATGGACCCAAAAGACCTGCTTGAGCGAAAGCCCTTTACGACTCTATCCTCTTACAATGCTACAAGATCTTCAGCGGCGCCATGAACGCCCCAGACATTGACCCAGGAGACCCAGTCGACGACGAAGAGTACGTAAGCTCCGCCTCCCAGGTCAGGGAAGAGAAACTGAGAATATGACAGGTATGACGAATCCCTCGAGAACTTCATCGACTGCTGCGCCGACTTCGGCTACAGCCCGGGACGACTACAAATCCACTTCAACATGTACTGTGCCACGGAGGAGTATCCCGGACTCCAGGACGCTGCGCTGGCTTGTACTGTCCGCATGCTGGTTGAGGGTGTCACGATGAGCGAATATGTTGAGTCAGTCGAGGATCTGTTTACTAGAAAGGATGTGCCGATGTTGTTGAAGAAGGTCATGGCTATATACACGGCACACAAAAGGAGGGGATAGGTGCTTGACAGGGAGAAAGCCGACCAGTATGGTGGACTTCTTCGCTTTGGTGAATTCAATCGCATGGTATGGGATGCGCAGATTGCGAAGGCGAAGATGGAGGCATCGGCGGCTGCTATGGACACTATGGTGTGTAGGTTCTCGAATCTCAATATCCGTTGAGCTAGCCTGCTCGATTCACTTTAGTACACTCTGGAGTAGCATAATAGCTCAACGGCTGAGGCAATGCAGAAAAACCACCCGATCATCGAGGAGCATTGTACGACTTGCGAGCGACAACTGTAAAATATCCGAACTTCTACTTTGACTGAATGAGCTTGCGATCTGGTTGGGCAAGAGAGATGGCAGTCTTGACCCCTGAACGCAACCGCAACCGCAACCGCAACCGCGACACAACAGCCAGCCTAATTGAGTTAGCAGCACCACTGAAGAGACGCGCAAGAAGGGTCACCGAGAAAAGCGTACAGCACCCGAGAGTACAGGAACAGCCAGACCCATCAGCAGACAAATCCGACACCATCCAGATTGAAAGTAGCCAGCCTGCTCTTTGGACCAGGAGGACTAGCACCAACAAAGACCTGCTTGTTGCCCTAACAGAAATCATCCGGCAGCAAAACGAGACCATTAAGACCCTAGAACGTGAGACCAGAGAGATCAGAGACAATCAGCAAGTCCTTATAGACCATAACATCAGGCTTATCAACGAAGTTGCTGAGCTCAAAGCACGCGTTGATGACCTTGCAGCAGTATCCTCTGGTGCGCGGTCCTGGGCGTCAGTGGCGGCCGCAAGCACACCCACTGGACTGAACGCCACGCCTGGAACCTCAGCAAGCCACCAACACTCTAGCCCCTCCCCCAGCGATGCACCCAACGTCACAGTGGACATCTCAAGAGTAGACAGCGAGAATGGCAGAATGTCAGCAGGCATGGTCAGAGCAGCCGTAGAGAAGGAAATGCGGACTGTAGAGAACCAAGCGAATTGGCAATGCCGGGCTGTGACCGTTGACCACTCGACCCAAAGCCGGATCAGGATTGCGTGCAGAGACGAAGACGAGCACCAGCTTGTTAAGCGAGCAGCAGAGAAGATCGGTGCAGGCTCGCGCGTGTTACGCAATGAGCTCTTTCCAGTTAAGATCGACAACGTCAAGAGTACAACAGTGCTAGACAAGAAGGACGAGATCAAAGCAGGAGCAGCGGAAGCTCTTGGCAATGAGAATGGAACGACAGTTGCCAAGATCGCGTGGCTAAGCAAGAGAGACATTCCAAAGGCGTATGGATCCATAGTAGTGTACGTGACTAAGAAAAGTGATGCAAGGAGGCTCATTGCAGAAGGCTTCTTCCATGCTGGTGGAGAGTCTGGCACAACAAGCACGTTCGAACACCGGCCACAGCCCGGACAATGCTACAATTGCCAAGAGCTTGGCCACATAGCGTATCAGTGCAGAAAGACGCAGAGATGCGGAAGATGCGCCAAAGACGGCCATCACCACAAGAGCTGCAGCAAAGTGGTGATGAAGTGCATGTTGTGCAGAGGACCGCACGAGGCGTTCAGCAGAAACTGTCGGATGCTTTACCCACCTCAGCATGAGTAGAGCATTCCGCATGATCCAGCTCAATGTCAGAAAGCAGGGCAAAGTACACGACAGCCTGATGAATGACGAAGAGATGCAAGAAGTGACAGTGGTAGCCATCCAGGAGCCGCATGCTTGGAGGATCCAAGGCCGGCTGCTGACAACGCCCATGCTCCATCACAAGTGGACCAAGATAGTACCATCGACCTGGCGAGAAGGGAGGTGGCCGATACGGAGCATGCTGTGGGTGAGCCGAGAAGTAGAGGCGGAGCAGGTACAGATCGAGTTGCCAGACTTGACAGCAGCGATCATCCGGCTGCGCGAGCGTCGGTATACATAACAGGAGGAGACCCGCAGGCGCTGCGAGACGCATGCAACAAGCTAGACGATGCGATCACGGATGTGAGACGAAGGGCCGGCACAGTGGTGGACGTGGTGCTGGCTGGCGACTTCAATCAACACGACCAGCTGTGGGGAGGGGAGGATGTGACGCTGGCCAGACAGGGTGAAGCAGACCCAATCATTGACCTGATGACAGAACATGCACTCAGCAGCCTGCTCCCGCGTGGTACTAAGACGTGGCAGGGCGGAGACTACGAGACGACGATCGACTTGGTGCTAGCATCGAAGGAACTGGCAGATACAGTGATCAGATGCGCAATTTATGCAACCGAACACGGCTTTGACCACCGGACGATCGAGACGGTCTTTGACAGCTCGGTGTCGGCGCCGCAGCAGCAGCAGGAGCGGCTTCTGCTTAAGAACGCACTGTGGATGGCAATCAAGGACAGGATCTCCAGGACGCTTGGTGCAACCCTACCAGTGGGCACAACGCAGCAGAGGACGGACAGACTGATGGCGGCAGTGCTGGAGGCGGTGCACGCACTGACACCCAGGGCTAGGCCGTCACCATACGCAAAGAGGTGGTGGACGCAGGACTTGACACAGCTACGCCGCATCTACACGCACTGGAGGAACCGAGCGAGAGCGGCAAGACGCTCAGGAGCTGCTAGGCCGGACCTAGAAGAGACTGCAAAGGGGGCATCAAAGCAGTACCATGATGCCATTTGACAGCAGAAGAGAAAGCACTGGGATGACTTCCTGGCGGACAACGACAACATCTAGAACGCAGCCAAATACCTGAAGGCGGGTAACGAGGCGTTTAGGACAGTCCCAGCACTTTGCAGAACCAATGGAACAACTACGGCCGATCACGGGGAGCAAGCCGAGGAGTTGCTCAGCACCTTCTTCCCGCCGCTTCCCAGCCACATCGACAACGAAGGACACAAGCCGCAGAGAGCGCGTGTAGAGATGCCGACTATCACGTTTGAAGAGGTAGAAAGGCAGCTGCATGCCGCAAAGTTGTGGAAAGCACCTGGGGACGACGGATTGCCAGTTATAGTGTGGAAGCAAGTCTGGCTGGTGGTCAAAGACCATGTTCTTGCGCTGTTCTGCCAGTCGCTAGAAGAGGGATCGCTGCCCAGCCAATAGAGACATGCTAAGATTATCCCGCTCAAGAAGCCAGGCAAGGAAGACTACACTATTGCAAAAGCCTGGAGGCCGATCTCACTGCTAGCCACGCTGGGCAAAGTGCTGGAGTTGGTGGTGGCAGAGAGGATATCGCATATGGTCAAGACGCATGGGTTGCTGCCCACCAACCACTTCGGAGCACGTAAGCAGCGATCAGCGGAGCAAGCACTGGTGCTTCTCTAAGAACAAATCTATACCGCGTGGCGCAGCCGACGAACTGTTAGCCTGATCAGCTTTGACGTCAAGGGAGTGTACAACAGAGTGTGCAAGGAAAGACTGCTGCAGAGGATGAAAGCGCGAGGCATACCAGAGAGGCTGTTGCGGTGGGTAGAAGCGTTCTGCTCACAGCGCACCGCATCGATCCAGGTCAACGGACAGGCTTCCGAGATTCGAGAGCTGCCGCAAGCGGGTCTGCCGCAAGGGTCACCGCTGTCTCCAATTCTGTTTCTCTTCTTCAATGTTGACCTGGTGCAACGACGCATTGACACACATGGTGGAGCGATCGCGTTTGTTGATGACTTTACCGCATAGGTCACGGGACCAACAGCGCAAAGCAACAGTGAGGGCATCGAAGCCATCATCAGAGACACGCTGGACTAGGAACAGAGAAGTGGGGCAACGTTCAAAGCAGAAAAGACAGCCGTCATCCAATTCACTCGCAAAGCGTACAAGAGCGCCACAGACCCCTTCGTCATCAAGGGACAGAGCGTGTCGCCCAAGGACCTTGTCAAGATACTCGGCGTGCTCATAGACGCCAGGCTCAAGTACCACAAGCACATTGCAAGAACAGCTGCAAAAGGGCTGAAAGCAGCACTAGAGCTCAGGAGGCTGAGAGGGCTCTTGCCCACAGTGGCACGGCAGCTGTTCACAGCAACCGTTGCGTCAACGGTAGACTACGCGTCAAATGTGTGGATGCATGCCTGCAAGGACAAACTCGCAAGGCCCATCAACAGAGTGCAGAGAATAGGAGCACAAGCAATTGTAGGGACGTTTGTCACGGTAGCGACATGGGTTGCAGAGGCAGAGGCGCACATCCTGAGTGCACAAGAGCGATTCTGGAAGAGAGCAGTCAAGCTGTGGACCGACATTCACGCGTTGCCTAAGACCAACCTACTGCGAAGAAACACATCGCACATGCGCAAGTTCAGGAGACAGTACCGCTCGCCGCTCTATCAGGTGGCAGAAGCGCTCAAGGACTTAGGAATGGAGCAGATGGAAACGATCCGGCCATGCGTCTTGGCGCCGTGGGAGAAGAGAGTGCAAGTGGTGACCGAGAATGCGGCACAGAGGCTTGAGGCGAACTGGGCGGTACGCATTGCGGTAAGCAGCTCGTCGCGCAACGCAGTAGTCGGAATGGGAAGTGCAATCAGGATACAGAACAACGAAACATGCTCATTCTCTACTACACTAGGCAAGAGAGAGGAGCAGAACCCTTACTCGGCAGAGCTGGCGACAATGGCCAAGGCGCTGAGTAGGCTGCCAAAGCTTAGGTTTCGCAACATTGCACTAACAACAAGAAACAAAGCTGCTGCGCTCACGCTGAGAAGACCTCAGCAGCAGTCAGGTCAAAGCTACATCAGCCAGTTCTACAAGACCGCGCAGACACTGAGAAGAGATGGCAACACCGTGACAGTGCTGTGGCTGCCTGCAAGCGAAGAGTGCGAGCTCGCACACCTTGCCAAGCAGGAAGCAAAGATGTCCACATGACCAAACGCCACGCCACAGACACAGCTTCCTAGGATGCGATCAACCATGCATAGCATTGCACAAAAGCAAGGCAATGCTAAGAAGGTCCCAGAAAAAGTAGGAAACCATTCTAAGCAAATTGACATGGCACTGCCAGGAAAGCACACACGACAACTATACGACCAGCTATTGCGGAAAGAGAGCAGCGTACTCGCGCAGCTCAGAACAGGCATGGCACAGCTGAACACGTATCTACACCGAATCAAAGCTTGCAACACAGACCAGTGTAAATGCGGACAGGCCGCAGAGACAGTGGAGCACTTTCTGTTCCGATGCAGACAGTGGACAGCACAGCGGACAGAGATGCTGCAGTGCACGCAGACAGGCAGAGGAAACGTGTCGCTCTACCTGGGCGACAAAGCAGCGACAGACAACGCGAAGTGGGCGCCAGACATGGACGCAGTGCAAGCAACAATTCGATTTGCAATAACAACAGGAAGACTCAACGCAAATTAACATCTGATGATCAGATGAATCTCACCCACTAACATAAAACTCATCAACAACCTCGTACAGCATAGAACAGATAGCGCTTCAGCCACCAAACATAGGACGCTGAACACTTGGAGAATCTCTTGGAGAAACCGACTCTGAGCCAGCCTGCCACCAGCAATACTAACCCACGAGCGCCTGATGAGAGATGGTAGATAAGAGAACAAGCGACCTAGATATCAAGCAAGGGCTTTGACTTGAACAACACGCTGTATGAAGACGCGAGTCAAAGAAGAAACAAGGGCTAGTGAGGCCGCAATGTAGCATAAGCAGTGCAGTATCAGACTAGCGTTAGTAGCCCTTTCGGCTCGGCCGTCGGGCGTAAATAAATTGTGTGTGTGTGTGTGAGGCAATGCAACATCCGTGGAAATTAGATACAAAATATCTCGATTCATGTTTACCCAGACGTTCCCAGCACCTCAGTATCCTGACCCTTTCTTCTTTCCTCCACCCTCCTTCCCTCCATCCAAATGCGTCGTCCGATCGATATCCAACCTCTTCTGAAAATACTCCCCCACCACAAACTCCTCATATTTCTTCCCTTCTTGCCTGAAATACGGCACAACACTGACCTTCGCATCCTCATTCGGACTGAAGAAGAACGGCATGCTATATCTCTCTTCGCCTCCAATATTGCGTACACGATGGACTGTAGACTGCCACGTGCCGCCCGTGACTAATTTCAGGAAATCCGCAATATTGACAACAAAGGTGTTGGGCTCAGGATGCACGGGTATCCATATCCCGTTGCCGTTTAGGACTTCGAGTGCTGGGTAGGCGGTTGCGGATTGGCATACGAGCGTAAACCAGCAGAAATCTGTATGTGCGCCGATACCGACGTCCGATTCTCTTTCCTGGGGCGGGTAATGAACGGCGCGGATATTGGTCATTGGGTGTGTGGTGATGGCGTCGAAGTAGTCTTCTGGTAGATCTAGTGCGAGCGCGAAGATGTGTAGCATGCGTTTGCTGAAAGTATACATTGCGTTGTAGTAGCTGTAGATTGCGGGACGCCAGAAGAGCGCGGAGAGATGGGTGGGCCATTGGTTGCGAGGTTCGGCTGTGGCTGGGATTATGGGACGATTTTGCTCTAGATCGGTTGCATCTTCGCCCATGAGGAAGCCCTCCTTGAGATCTAAGGGTTGTCAACCTCTCATAGTGTGTAATGCTAGGTATAATGACTGACCTCCTCTTGTGCTGGGATCGAGTTTGCCTTCAAGAAAGGCCTCATATCCTCTGAACATTTTGTTCTTTTGGTTATGCGTTTCCATCTTCACTTCTTTGGGTAGGGCAAAGTACTTCTTCAGCGCCGCGAAGGTATCGTTCAGCGTGCCATCATCCACACCATGGTTCACTGCATAAAAGAAGCCTATATCTCGGCATGCAGCCCCCACTTCCTGTGCCAGCTCTTTCCTATCTTCGAGTTTATCTGAGTATATGCGACGGAAGTCAATCTTGGGAACTTCGTTGAAGGTTTGTTTCGCTGCTCTGCCGGTTAGGACTCGCCGACGTCCTGGTACGCCTCCATCGTGGTAGTGAACCCATGTCTCCGTCTTGGTTTGTGTTATAGACATAACTTTTCAAGTCGACCTTCTCTTCCCAAATGACCTAAATTCGATATATGCCGAGGTGCTACGGCGTTACGCAAGTCTGGGAGCACAAATCCTCCATGAGCCAGGCAGGGAGACGTCCCGAGACTTTCATCTTATGTAGTCAAACACCCATGTCAAACGCGATCTGCAAACTTAAAACAACTCCCGAGTATCTCCAGCATGGACTAATCAGCCAATGACGTACAAACACGTCCAGAGATTAGGTGTGTAGGCACATGCGACTTGATGCGAACCCCACGTTATCGGGCAATAAGTCCACAGTATGTGATCCTTCAGCCTCGGACGACAGCGCAATGCAGGCAAGTATGCCGCTGCTCCCGGCTTGGTAGGTGGCACTGGTGGGTATAGAGCACGTTCTAAGACATCATGTGGAGCCGACTACCTTCATGGTGCAGGTACGGCTGTTAATCCTCGAGCTCCAATGATCAATTTTGCAATTGGGTTCATGTGCAAAACGTGTCCTGAGTCGGATCCCCCTTCGCATTGTCGGCAGCATCACTCGGCTCGGGGTGCTGGAGTATGAGCGTATGTTCCGTTCGAGCGGATCCCGTTACGCATAACCATCAGGTTCCGTCCAGGGACTTGGTAGGCAAGACCTGGTGACGTTTGCTGCAGGTAGCTAGGTGCGTGATTGGAGAGCCAGACTGTCGGATACGGAGGAGAGCGCGCTATATGGTGTCAGCGATTGCGATACCGTGTAGAAAAAGTGTGATAAGTACAAAGTTGGCTAGTATCGGAGTTCGAAACCCTTTTGGCTATGTAGAAGGCCAATCGCAAGTTGTGAGAGCGCCTGAAGACTGGTGCATTCAATTCTGGTACCTGACGGAGGAAAACGCTGTATATATGAACGCAGAGCAAGCACCCCACTTCGCGAACAAAGAACCCCGCTTCCGTATACTTACAGCTGCTCGTATTAAACCGCCTGCTCTGCCTGCAGATAACCAGCAGAGGGTAGCTCCAAAGAGGCGTCGCTGTCGGTGAAGGGCTTCTTTCTGAAAGCGATCTGACGTTCATGCTACCTAATTCTTGGTTGGAACTGGCAAGTGCGGCCTTGATCAGCCGGGGAAGCTTTCCAAGACTACACATTTTATGACTTCGTGAACACGCGTAGGAAGCAGACTTAAGAGCACGATGTTGAGTGGAAATAAGTGTATTATAGTGCACAGAGCAGCACCTGCAGCAAGGAAGCTTTGAGGCGCATGCAATGATGGCTAGAAAGTATAGAAGTGTCCGCCAACCTCTCCCCAAATTACCATGCCAATTCCAGAATAGATATCAAAACTGTGCCATATAAAAGATCCAAGACCATGATATCCTGCCACTACCTGCCGTTCAAGGGTATCGTGCATATACTGCCAGCGCCAAAACAGTTCATCTGTCACTCAAGCTCTGCTACGATAGCTCCACCAGCACCTATTTCTTGCCCATCTTGTTCAAGAACTCCTTTCCTTTTGCGAGCAGACCGCTCTTAGCAGCACCCTCCTCGCGCTTGACATCCTCGCTCTTGCGCTGCGGTTCGCTGCTCTTGCGCCTCGCTTCGCCACTTTTGCGCTTCTCGTCCTTCTCGATAACGTTCGCGGCGCCTCCACGACCGTAATGTACAGGCTTAGACTGCACGTTAGGCGCGTCGACGTCCTGAGCGGCACGGGCGACCTCGGGACGCTGAGGGTCGTTGGCCGCCATATTGCCAGTTCCACCTCGACCGGTCGTGTAGGTGTTCAACTTCAGGGTTGGGGTAACGAGGTCTTCGGCAGCGGGCTGGCCGGTCGTAGGGTCGCTTTTGGCGAGGTTACCTTGCAGAGGATTCAGCATTCAAGCAAATACTGGTATTCGGAGAAGACATTGTGCGGCTTGAATCGAACGTGGCGTAAGAGTCTGCAATCTACCAAGAGAAAGCGCCGAGTACTGCAAGCGCAATGGGCGCAAGAGTACAGTTCCAAAAAAAAGTAATAGCAAGTGTGCTTACCGGCTCCACCACGTCCATGCGAAAGGAGGCGACTATCTTGAGAAGGTCGATCGGCCATTGTGTACTTGTTTTGTTGTAAAGTGTGGTCGCAAAGTTGGGAGGAGCGAAGAGCCTGTGGTCGCAGTGGGGAACAAAGCTGTGGTAGTGTTGTTAGATAGTAGCGGATTTGAACGAGCGCAAGCTAAAGTAACAGAAGCTTGATAAAGACAGCACAGAATGACGCGATCGTCAGTCAAGAGCACCTCTTATATGAGACACCTCTTGGCTCGTACCGCGCGCAGCAAACGAGGCGCGAGTCCAAGGCCTTCAAATGTGAAAGGCTTGCGCGCCATAGGGCCATCATCTTTTCCTTGAGCTCCAGCGTGATCAGCGCCAGTGCCATCCTCGCGCCTGGGCACGTCGCGCCGGCGGTCTGCTTCTGGGTGATTTAGACGGTTCGGTGCCCTTTCAACCCGTACTTTTGGGCATGTTGTGCGCGTGTCTGACTCCCATTCCGCGTTTACATTAGTCAAGTTTAGCCCTGCGGCGGGGTGTTCTGGATGTGTGCGAATATCGAGCTACGTCATTGGAGCTGGGAACGATCAAGTGATGGGGATTCGAGGATGAGTTGATGAACGAGACTATGCATTGAAATTTGATAGAGATTTGAGTTGTGCACAGAGGTGATGGAGCTGGACTGAATGTCTTGTCAAGGTTGTGCCAGAGCAAGAAGTAATCATGGTACCTAATCTCATTATCTATGCCAAGACTTGTCAGGCGACAGCGTGGGGAACACACATTCGCAAGCTGCAAGTCGCCTTCGAACAATCATCAATCTCTTTCTCCAGGATCTGTCCTCACTCACTTCTCAAAGTCATACCCTTATCTCATCCCGCATTGGTCGAGATTGTTCGCACGACTAGTTAGACGTTTTCACGATCTGCACGGGAAAGGCTTGAGCATTTCAGGTTGTATTGCAATTTATTCATCTCATCTGTCCTCCACATGCTACACTCCTTCGAATGCATTGCGTGTTCAATATTATACAAAGCGCGACCCAGAGTTCAACGCCACCGAGTCTAAATATGGCCGGAGCTACCGTTGCCCGACTAAGATGCGTAGGAGGTTGCCCGTCCGTCTAGTAAGAGAAAGAGCGCCATCTATGCAATGCCAAAATCCATGGGAACGTCCCAACGCTGCACAAGATACAACCATCTAGAGTAATGTACAGCAAGATTCACCCCAAGATCTGAAGAGGAACCGGAAATGTAGGCGCTGCAAGAGAGTCGAGCCGAGCCGATTGTAGAACGCCGTATGCCGCTGAAGTCGAAGATGTAGCCGAGATGTGTGCGAAGCCGAAGCCATCCAATTGCGCTCAGGATGCTCAATTGACGAGCCATCCAACGCGTGACCGATGATATCCGAACCAAGGAAAGATCCAATCGTGGTGTTCAACGATCCAACCATGTTGAGAGGTCATGGAAGAATAACTTCGTCTTGTTAGCCCAGTCTTCCTGTCGAACAGTATCGATTGACATACTGTAGAGGCTTGAGGGGCCTTAGCCACCACAGCGCGGCTGGGGCTCGTCGCCTGCCATGGAGAGTAGTCTCGACGAAGATGATTCGTGTCGTGATGGGTTGGGTGCGCCACCGTCTCGTGGTTGTGGATCAGAGCGGGAGAGGTGAAGGTCAAGACTTGTGATGCGCATGATGTTGGTGTGCTTAAGTAGTTGTTGGATAATGGTGTGGATGTGGATGTGGATGGTGATGGCTGATGGTATAAGGCTTGTATATATATATGTGTAGAGGTGGTGTGTGGTCGAAGATGTTTCACCCCGTTGGAGGCGTTCAGGTGTATATAAGTCCCATCCTCAGGCTTGGAGAGGCCTATCGTAGGCGCCACCCGTGAAATGCGCCTTAGGATGAGTCCTCAGCTTCTGCTCAGGAACAGGCAAATCACTGCCTGCTTCAGGCTATGACGCAGAAACCTTCAGATGAATTCCGCCATTGACCCCCAATGACAGGCTTCACGGTGGAGGAAGCTGCGCCACGAGTCGACAATGCAAGGTGCATTATTGGTTGAAGCATGACGAACAAGGCGACAGGTAGGCTGCAAGGCTTCTAGCGCCCTTCTGGAAGCCCGGTCACCCTGGAGGAACCGCTGGTGACTCCATTAGTCCACCGCCCTGAAGGTCAGTTGGGCGATCAAAGCCACAGCCCTGAAAGACGAAGTACGAGCCAAACCAGCGACCTCAGGCAGAAGCGCGGTCGTTGGGGGCTAGTTGTCGTCCTAAGTGGTGAACCCACGTTCGCTGCCTAGTTTGGCTGAAGTGAATGTCGTGACCAGCCGAGCACAGCCGCACTCGAGCCACAGACGGCAGACTCAAGGCATCCTCCAGGCAGGACCCGCAGTCATGCTTTGTCGATAAGTAGTAGCTCAAGGTCCTTCAAATCGGCTGCTGGCGTTGTGTGTGATGACTCTGGTATCGCAGCCATGTTCACCGGAGGAAACACAGCCCACGGCCGGTATAAGTGAGTGTTTTTGTTCGTCGCGGTGATGCTGCTGCGCCCTCTTCATCGGCCCCAAGACTTATCGACTGTGCGCCCCAAACCCGACTAGTGTTGTTGGTACTCCAGGGCGCAATCCGAGAAACAAAACGATTTCGAGCAGGACGATGCGCGGCATTGCCGGCAGACATTGATGGAGGCATAACAATGTTGGAGAACGTATGACGCACGGTGCGTCGGGTCGAACGAGATCGCAGTGTTCCCGCCGGGAAGGTGCATTTTCCTAATGCAGGTCCTTGGGCAGATTGCGGCTTTCCTATTGGCTGATGAGTTTCGGCCTCTTCGAGCATCTGGAGAATACCAACTTACAGTATTGTCCATCTCTGGGGACCTGTTCACCTGGATTAGGTATGGATTTTGGCTTGTTGCACATGGCGGTCTTCATGGCTGCGAATTTGGGTGGCGGCAATATGGTGCAAGGCAGTATAAACGGTGTGCTTGGGAGGGCTGCAGTGAGACTTGGTCTGAGACTTTTGAGAACCACAAACTTCTGTGGCAGCGATTTGGTAGATGGTGTCAGTACATTTGACGCTGATGAAGAGACAAGCACTGTATTTATCTATCCAGAGTCCTTCACGCCTTTGTGGACATCCATACTGGCTCTCGTCCTCACGGGGCAACAGGCGGCGGAACGGGCCAGAGGGCAATCCACAATGATGCGTGGCCCTCTCTCGGAACGTACTTGGAGCACTGCGCAGCAAGTGAAGCTTGAAAGCATCGCTGTTTTGAAGTGACTCTTAGTCGGTGACTGAAAGGGGAAGGGACGTAACAACCCACAAATGGTGATACCGTGTCCAATCGTGCGCTCGCCTCATCCGCCGGTGTCTCAAACAAATGTCTTTAGAGATCTTGAACAGAGCTCGATGACATAAACTGGGAGAAGGGCGAGAGGGAAGACGTCGAGGGGTGGGTCGCGGAGAGCAAGCCCATTCGCTGCCTCATTCATCTTGTGGGTTCTCAATCAACGCGGCAAAGAGCACATTTCGACATGCCATCAACCCAGCACCATCGTCACATGTCGACTCTAGCCGCCGTCTTCTAGCTTTGGTGAGCACGTCGTTGTGGAGAATCGCGTCTGACGCCACTCGCGATTCACCAGCACCGCCATGCGCTGGCCACCAAGGGTCTCACAAGTGGCTCATTAAACACGTTGTCACGTTACGGACAGTCGCCGCCATGCTTTGTGCGCTGTACCGTCCAGTCGGCTTGCATCCAGGACATGCAGGTACACATGCGCAAGGCGTGGGTTGTGCTCAAGCGCTTTTCTCGGACAGCTTCTCGACCAACGTATTACGGTTTCATCCCTTTCGTGGCCACAACTTTCAGCTCTGTGCTTGAAACTGGGATTTTGTTCGTCCCTCATTCTTGTGCCCTCGCGATTATTTACGCTGCGCCCCAGCGCCCCAACGCCCCAACGCCCTTTCCTCTTGTGATCGGCACACGATTGGATGGTCAGAGATACGGGAGGAGGCATGTGATGGAGAAAGCCCCGCGATATGCCCTGCTCCACTGCCGTGTGCCCCTCAGGAGGACTCAAGTAATAGCAATACTTTGCCTGCTCTGCTGAGGGTGGCGACAAGAGTCCTTCGCGACGATCAACGTTACTCCAAGTTGCGCAACGGAGGGCAGCGCAAGAGCGACTGCCCGCAAACGGCTGCTCAGGCAACCATGGAGGACCCTTGACAGACTCCGACCCGCAAGACCACATCGGCAATGATATGAATGAGGCTTGCTTGTTGCTGAGCCGAGCTCATCGCCTCCGAGTGATCGAAGTCACAACCATCCACAAGCCGACGCCGCGGTTCCACTCCCCGGCATGTTGCGTCCATGTCATGGCCAGAGCTTTCAAACAAAAGTTCTGGCCAGCCTTTGCTCGTTAGCACAGCACTGAAGCTCCGTGCGTTACTCACAAACTGCGTAGGCATATTTCTGTCCTATCCTAGACACTCTCGTCACCCCTGACAAGTTCTGGAAGGACAGAGGATGATGACCTTTCTGGCTTCGCAAATTATGCGCGGCACCTCCAAGAACTTCACTCCACAAATTGAAGCATTTCGAACTGATACGGCACTGATTGATCTGTCCATCGGTCCGTCGTGCTGTCCGACTGTATTCTCGTGATCAAAATTTCCGCTATTAAGATCCAGCGCGCAGATGCGTTGTGCGAAATACGTCTATTTGCACATATCTGCAGGAGCATGGCTCATTTTCGCGCCACGACTTAAGTGCCATCAGGAATGCATGTTCGTGCTTCGCACTCAGCGTGAGTTCATGCACGACTCTGCATCGAAGAGCCCCCTCCAACAACGGTGCTTTGTTCAAGATAACGTCGTTTCGGTCAAATCTACGCGAAGACATGGGATGCAGCCGATATGACCAGATCGTCGAGCGCTAAACCTCATTCCTTCCTGCTCCACTTCACCATCCGGCGGTGCTTGCCGAACACTGCAGGGACCCGTTCACTCCGTTCCCACAACCTTCCACGGACATGCACTTCACGCGAAGATGTTCGAGAGTCGAAGTCGTAAACAAACTCTGGCGCTCTTATCTCGTCCCGCCTTTGGAAACGCTGACCAGCTGAGAACAGCGCCCAGTGTGTCAAATGGCGGAAAGCCTAGGAAAGCAGCCAATAACATCGGGTGGTCCTGCAGTCTGGATTGCCAGCGCTCGGATGCAACCCCAGCTTTGTGCCCAGCTTATGTGCGCCCGCAGGTTGGTCCGTAGAGAGCATTTGCCTGTATAAGTATTAACTTTCCCCTCGCGTCTTTTCGTTGCTTTATTGCTGTCGCTTCAATCATTATCCCAAACAGTCCAATCGCTACCCGAATCCAGCTCTATACCAAGATGCGCTTCTCCATTGTCGCTGCCGTTGCTGCATTCAGCTCTATTGCCTTTGGCCAGGGTCTCGACAACCTCCCGCAATGCGCTGTAAGTTCTAGCAAGCGATTGTAAAGGTCTTTACTGATCACGTTCAGCAAACTTGCTTCGGTGGTAATACTGGAAGCTGTGGTACGGCGGACATCGCCTGCATTTGCGGCAGCAGCGTGATTCAGCAGGTATCTTGCTGTGTCTTTGCCACATGCTCCCAAGCAGACATCCAAAGTAAGCTCTAAAGCATCCGTGATTCAGCATCGACCTGACCCATTTTGCAGCGACGATCCAATTCGCCTCGACCTTCTGCAAGCTTGCCGGTGTTACTGTCAACACTGCTCCTACATGCGCCTCAGGAACCTCCACACCTTCTTCCGGAAACGGCACTGTTTCGGCGACAGCCTCGGTGTCTGGCTCTGCCTCCAGATCGGTATCTGGTGTTACGGGCAGCGCCTCGCGCACTGCATCCGCGAGCGCAGCCGCCAGCTCCGGCGCTGCGTCGAACCAGCAGTCTGGTGCTGGCTTCGGCCTTGGAATGGCTGTGGCCGGATTGCTCGCTGCTCTATAATGCTCTGAAATAGCAAGTGCGAGGAAATGCGGTCGATGGCATAGCTCTTCAGGCACAACGAGGGCAGGGTTTGGATAGACTGGACTGGGTTGGGCTGGTCGAGGGAAACAAATAGTGTATCATACGCAAGGAGAATTAAATATCGCGATGTCTCCCTGCTTGCAAACGTTGCGTGCACGCCACTGTATGCGATGATAAATCCGCGCATACAAAAACATGCTAAACATTTAATGAAGGTCAACAAGCACAATATTTAGGACGGAATGTAACCAGGGCGAGAGTGTAAGGCTGAAATTCCACTAGAAACATGGGTATGGTTCCACTCATGCGGGGATTCAACTCGCGTGCTGTGCTTACGTTGTGGAGCTTTCGCCAAACTTCAAGTCTACACCTCACCTGTCGCCAACCGCCGCCTCTGCTCCCCGCAACGTCCGCTACTCCACGGCACCACCATGGAGGAACTGCCTGCAGTACCTTGAATCTGACCGACACGTTCTTTTGGCATTCCCAAAATGGCCACAAAATCCAATTTCAAGCGGGCGCTGCCGCCAGGGCAGTCGTCGTTCATATCCTCACTGCGAAATACCGAGATTGTTGCAGAGTCAAAGGCAATTCTGCCTGCAGGTATGACCTTTTCCAGCACTTGTGTGCAGATCTAACGCTTGCAGAGCTCATCAACACAATCCTCGATTTCCTCCCCGTGGCTGACATGTTTAGGTTCGCTCGGACTTCCAAGCGCATGCAAGAGATGGTGTATGATGATACTCGGTGGATACAAAGGCTGAAGAGTATGGGCTGTTGGAATGATATCGAGGCAAAGAAGAGGTTCGAAGAGTCTATGCGAAGGAAACTCGAGGCACAAAGGGCTGAAGAAGCGCGAAGAGCAGGTGTGGCTCTCAATGGCAGCATCAATGGAGTGCCGCCAGGTGCGGACGGTCAGCCGAGAACCAGCACGACACTTTTCGATGCAGCGCTAGAAGAAGATATGCAGCGGAGATCTGTTGACAGTGGTTCGAGGCCAAGAGCAACGACATTAGACAGAGGTTTCGCAGACATGACCTTGTCACCGTCAGGACAGCCAGCACCCTCTCCAGCAGTCTTGATCGACCCACAGGCCGCATTGAAGGTCATCACAAGAGCCCGCTCAATCAGAGGCATGGCGCGGCAAGAATACGGGAAGATCTACGGAGCACTGGCGCCTTACTACTTCGATCTATCACGGTCGACGAGCCACACTGATCCCATATTGTTCAGAACATATCGTGATCCTGAACAGCAGGCGCACATGCTGGCGCAGCTCAAGACTTTTGCCAAAAGCGACTACGCGCAGGGCTGGTACCAGCGCGAAGAAAAGCTGGACACCATGGTAGGTATCTTTGAGAATGCCGTGCTTCGGGAGTTCGAACAAGGCTACGCAGAGAAGGACTTTGATGGCCGCATGAAGAGGTTCGCTACTGTCCTGGTTACCCTCAACGGCGGCGCAGCGTGCTTAGACTCCTTCATCCACAATCACCCTTTGATGCTCGAGAAGGAGAAGCTGGGGAACCCAACAGACTGTGTGCAGCACTACGGTGCGAATCAACCTAACTTACGAGCGTCTCACGACTTCTTTCGAGGCCTAGCAATCGCCCTAAACGAAGAGGCGGCCATGATAGATCGTGTCTTTCCGCTTACCGTTGACGTACTACAATCATTCTTGGACCGCGTGTCAGACGATATCATCTCAGAGTACATCACGACCTTGCTGGACGAAGCGCATGACATCAGCATCGAGGTTTACCTGAAGGCGATGTCTGGTGTTTTCGACCAAGCATTACAACTTGCAATGTCTCTGAAACCCACGCGTGGGTCGAAATCGAGCTTCAAAGAAGACGTGATGCGGACAATCTCGGGATGTTTTGAACCACACATCGATCTCTATCTACAAGAAGAGCTAGCATTCTTCACAAAGAGGTCTGCAGCCGATGTTGACGCTTGGGAAAAGCGTTTGGCAGATGAAGAGCAGACAACGGAAACCTTCTACATGTCGAATGTCAACCGAAAAGCTGTGAAACAGGATTTCATGGCGTCATTCAAGAAGGTAGTCATGATGCCAGTGAATGTGTTGCCGACCATTGGCGGGTCCAGGCAAAGCATGTCAGCGACGCCAGTACCCGCCACAAATGGAAATGTAACCCTCGAACCCACTTCCAGATCCGGTACGCCTCCCGGGGGAGACCGTGCTCCATCGCCTCGCATAGAAGTCCCGACAACAGAGCTTGCTGCGAAGGCAGCCATAATGAACTCTCGATTGGAAGGCATCCGCTCGCTGTTCAGTATTGAAGTGGCGTTGAACCTCACGCATATGGCCAAAGCGAGCCTCGAAAGAGCCGCGCGCTTCGTCAGGCTTGGAGGACAGTCTGGCGAAGAGGCAAAAGAGCAGAGTGAGCAGATATTCATCAATCTGGTCCAGATCCTCGGCAATCGACACATGAAGCTGGGCTTTGACAAGGCTGTCAGCCATTTGGCCGACTACAAGCCTCGAGAGGTGGCCGACCACAGCCGAGAAGGCGTAGCACCACTTGTCGCTTTCTTGGAGCTGGTCAATGTGGGCGATCTGATCCAGCAGATGGTTGAAGTGTTCTACTACCAGGAACTTGTTGCTGCCAACCTCACGGATCGGGACGACTTTCTTAGCTTGGCCGCGAAAGAGAAGAAGCGCTTCGAGTCCATGCTCGACGAGCGAGTTGCTGCTGGATTGAACAAGGGCATCGACGTGCTGATGGACGAAGTCGAGTACTTGTGCGGTACAACACAAAAACCATCAGACTTCAACCCACCTGTTGGACCAAAAGGCGTCGTTGAAATGTTTGACATCGGGCCCAGCGAGACAGCAACGAGAATTGTCGACATTGTTTCTTCGCACACAAACATGTTGGTTGGCAGTACAGACAAGAACGTGCTAGATGTGTTCAATCAGGAAGTTGGAGTGCGCTTGTTCGCTGCTCTCTGCAAGCATCTCAAACGGCAGAGAATAAGCGTGGACGGCGCAGTCAAGCTCATCAGGTGTGTCAATCAGTTTGAACCTCAGTAGCGACTGGCATGCTGACTCTGACCAGCGACATGAACGCATACTACACATACATTGTCTCACTACGCAACAAATCACTAATGCAGTACTTCGCCGCACTCCGCGAGCTTTCGCAAATCTATCTCATCGACCCCAAAGATTCGAAGGAGATCGCGACCATTATTGCAGACACAGATCGGTACATGGGCATCTTCAGAGCCGAGGAGGTGTACGAGTATGCAGAAAGGAGAGCCGACTGGTACCAGATAAAGAGTGCAGTAGAGAAGCAAATGTACGGAGTAGGCTGTTTGGTGATGTGAGGCTTGGATCAGGCGGCTCTGCAAGCCTTCATAATTTAGCGTAGTCTATCGCTTCTGGAAGGATATGCAGGTGGTAACGCAACTTCTGAATGAGATGTGTCAACCACAAACTTCTATCATGCAAGCAGACTAACACCATTCGCTCTCTGCGACACTGTGTACTCGCACTTCCTTTTTCTGTCATTCATCCGAGAACGGTCGATCGATCGGTTCCAGGTTCCCCAGCCTCCTCCACGGTTCGGTTCCTGAGCTTAGGGTCTGTGCACCCGCAAGTGACCTTGACTTCACATCACCACTCAATCTCGCAACATCCTTTGATCGCCTTGGTATCGTGTTCTAAAGCACACCTGCAGCATCGTACACTAGCGCTTGAACACGCTCGACCCCCGTCGCCTCTACATTCGCGCATTTCCGTCGCGCAAGCAGACCCCGCTACTCGGCACTGCCGTTTTAGACCGTCCGGCTTGGGCCTGTCTCTCACCTGTCGTGAGCTCCAGACCGCGAAGCACTAAGCATTGTGCTTGGTGAGAGGTTGGAGAGCTTCTACCACACGCGCATCGCTTTACATGCTCTGTGGACTTGGATCCTACACCACAGCATCTTCGCGCCTTTGGGTATCCTTACGCCTGTTCTGGCTTACCCGCCAACCACGCATAGCCACGGCCTGCCCACGCGAACAAGCTGATTGAACACACGCGGTCGCTTGCAGTAGCACTGGACGTGTGCGATCATTCTCGCACTAGGACACCAACCCACGTCGACCAACTAGTCGCAACATTGCAACACTACAACCATGGCGGGTAAGTGCTCACTTGGATCGTCTCACGCGTTCAAGCTTATACTGACTTCCACACAGAGCGCCTAGCCCCCGAAGTCGAGGCATCGTACTCCGCCATCATCGACGAGATTCTGAAGGCCAGCGACCTTAACACGATCTCTGCGAAGCGAATACGAAAGGGCCTCCAAGAGCGAGTCGATTATGACACTTCACACCAAAAGGTATATGGAGATTGAAGGAGGTATAGGATGCAGTTGCTGACACGGCAACTAGGATGCGATCACTGCACTGATCATGCAGCGCTTCGACAAATTCAACTCGGAGAACAATGGTAGCGCCGAACCTCAAGAACCCATACCCACCGTTGAGAACGGCACCAAGACATCCAACGGGAACACATCGGACGCGACGAACCACAAGCGATCGCCCGATGAAGAGTCAGACCTCTCAGAGCTCGAGGACTCTGGTCCACCTAAGAAGAAGAGCAAGAAGAGCAGACCAGCAGAGGATGACGATGCGGCATACGCAAGAAAATTGCAGATGGAGGAGAACTCGCGGATCAGATCCACACGTGGAGGCAACACGAAGAGAAGGGCACTGCTACCGAAGAAGAAGGCCAAGAAGAAGAGCAAAGATCGCATCAAGGGCGAAGACAACAGCGACGTCGCATCCGGCAGCGGAGACGAGAAGAAGAAGCGAAAAGGAGGCTTTCACGTAAGTCGACCTTTACCCTACCACCTCGATCAACCTTGAGATACTAACACCACAACAGAAACCAATGGCCCTCTCCCCCGCCCTCTCCGAACTCCTGGGCGAAACCCAACTCTCGCGCCCGCAAACCGTCAAGAAGATCTGGGAATACGTGCGCGAGCGCGACCTCCAAGATCCGGCAGACAAGCGCCAGATTCGCTGCGACGACGCGATGCGTGCTGTTTTCAAGCAGGATCGCGTACACATGTTTAGCATGAACAAGATTCTGAGCCAGAATTTGTATGCGGCAGATGAAATTACGACGCCCGTCTGAGGAGCACACATGGGCTTTTTCACACAATGAGTCTCGTCTCTGGGGCAAATGGTGCAATCAGATCTACTGCATACTGTTCGGAAAGGCCTGAGAGCCAGGTTCCACTTACGACATATCACGACTCCGCATTGAGGCGGTGCATTGGCATTTCATTTCCTTCCTTCATGCTTGTTTTTAGCATGGCGCATTCACGGTGTTCGGGTAGCGCGCATTTGGTCACTTGTTTTTGGGCTTCAGGCTTCGACTGTGTGACGTGCTTTAGTAAATTGGGACGGAAGAGAGACGTAGGGACTAAGGTCCATACTCAATGCCATGTTCAAGTAACCATTAGTCGATAATTACATATTGAAATAAATCACTGTGCATTGCTTGAAGCATACTGTGATGTATTATTGGAATTCGCTCTGTTGCGTGCCGAAATAGGTATACAAAGACCGTGTAGCCAGAGAGAAAAGATGTATCCAATACCCAGTACCGATACGCCGAGACCCAGGTTCAAACATTTGAGCAGAATGGGGACAGTTTCCCAGCCAAAAGTCTCCTCTTCTAGAACCCCTCAGGCAGTTGTAACTGGAAATCCTCCAGCTCCTCATCAACAGGGTCACCTAGAAGCTGGCTGTTGAAGCTATTCGACCACGCATCATCGTCGTCTTCCTCTTGTCGCGAAAGCAACAGCAGCTGCAAATCACGCTCCTCGTCCTCTGCGGTGCGGAATGGCACATCCTCTTCCGCAGGTCCAACCAGCGTACTGTCTGTAGCAGTAGAGCTTGAGCGAGAGAACGCGCTTCGGCTTCTGAGAGTACCAGGTGCGGTGCGAGTCTGGGCGGTAGAGGTAGCAGCTGGGCGACGGGTGGTTGCCGAGAAAGGAGCTGGTTTGGTGACGTTGGAGAGCGGCTTGCGGGCCATTGGAGCTGCGCGTCCAAGACGACCTTGGGCATAACCGATAGTGCTGAGCGATGCTGCATTAGCTGCAGCACGGCGAGATGTGCTCAGCTCGACGGGTGGCTTCGCCATCTTCTTGCTGGTTACGAGACCGCTGGGTAAGCGTGACTTTGCAGCTGCTGTGGGAACAGCGTAGCTAGGCTTCGTCGCAGGTGACAATGCTTGCGCAGCTGATCTGGCCCTGATAGTTGATACGCTGGTAGTCGTACGCTTAGGTGCAGCAGTTGGCTTAGGTGCTTCTTTTTTTGGCTCCTCGATACCCAAGTGCCTCCTGATCTCAGCTTCTTCCTCGGCCATTTGCGCTTCGAACACCTTCTCAAATTCCTCGTTCGCTTTCTTCTTGTCTTTGTCCAGCTTTTCTTCGAACACGCGTAGCTGTTTGGGGCGGCCGTCGTCCTCGATTGGGTTGTGATATGCTTCCCAGATACCTCGAACCATATCCTTGTCGTTGATCTTGGGGAAGGTCCAGTCCTTAGGCAGATAGTCGTCCATGTCATCTGGGAGCGGCACTTCCTTGGGGGGCATGTACTCGACTTCAGGCACGTCATCTTCGGACTCGGCATCTGGCTCGGGCTGATGGACCTTGACCTTAGGACGGCGCAGGCGAGGACTGACTTTCTGTGTCTTTGCGGCCGAAGATAGCGGTGCTGGGGTCTGGAAAGCATTGGACTTGGCATTGGTTGTCTTCATACCTAGCGGTGCACGCATGCGCGGACCTGGTCCAGATTAGCACCTGCGTTCTGCCACTCCTCGATCCCAATGCTCACCAGCTGGCGTAACGAATGCATTCTCGTCCCCGCCCTTCTTGCTCGTCAGTTGCAGATTTCCCTTTCCCTTGCCATCGCCTCTTCCGGTCTTGAAGACATTCTCGTCGTTGAGCGGGACCTTGAATGGCGTCTTGGGAGCTTTGTTTCCTGGTGTTTTGGCACCGAACGCCTTCGCGCCAGCGTTGATCGGCTTTCCGGATGGGCCAATGGATATATTGCGCACCGCGTTCTCCTGATCATGTGCTGCGAGAGTAGCCATGGTGGTCGTTACATTGAGCGAGTCGTGGTGTTGCTGGCGTCGACGTCGGTCGGCTCGGCAGCTTCGTGGTCGGCTTTGTTGTTGCTCGTTGCTATGGGCAGGCGCAGCCCGAGGGTCTGGCCCGAGCGTGGCGCTAGGCGTTGGACGAGGGCAGGGGTCAAACTCCCTTTCGGCAGCGACGCCGCATTACAGTCAAGAGACATTTCTCGATCAACAACAACACACGCCGCTATACTCTCCTACTAAAGCCGCCGCTCTCTCACCTGCAGTCTCTGCACCTACTCCAACTTTCTCAACCTCCAAACACACATTCGCAGCCATGGATCAGATCAAAAAGGTGAGCGGCCCTCCTACCCCGCTACGACCCTTTACAGCAGCAGATGCTCGCCGATGTGGTCCCCATGAATAGACGCACCCCGTTCTAGAGGCAAGACATGCTGACTAGTATGCTTTACAGCGCATGGAAGCTCTCCGCGTGGAGGCTGACGAGAGCAGCGCCCGTGCCGAAGAGCTCAAGGCCAGGGTGAAGCAGCTCGAAGCCGAGACGACACAGAAGGAGCAGGAGGTCACGTCCCTGTCGCACAAGAACTCGGTCCTGGAAGGCGAGGTCGAGAAGCTGGAAACGCAAGTCAAAACCTACAAGGACGAAGCGGGTGCAGGTGCTCAGGCCGGCTCCCAGGCCGAGAGCTTGCAGCGCAAGATCCAGGTCCTTGAGGAAGAGGCTGAGGAGTCTGACAGGACGATTCGCGAGCTCAACGAGAAGTATGTTGTCATTCCATGTCTTCCGCAGCAGCCCACAGGTTGCGAAAGGAATCGGAGTGAATCACATGCTGACGCGTCACAGGCTCCGCCAAACCGACGTCAAATCCGGCCACTACGAACGCAAAGTCCAAGCTCTCGAGCAGTCCCGCGACCAGTGGGAAACCAAGTACGAAGAGATGGCCAAGAAATACGCCGATACCAAGAAGGAGCTCGACGACTTTGTCAAGGAGATCGGTAACATCTGATCTCCTGCAAGTCTCTCTCCTTGCGCGGATGTTGACTGTATCTAGTGGATTATTGAAGCGAGCGAGCGAGCGTCACATCTCATACCCGGCGGAGTCGACCGAGGTAACAACGCTTCACGGCTTCACAACGGCATGGGTGGTGGACGTATGGGTGGTGGAATCATCATAGCCCTTTCAAAACCCTACCTGCATATTTGGTTTCTTTCCTGTGGCTGCTTGCTGGGCGGGCATGAGCGCTTTAGATAATCCCTGAGCGAAGCAATACACTGTTAGCTGTCCCCTACCTTATCATGACCTGCAGCAGTACATGCTCTCGTGACATTGACGGTATTGATCCATCAAATATCCAGAGTATCATAACTACCATCCCTACTCCGCAGCTTTACTCCTAGCCTCCTTCTGCTTCCTCTTCTTCGCCCCCTCCTTATACCTTGTAACTTTCCTCTCCGCCTTGGTTTCATACCTAAACTTCTTCTTTTTCTTCTTCGGCCATTCCATCTTGGGCTTCTCCTTTGTCCAAATGCGCTTCCCATTTGCATCTCTCCTAATCACCGGCTTGCCATCCTTGCCCTTTTCTTCTCCTTCGGGTTTCTCATCTACCTTTGCAGGCTCCGTAGCGTCGTCCTCGTCGCCAGGTAAGTGGAATCCAGACCGCGATATCCCGACTGATTCAATGGTCACGGTGGTGTATTTGTCTTCGTCAATGTATTCGTCTTCTTGGTTGATTGGTTCTGGTTCCTCGAAACCTTCAAACTCTTCGTCCGATGCGTCCTCTTCTGCCTCGTTGTTTTCAAGCCCGATAATGTCGCCGTTTGCTTGCTTCACAAGCCGATTTACTTCCTCGACGTGTGCTTCAAGATCGACTTTGCGCTGTTGTCTTAACTACACAATTCCACACCCATTAGCACACGTTTACAATGTTCAATACGCTTCTCAGCAAGGACAAGGAAGCTGACGTACCTCTCGTCTAAACCTTAACTTCTCCTCCTTCTCGCGCTTCGCAGCTTCTTCTTGCGCGTGCTTTTGCCGCGCGACTTTGCGCTTGTGGAACCCCGTCAGGTATTCTTCGCGGGCGGAGGGGTCGAAGTCGATTTTCTCCGGGACGACGACGTTGAGTTTACGCTTTTTCGAGGGCGGGGGCATGTTACGGCCCATTTTGGCTTGCGAAGAGTAGGGTAAGCGAGGGTGTGTGGGTATGGTGAGGTGTGCTGCGGCGCGCTTCGCAGGTGTAGAGATCGGATTGTGGAGTCGGAAAATTGTTGCAGGGATCTGGGGTCTACTCAAAGGCGGAAGGTCTAGCCGAGCTGTCGAGTGCATGGCGGTCTTTTTGTGCTGAACAAAGAACAATGTCATTCACGGACCGTATGATGAACAACAATTCTTCGATATGCAACACCAGCAGCGTTGAAGCTGTTCATTGCAACATCGTCTATAAATCGATTTGCGTCTTGTCGCTGACCAGCCCGACTCTCTGATCTCGACTCTGACCTAGAAGCTGCCTTCGCCATGATAGCGACTCCAAGTGCTTCTTCGCCCTGTTCGTGATACACAACGCTGCATCAACATCCTGTAGTCCTGGCTCTCCGAACATCGCCAATACCATCAGTCCCAGAAACGAATGGTACATATCCGGTGGATCACCGGTGACCTTTCCGAACCCACCTACAATATGCTGTGTCTTGTCCAGCAACCACTTGCGAACGGGCCTCTGATCTATGATATCCATGTATCCGAGAAGCTGTAGTGGCGCAAGGTTCCAGTACGCGTAGCACGTATCCGCGACTTTGTTGCATCGACCGTTGAAACCCACCCACTGGAGCTCGAAATGTGCATGTGTCGTCTCCTTCATCATGTTGGTATCCGCTTGTGTTGAAACGAAAGAGCCCAGCTTTACGAACGAGTGTGCGTCGTGACAAGTTTCTGATGTATCGGTCTCGTCGCCCAGTGTGTCGAGCCCGTCGTCGGCGTCCAGTGTGGCTGTTTGTCGAGACACCAGCCATTTGAGCAGAAGTGGAAGATCTGTAATCCCGCGAACGGCACTATCAGGCTTTTGTGACGATGTCAGAGGCAGACGGTCGACAAAAGACAGAGCGGCGATAGCGCAGGAAGTAAATCCTCCGTGAGCTTCATGATAAGGAGCCTCGGATATCCCACCGTCATAGGTTTCGGCTCCGCGTACGCATGTGACGAACTTGTCAACATCGATGTCTGGTACGCCATCGCAAGGTCCTTCCAGATCACCTCGTAGGATCCATCGGATGGCGGTTGCCATGTACCCGAATCTCGAGTCATTGCCACCATGAATAAACCCATCTTCGTCCACGGTCTCACCGAAGCCCCCTTCCGGCCTCTGCATCCTGATCAGCCACACCAGAATTTCCCTCCTCTTCACCCTACCCAAATCGTCACCGAGCACGACCAGCGTGAGAAGTGCGAAGAAGGTACCTGGAACATGCGGCGGATCCCATATCTTATTCCCGTCAGTACTTAGTCTCCCAAAGTCGGACCCTGGCCATGGCCGAAAACCTCCTGATGGTAGTTGGCATCCATACACCCAGTCGATGTAGCCTTGACGCTCCTCAGGTGACAAAGCAGCGTCCAAGTCTCCTAGGATATCCAGTGCGGACACAGTGAAGAGAGCCAGGAGCATACGATTTGAGTCATTGCTGGTATAGAAGTGTGGAAGTAAAGTCTTCAGATTTCGCCTCCAGTATTTGATGTGTCGAGAGTAGTTGAGCTCGGATTCTGAGACGATGGTAGCCATATTAGGCAGTTGCGCAACGTGGTCGGGGACCTTTGCCGGGTAGCCTCAAATCCAATGATGATGGTCTCTTGGTGGGGCGGAGGGCCAAGTAATGTGGGCGTGCTGCAAAATAGAGGGATCATCAGCAACGAGCAACTAAGTCCGGTTCATATACCCGGGATCAGATGCGTGCTGCACCGACAGCAAACGGCGCAAACATACATGAGAGGCAGGCGGTGCGGCAAGGCCAGCTGACGTCGCAATGTCCGCGGGAGTGACGAATGTCACGGGCGACGACGTGGTGTTGACTTTCCCCGGTCCACTATGACCGCTATGATGCACACACTGGGCGGCGTCGTCTCTAGACCCTGCAGGGCCAACTTCGGTCGGTGAATTTGACGTTGGTATTTTTAACGTCGTACTGGTCGCTAGCGGAGGCCTATGAGGCAAGGCTCTGGAGAGACCCTGTCAGGCGTTTGTCGCTGACAGGGTTAGCCCGTGAACCTCAGCTCTGCCACAAATGCGAGCCACAGCTGGACTGCCAAAACTCCTGAAGTACTTCCCTTGTCCTGCACTCCATATATAGTCGCCTGTCTCCTGTTGCCCCTCGCGATACCCTGTGTAATCCTGCTATTGCGCTCCGCCCACTTAGACGTTGAGCGCCAGCCACGACACAACGCTACGACACTGCAGCTGCGCTTGCGTGTTCCCCATACTAATCTTCTCCACGCTCGCTACAGCTGTCAAACCGACGTCAATCTGCCCGCATCGAACACCGTCCATACTAGAGAGACCCTTGGACTCGAACACCTGTCACGATGACCACCGGTTTTGCTACGTCCTTCTGGTCCAGCGACTATGCGGGAGGTGCGGATCAGTACCACCAAGCTACACATTCACATGTACTGACACCCCACAGGTCTCGGAGTGCTGTTTGGCAAGCTCCAGCAGGGAGTGCAGGAGAACCAGCAGATCCTCACTGTCGCACGCATGCGAGCCGATGCCGAAGAGCTTTACGGAAACAGCCTGTCCAACATCGGCCCAGCTTCGGAGCGCATAACTGGGGGCTTCACCAGAGATGAGGGCGCAAGCGTGCGAAAGGTGGGGTTAGACTTCTCAACAGGAGAACGTGCGGCTGACAGAATCTAGGCTTATGAGGGTGTTAAGACCGAAATGGAGGCAGCGGCCTCCAACCACAAGAAGATCGCGTCCAATATCCGAGAACTCGTTGTAAATCCCTTCGGCCGCTGGTGCGAGGCACATGCTGCTCGCGTGCAAAACTCGCAAGATGACCTGCAATCGCGCATCAAGATTCACGACCGACAAGCTGAGGCTGTGCGCAAGTTCCGCTCGCAATACTACAACAAGTGTAGACTGGTCGAGGACCTCGAGGAGGAGGACAAGCTGGCGTTCCAGGATCCCCAGAGCGAAGCGGCTGCAGCCTCAAGCCCGAAGGCGAAGGTACCGACCATCCAGATGACTGCGCCTGAAGACAACGAGGCGGACCCCATTGACTTGGGTGACGAGACATACCAGCCAGAACAGATCAAGAAGATCCTTACGCATATATTGAACAACATCAAGCTAGGCGAAGTGAAGGTTCCGATCCTAGGAACTTACCAGAACTGCTCCAATGGTGCGGATCTGACCGAGTATATCCAGAAGCACTTGGCAGCCACAACTGTCAGCTACGCGGAACGAATTGGTCAGGACTTGGTCGACAATGGATTCCTGCGCCTGGTCGGTAATGTGGGCAGTGCCTTTGCCAACAGCTCGAGGATGAACTACCAGTGGAAGACAAAGGCCTACCAATTGACTGGCTTGCCCGAGAAAAAGCAGCCTCTGGCACGCTCGTCCACTGGCGTGTCTCAGCTATCCAACGACAACTTTACTCCAGACTCCCCTGTTGGAGCTGTGGGAGAGTATCTCTCAGGCTGGAACCCTCTCAACAACCAATATCCCAACGAGACACCGTCGGAGCGACTTCGACGTGAGGCCCGCGAAGCTGATGAACGCTACAAGGCTTCTGTCAAGAAGCTCGATTCGCTGCGCTGCAATCTCGAGGAGGCCATGATCGACCACTTGAAGTTTATGGAGCGCTGCGAGCTGGACCGATTGAAGGCGATCAAGGCCGTGATCCTGGACTTCTCGGGCGCTATCAGCAATGTCATTCCTAGCCTGCAGAGCACTGTTGACAAGATGATGCTGTTCCAGGAGACTGTCCAGCCCCTAGGCGACTTGCGCTATATGCTTGAGAATTACAAGACAGGGCCATTTATTCCGAGAGTGACCACATACGAGAACTACTACAACAATGTGGATGGTATGATCAGAATGTTTTCGAATGCATAAGAATAAGCTAATATGGAGTAGAGCAAACATTCGGTGTTGACCTGGAAGCCCGTGCTCGGTCAGACAAGAAGCGTGTTCCTGTTCTCATCACTACAATTCTGACCTTCTTGGACAACCACTACCCTGACCTCGAGGGTGACGAAGCTCGTCGTGGCATTTGGCTCGTAGACGTTCCATTGGCCCAGACGCACAATCTCCGTACCACCATCAACACTGGCAAGCGATTCTCAGACGATGTGCTTGAGAAGTACGATATCCCGATTGTCGCCAGCGCCCTGAAGTTGTATCTCCTAGAACTCCCTGGTAAGTCCTTGGATGATTTGATCAAGCTCAAGACTAACCTTGCCAGATTCCCTCGTTTCGTCGCACGTGTACGAGATTGTCAAGACCATCTACAGCACCACTGCTACAGATGTATCCGAGGAGACTCGTGTTTCGGTCCTCCAGTCCACACTCGGCCAGCTGCGTCTCGCCAACATTGCCACTCTGGACGCAATCTGCACCCACTTCACTCGCCTTATTGAGCTGACCTCCGCTGACGAAACCTATGTCACTGCTTTGGCGAACACTCTTGCCCCATGCATCCTGCGCCCACGACAGGAGTCTACTTTGAGCATGAACGAGCGCTACAGCTACCGTCTAGTACGCGATCTGTTTGCCCATAAGGACGCCATTTTCGGAGAGTTGAAGCGTGCAAGCACTCTCACCCATTCTGCATCGGGTGCTCAGCGCCCACGAGCGATCTCAACCGACGAGAGCAACCGCCGTGCGAATATGGAGGAGCGTCAACGGGCCATTGCTGCGCAGCGATCGCCCCGTGCAGTGTCTCCTGGCCCCAATCGAGCCAATGGGTCTCACCGCCGTGATCGCAGCCAAACCCGCTTCCCTGTCAACACAGCGTCGCCGACTGAGTCACGGAGAAGCACGCTCAACCGTAGTTCTCTTGAGGTGCCCGGAAACCCTGACAGCCCAACGCACGATGAGACAACTACCAACGGTACTGCGGAGCCCGCTGGTGCAGCGCCTGTACCTGCCGCCGCCGCGCTAGTCGAGCACCCTGCGCCATCCAGCACCCGTGTGCCTTTCCCAAGGAAGACCGCCGGTGGGCTGTCGAGGGGCAACCGAGATTCGACTGGCAGTTTGAGAGGCGAGGACGCAGCTCCTCGAGGTGTCACACTTGAAGATAAACCCATGGATGACTAGTGGTCATATGGATTTTTACCTTTGTCTACATGGGCACCAGCACGAACGTTTACGGCCTCCGATACGTAGCATCATGACTTTGCGCACACGGAATGATCGAGATTGAGCAGGCTAGATTTGCGAAGCCTTCATGGCATCGACATGATTGTTTTAGGTTTACTACAACATGGACTGACAAGGCGATTTGTATGCGTGCGTGGGCTGTAAGCATATCTTTGGTCAAGCGATTTGGCGGATTTTGTATGTATTTGGTTGAGAAGCAATGCGATAATGAGCAACATCAACATCAACAAACCTCTTCAATATCAATGAATCGTACACGAACCACTGTAAAAGTCAAGTTCGGACCGTACCTGAAGCTAACATGGGTTTACGGCACACCGGGACCTGCCTGTCAGACGAGCCACGTCGTCACCTCCCACATGCTCTCATTTCCAAGGCGGAGCAGCATGAACTGGACATGGGGGCCGCCAGGTGTGGCTGGGCTCGTGCCGCCTAATATCTCACGCCCTTCTGGGTTCTTCTTCCCATCAGCCGCCGCTCGCTTTGCGCTGCATCTCCTACGTCTTCAGCATCGGCATCGTCGCGTTAGATTTTGCGTTGCACACCTTTCGTCCCTGGTTCCTCTCGTCCCGTCCTCGATCGGGACCCACACTGATCGGCCCACGAATCAAGTCGCGATCGCATCTTGAGCGCCCAACCACCAACAATCGAGTCGCACAACTTCTGAGAACCACACGATGTGTCTCGTCAAAGTCAAGCCAGAAGAAGAGCACGTAGTGCCGTACCGCGTAGTTGACCGCCGCGACTCCCGGCGTCGCGCATCACACGTCTCCCAGCGCAGATACTCGCGCACCTCTGTCGTCCACGACTCACCGCGCCCATCCGCTTCTTATGTCGCAGTACCCTCACCCAAACCACTCGCTATTCCTGCGCCACAGCCCGTGCCAGTCTTCGTACAACCACCTCCCGCACCCATGCCTGCGCCGCCTCCACCTGCCAGTCATGCGAGTCACAGCCACCACGGCGGCGCACATTACGTCGAAGTCTCGCCGCGCTCCAGCATGACGAGCAGCAGGACCTCGAGCCCGGGTCGCAGCGAGTATGTGTACAGGGAGCGCGAGTATAGGCGCGAGAGACAGCATAGTCCTGGGCCGAGGTACGATCATTATCGATATGTGCAGCCGGCGCCGAGTGAGAGCGATCACCACGAGCAGTATAGCCGGCAGAGGAGCAGGAGTCGGGGCGCGTATGAGGACCCGAGGGGGAGTTTTAGGGAGGAGAGGACTAGGATTACGATTGAGGATGATGGAAGGAGGAGGAGGGAGTATAGGCGGTAGGCTTTGATGCCGGGATTTGGTGCTTTGGTTTAATTCCAGCGTGTCTCTGGGGGCGTTTTCTTTGTTGCGATCTGTCTAGGAGCTTAGGGCTTTTCGAAGTTCGAGTGTCGAAGCGAGCATTCGTATGGGCATTTGACGATTTACAATTTACATTCTGAGCTTGCAAAAGTCATTCGGATAGATCATGGCTAGCAAATCGAATTCGAGCAGTTTCATGTTCATCGTGCCATTGGACAAAGCAAAATTCATGTCGAACAATTTTCGAAGTTGGCCATCCTTGACAGCTGCCAAAAGTACAAGCTGCCATAGTGTGGTATGAGGTCATTCTCCGTTCCTGAAGGGACGCTACACCGCAGCGAATAGCAATCTGACCCAGAACTTTTGGGCTGCGATCTGCGTCCAAAATCCCCTCAAGCTTCAATTGACACTCTGGACGTCTTTGTAATCGTCTGGTCAGGGAACCCTTGTGGAGGCTTGGGCACCAGTCAAACGGTTGGCATTCAAATGCGCGATCAGCATATGCAGGTTCCAAGCCAACATTATTCCAGAGCTGAGTGTGACCACCAAAGCACACGTGCTTACCTGCCACGAGCGTACATTTTGTATCCATAGACCAAATACTTTTTGAGAGTCCCGCGACCTCTTGGACATGTTCATAGAGCCGAATACACCGCCCTCCGCAAATCCCCGCTGCCGAGCATGTCTATTCGCGTCTTGATCAAAGACTATCCGCACCGCGCAATCGCACTCGCAACCTCGACCCACGCGCTCGTCCTCCGGCACAGCTCCTCTTCTACCGAGAACAACGGGAACTACAATGCGTCTTCGACGTCACTGGGAAGCAATGGATCGGGCGCAGTGCGCTGTATGGTGGAATTCTCGAGGATCGAAGAGGTGGACTTGAGCGACTATCGAGGGCTACATTCCGTGCAGGTACACGGCACGCTGGGGTTGATCACAGTGAACGGCGATATTTTCTTGGTGGTGGTCAATGAATCAAGCAGGGTAGCCACACTGCGGCCAGGCGAGACGGTGCAGAGGATACACTCTGTTGGCTTCTTCTGCCTGACCAGCTCAAGCTACGATGCGCTCCTCAACGATGAAGTCAATCCGTACCCGACCGACACGATCGATGACGAGGGATACGAGATGGGCTTTGGCGGGAGGAAGGAACAGTCGCCGCTTGAGCATCCATGTTTGGCGCTGAAGAAGCTGCTGAGCAGTGGGACGTTCTACTACAGCTCGGATTTCGACCTCACAAGGAGAATGCAACACGGGAGGAATGAGGCTGCGACGGTGTCTATCGACAGCCTCGACGCTGGATTTCTTTGGAACTCGTACATGATACAACCGCTCGTGGACTTTAGGAGCAGGCTGGCACCGAGGGAGAAGGAAGCTTTGGATGCATCTGGAATCCTTACATCTGCGATCCGGGGTTTCGCTCTGACCATAACAATTCCCAACTCTTCAGCGCCCATCAAAGTACAAGGATCGGGAATACCTTCGTCTATGACACTCATCTCGCGGTTATCATGCAGAAGAGCTGGCACAAGATTCAACTCTCGTGGTATAGACGATGATGGCAATGTTGCAAACTACGTTGAGACCGAGACCATCTACTGGTCACCCTCCGGGGTCTGCTTCTCGTATGTACAAGTGCGAGGCAGCGTGCCGATCTTCTGGGAGCAGCAGTCTGGACTTCTTCCTGGACAGCAGAAAATCACGATCACAAGATCTGATGAGGCCACGCAGCCAGCTTTCGACAAGCACTTTGAGAACCTTGAAATCAGCTATGGTGCTATACATGTGGTCAATCTGTTGAGCAATGAGAAGCAACAGGAGGTTGACTTGTCGCAAAAGTACCGGAAGCATATTAAGAATAGTCCGCTAAACTATGGCAACGAGAAAAGCGATAGGGAGCACGAGCTCATAAAGCTGACGGAATACGACTTCCATGCTGAAACACGTGGACCTGGCGGATACGAGGCAGCGAGTATGATTTCTCGCTGGATACAGGATTCTGCAGAGAGTTTTGCTTACTATGTCTCCGAGGAAGTCGAGGAGCGCGCTAAAATCAATGGCCAAGAGCAGATCATCAGACGGCCGATGACCATACTACAGCAAGAAGGTATTTTCAGAACGAATTGTCTAGACTGCCTGGACAGGACGAACCTGGTGCAGACTATCATCAGCAAAATGGCGCTCGAGGTGTTCTTCAGCCACAAGAGTTTACGCGCGAGCCAGGACTTTTGGATGCGACACTCGAGCATGTGGGCAGACAACGGCGATGCACTGTCCAGGATATATGCCGGCACAGGTGCACTGAAGTCCTCCTTCACGCGACATGGGAAAATGTCGATTGCGGGTGCTTTGGCAGATGCACGGAAAAGCGCAACGAGGATGTACATCAACAATTTCGCGGACAAGGGACGGCAGAATACCATCGACATGCTCCTAGGACGACTCATGGGTCAAGTGCCTGTGCATCTCTACGATCCGGTCAACGACTTTGTGGTGGCAGAGCTTCAGCGACGTGCGGGAGAGTACTCGGACACGGAGATGATCAATCTTCTTGTCGGCACATTTAACCTCAATGGCAAGACCAGCGGTATCACGGCCGACCTTTCGCCATGGCTTTGCCCAGGTGTAGATCCCTCGCAGCAGTGTCCTGAGATTGTGGCTGTCGGCTTTCAGGAAATCGTCGAGCTAAGTCCGCAGCAGATCATGGCTACAGATCCGGACAGAAGAGAGTTGTGGGAGAGAAAGGTCAAGTCGACATTGAACCAAAACGCTGAGAAGCATGGGAAGGAGGAGTATGTCATACTGAGAGGCGGGCAGCTGGTGGGTGCAAGCTTGTCGGTCTTTGTGAGAGCAGATTGCCTGAAACACATCAAGAATGTCGAGGGTAGCTTGAAGAAGGTAAGTAGAGATAACGAAGCGAGAACGATATCATGACTAATCCTTAGTGTAGACTGGCATGTCTGGCATGGCGGGCAACAAAGGTGCCGTTGCGATTCGCATCGAGTACGGCAACACTTCGATATGTCTTGTCACAGCGCATCTGGCAGCAGGTTTTGCGAACTACGAAGAACGCAATCGCGACTATAAGACAATCAGTCATGGTTTGAAGTTCCAGAGAAACCGATCGGTTGAAGATCATGACACTGTGATCTGGTTGGGCGACTTCAACTACCGTATTGGTCTGAGTAACGAGAAGGTGCAGAGATTGTGTCATGTCGGCGACCTTGAGACACTGTACGACAATGATCAGGTAAGTCTGCAGCAAATGATAGTTAAGGCTAGGCTGACATGCACAGCTCAATCTTCAAATGGTCGCTGGCTTGACCTTCCCATACTACTCTGAAGCCCGCATCACCTTCCCACCAACCTACAAGTATGACTTGAATTCCGACACGTATGACACATCTGAGAAAGCACGGATTCCTGCCTGGTGTGATCGCGTCCTTCGCAAGGGTGACAACATTCGGCAAATACACTACGATGCCGCGCCGCTCAGGTTCTCCGATCATCGACCTGTATACGCTACCTTTCAGGTGTTGGTTCAAAGAATTGATGAGAAGAAGAAGGACGCTCTGAAAGCTGAGCTTTATGCTTCGCGACGAGAATTTGTTGGCGATACTAGAGCAGGAGGGCGACTAGGCGAAGACGAAACAGACGATGAAGATCTTCTCGGTTACGAGAGCGTTGAGCCAGGTCTACCACCAGCCAGCTCGGATCGTAGGAAATGGTGGCTTGACAATGGTACCTATATTCTCCTTCCTCTTGCAGCTTGGTTGCTCATCTTTGCAAGGTCTTCCCGCCAAAGCCCGCATACAACCACCTTCTGACGGCCATGTTCCGAATCCGAAGCGTCCTAGTAATCCGTTCACGCCGAGTCCAGAGCCAGACTGGGTTGATGTGAGGCGCATGTCGAACAATGCTGGCAGACCGGAGCCACCGCCAGCACGAGGGTCACAACGAGCAAAAACCGCTGACCTCAATGGCACTAGCACATCAAGCTCGAACAATAGGTCGACCACAAGCTTGCAACAGGGCTTCCCACCTCCATCTCAAAATTCGACAGCCAGGAAGCTGATTGTTCCACCGTTCCCTACACATACAACGCAGACATCGAACTTTGACGGCAATCACGATGCACTGAACGATCTCGGACGAGCACCGTCCAGTGCATCGACGCGCTCCCTACCTACACGACCACTTGCCCCTCCAACCAACAAAACGCCACAATCAGCATCCAGAAACGGACCACAAGTCCTCCGTAAACCCGCACCACCGCCCATACCTACCAAGAAGCCCTCCCTGCTCTCGAAACCTAGCACTTCGACCCCACCACCATCACAATACCGCGACGATTCATCTCCAGAAATGCAAAAAGTACAACCACAACCCCCACCCCCGAGGCGATCCATGGCCGAAAGAAAACCGGTCGCGAATCTGATTGATGGAGAAGAGAAACCGCCACTGCCGCCGAGGACGGGGACGGGACTGAGTGTGGGGAGTAATGGTGGGGGAAGAGCCGGCGCTGGTGGGCGTGCGCGTGCAGGGAATTTGATGGATGATGAGCCGGAAGAGATCAAGGGATTGGATGGTTGGGAGGTACTGAGGCCGGGGCAGTGATGATCGTGAGGGGGAGTTGGGATGGTATTGGTAGTGAGGATAGTAGAAGATAAAATACGTGAGAGCCAGCTAAGATCGTGATACAAGAGAAGTATTCGGTACCTTCTTGTGGACTGGTCATGGCCAGAACGGACGTCAACATTGTGAGTGTCTATTGGACGACGAGACTCGACACCGCTGAGTGTTTGCATTCCCTCGTTTGACATCGAAGTGTGTACGAAGCACCCTCTGTCCCGTTCACTTTCACCTCTGCCGCATCGATTGGCGTCAACGCCCGTGCACAATAGGAAGTGAAACCTGACAACAGAAGCGCAGAATGCTCAACTCTGTCGGCCAGCTTTCATAATCCCAGCCTCCTGCGCTTCTTCTTCTCAATTCCTCCGCGTTCTCACTCCTGACACAACCTCAACTTCTGCATAACTTCAGTACAACAACGAGCATTCTGCACCCTGATCACATAATGGTCGCCCAAAATGCATCACGCAGTGCAAATCTGCCTCCTCGACCGTCCAACCCGCTGCCCACTCATTGCCCAAACGCTCGTAGTCGCGCAAACGCTCCAGCTCGTCCCAACCCTCCCGGTCCGACTGCTCGCACCCGCGTATTGCACAACTCTCTCTCCTGCACCTCCAAGCTCCGCTCGGCTGGCCCTCTTCCCTACGATCCCGACACCGAACGCACCAAAGCCCGTGTCACCTCCGGCGGCACCGCAGCCCAGATTGCCGAAGAAGCCTACCGCGTGTGTCGCTTGAACGCTTCTCTACGCCGGGATGTCGATGCGGCGAATCAGGAACTCCACTCACCAACGTCCCATGACAACGACAGCGCACGTATCAAGAACCGTCTCGACACCGGGGCTTCAGGAGCTCAGATCGCCGAGGAAGCGTACCGTGTATGTCGTATCAATGCATACATCAAGAAGAATGCCGACGCCGCACAAGCTGACTTACGTCTGTTGAAGAAAAAGAACGCCATCACTGAAGACGCGCTGAAAGAACTTCGGCCTGAAGCTCAGGAGACGCGGAAGGTGCTTGAGCGTGTGTGGAAGTTGCTCGAGAGCCGGAAGATTAAGATTCCTGAAGACTTGGCTGCGGCATATGCTGCGCTGAACGAGAAAGACGGACATGATTGGCAGGTGCGCAAGGGCCAAAAGGGAGATGTGAGGTTGAGTAAGGTGGAGGAGGATGAGAAGCGGCGCGAGTTTCGGCGGAAGAAGAGTGGGGCGAAAGATGAGGGGAAGACGAAGGAGGTGGAGAAGAAGGCGGGGTTATTGTTGCATACGCATGAGGGTAGGACATATGATATGCGCATGCCGTTGGCGGAGCAGGATGAGATGGATGAGGAGGAGGCGGCGGCGGATGCTGAGACTGATGATGTTGTAGTAGTAGAAGAGGTGGAGGTCGAGCCTTCCGAGGAGCATGGCAGTCTCAAACGTAAGGACCCGCCAGCTATGGGTGCGGATTTGAAGAAGGTCAAGCTGGATCAAGAGGTGGATTCTGCACCGGTTGCTGAGCCTACGGCGCCTCCTGGACCCAGCAAACCCTTCGCTAATTTGAAGGGGAAGGGTCCGTCTGAAATAGGCGCGGAGCAGAAGAAGGTGAAGTTAGGTGGTGTTGAGGAGGTTGACGATGTTGAAGAGGGTGAGATTGAGGAGTAGTTCAGTAGGTCTGGGATGTAGTTAGTACCACGTAACCTCTCAAGACTCTTCTTACAGTGGCACTTGCCCATCCAGATATGACCATGTCGTGTGCAACGAGCGTGTAATGAAGTACGAAGTAATCTAGCCATGATCATCTCAAAATCTTTCCACATCTTCCAGCACAAGCTCCGTCGCCCTCTCAGACAACATATACGTCGCCACAGCCGGAAATGCCCCCGGACACCTCGGGAAAGCCGAAGCATCGACTACCCTCAACCTCTCCACTCCACGCACCCTCAACCTCGTATCCAATACAGCCATCGAATCCGAATCCGGTCCGACTTTATTCGTACTAGTTGGATGGTGTCCAAATGCCTGATCCTCAATCCACCGCCTATCAACCTCCACATCCCTACAATACCCATTCTCGAAGACATCTGCCGCCGGACACGGTGGCGAGACCGGCTCAACAGGTCCAACAGGCCCCTCAGTACTAGTATACGCCTTCCTAACAAACGCAATCGTATCTAGAATCGAGCCCAGATCCGTCTCGGCGCCCTCAGCGAAGTAATTCAAATTGACATCCGGCGTGTCTTGTGGATCGGCAGACTTGATACGTACATATCCCGCGCCATTCTGGGGGTGCATTTTCACCGTCGACCAGGAGAATGTGCTCGGTGGATCGAGCGTGAAGTTCTGGGCAGTGTCGGGCTGGAAGCCGCGGAAGGCGAATGTGCCGGTTGAGAAGAGGAGCATGTCTCGCTCGTTTTCGACGGCGTGTGCGGTCTTGAGTAGGAAGGCGTTTGCGTTCGAGCCGCCGCGAGCATACGGCCCTGAACCATTCCTCCAGAGGTCGATGCAGGGATCACCGGGTGCGCCGAATGTGCATGGTGGTGCATTGGGGTCGGGCGTGTCGCTGATGTCGACTTTGGCGTTTCCGATGACGGGTAGCTCGTAGTTATCTTGGAGGTTTCTGCCAACGCCAGGAAGGTCGGAGATGATGCTGATGTTGTACTTCTGAAGCAAGCTTTTAGGCCCGATGCCAGACAGCTGTAGGAGCTGGGGAGAACTAAAAGTTCCGCCTGCTACGATGACTTCTTTCCGAGCGAATGCTTGATTTGTTATTCCAGAGTTACTGGGATTGTAGCGTGGATCGGCGCGGTAGACGGATTTGCCATGTAGATATTCGACACCAATCGCTCGTGGCTTCGTGCCATTGCCACCACAATCCTCAAACAAGACTTTCGTAGCCAGTGAGTTGAGCTGGAGGTACAGCGGATACTGCTGTGTCCCACTGCCATTCGCGCTGACTGTCTCAAGGATTCGATCACGAGGACTGAAGCGCTTCCAATTTGGCGTCACATGGAATGGCAGGCCCCATAGTCCTTGAGTCTGATCGCGTGTAGGACTGAGGTAATTGGCGTCTCCAGTGATGTAATCCAGCACGGCGTCAGGATTCCATCCGATCATCGTGAGAGCAGCCTTGAAGACGTTCAATCGAAGAGTGCTGACCGCATACGCTGCCGCATCAGCGACATTGGTCTGCAACCAACCGGTGGAACCATGACCAGTCGTGTTGAACTCCAAGTAGTTGTTGTGCTCAATTCTCTCGAAGATACGACGCATGTCTTTACCACTGCATATGCTTAGCACGAATTCGGGAGGCACGTTCAGGGCGACTCACCTCCATATCCCATCGCCAGCGCCTTTGTCAAAGAAGTCCCAATCGCTGTCACTCGGCAAAAAAGTCGCAGCAGCATTTGTGATCGCACTCCCACCAAGCGTAGCACCTCGAGGATAAAACACACCCAGCCTCGTGGCATTTTGATGCCCATCCACCGTCGGGTCGCGTCCAACCCAATACTCGCCACCTGTCAATGTCCACACCAGCAAATTATATCTCTTCGTACGCTCCTCATCATCGCTATGTCTAACAAAGAAATGCCATGCTACACCAGGATTACCGAAGTTGTTGAGTGAGAGGATCTGTGTGCGAACATCCGCGCTCTGGTCGTCGCCGGCTTCAATGAGGAAGACAGAGTGACCTGCGCGGGCGAGGTTGACGGCGATTGTGCCGCCACCGGGACCGCTGCCAGTGACGATGTAGTCGTATGTGTTTGTGTCATTCGCTAGGGTCTGTGATGATGTGCAGCGAGGGTGCAGAGGCGATGCGAGGGCGAGGGAAGGCAGGAAGACATGGGAGAGCTTCATGATGGACGAACATACAAACTGATCGAAATCTTCCACCGGGAGGCGCTTGCAGCCAATGCCTTCTATACCGTATGCCCGTAGTTCTTGAAGTAAGGATATCCATGCTTGTGTATACAGTTGTATGTAACATATATCTGCTTCATGATTTTATCCGGCCCACTTCATCAACGACAAACACCATCTTGCTTTGAAGCCGTCTTGAAATCTACAAGATCGCAGCAAATCATTGGCCAAGTGGTCGCACGAGCATGCAGGAGCTCAAGATCAAGCATCCTTCCCCGCTCCGGGCTGGCGCCGCGTTCATTGAGTCAGGCTGGGCAACGGCTCGGCAGATATATGGGTAGGGATGCGTATAGACCCGACGAACAGGGTTGGTACGCTTCGCGCTCGACTACAATTCCGTTGCGTGACGTCGACTCGCGTTTATTCGATTAGAGCGACACGAATGAAAATGGTACTTGTTTCTCGTCTGTGTGCGGTGTAGGAAGCTAACCAGGACGTGACCTCTCTACTACAGCTATCAATTTTTGCCTCTCTTCCTGGAAGAGTGGCTGGACGAAATCGTGCTTTCTGCCATGTGCGTCACACAATCCACAGCTCTTCCTCAGGAGCATCCAAGCACTCGTGATCGCCTTCGCTCTACTGACAATCGTGTAAGTTCGCTTGCTGGTTGTTGCGTCAATCTTTGCGGAGCGTAGAATCAATGCTACTTTGCAACCTGTGGGAAGATAGATTTGTCACCCGCTTCGACAAGGAAGTTCCCAAAACCGATATAGCCATTGTCCGTCAATATCATACGCTTCGACCGAATGAGTATAGTTACACTTCGCCAGTATTGCAGATGTAGCATTACCATAGAATACTGAGGACCTGAACGCCAATCTTACGGAGGAAATTCGAACTTGCTTGGCGGGTTAAGATACGTCGAGTCAGAGTCCGGCATCAAGTCAGTAGCTGCAGAAAAGATCAGATTGACGCTCTGCTCGTCGAAGTGACAGCATTGGAATTGGCTGGTCCGAATGTGTCCGCCACACAGCAACTTGAGCCATGCGGATGCCCAAGTATCGTGTTGCTGAGCTGACACATTAGTTGGCTCGGGACATTGTAGGGAAGGTCTGTATACTTCATGCGGTGCATGATGGGACATCACCAGTGCTCGCCACGACTCCATGAGTCGACAGAAACTTCGCCAACTCTCGTTCTCGCCACGAGAATCCATGTGAACGCTGATCTCGTTAACAGTAGCAACAAAGCGTGCATTAGTTATCATCGTATTCTGTTCGAAACGAACTCCGCATTGAGATCGCGACGACTTATCATCAGGGTCAGAAGACCGACCGATGACATTAGACTCAACGTCCTCCTGGAAAGGTCCGAGTCTGAAGTACAATTCGACCCACACATTGCGAGACGTGCGCTCGAAGGACGTCCCTGGTTGGTCGCAGTATTAGTCTCTGAGTGTTGATATCAGAAGTGTGGGGCCTGAGGCAAATTCGATACTTTGGACGAGATGATGGAAAAGCCGTTAAAACATCAGAAAGAAAGATATGAATTGACGCGGCAGACGATAGAGATCTCGGATGAAAGATAGGAAGAGTACACTTACAGTCAATAGCCCAGGATGGGAGCTCTGGGTGGCGGTCCTTGATTGGCGCGTAAATGAACATCCAAAATGAAAGAGGCTTCGAGCGACGACTGAGCAACGTTTGACTTATTTCCACGAAAACATCCCCAGCTGACCGACGATAATCCGGGAGGATGTCGTATGTCATGTTGGCAAGGCCAAGCAGTCCGTAGATATGATCGATATCTAACGAAGCAGAACGTCCGAAATGAGAGAACCGTATAGCGATAAGATCCATCTTTTCACCCGCCTGGAAATCTTGACGATTGTGTCCCTGAGGATAGTACCTTGACGCGAGAACGTGTATTTGTCTGAATATGGCTTCATTAGATTCGTGGCAGCATAGCTTGTCCATATATGCCCGTCGACTTGAGAAGGCTTCGAACAACGTGTCCAAGGGTAGAGACACCGGCCCAATGCATAAATAGGCTGTGGGACCGAGAATCCCTTCTTGCACTGTCCATATCCGCTCAAACCACGCATTGCTGCTCAGAACACTCGCGTACCAGCAAAGTGCGACCATGTCCTCCTTGTCTTCAAACAGATGGCAAGCGAGAAGATCCTCGAAGCGTTGAGCTCGAGCAATTCGCATAGCAACAGGATCAGCTGCCAAGGCCATATCAGATGCAGACATTGCGGATGTCTCGGCTTGTGCTCTTTCCAATGCTAACCACTCTTCCTGCTTGCATTGACAGTCCAAGGGGTGCGTCAAAGATGCTTTCGTCTTGAGAACGTCGCTCTGTTGGAGCTTTCTACACAATTCCGTGCTCCCTTGAAGCTCCCCAAGCAGACAAAAACTTCGGAGGATTGAGAATAGGTTCTACCCATGAGTTGGATTTGGTGATTTCGTTCGATCACGCTCAGCTGGTTGATGCACAAAGCATCCGCGAACAGGGCGATGGAACGACCGGACTCGTGAGCTCGTAACCTCCTTAGGGCCGCATGGAGGTTGGGTAATGTTGGAACTTCTTGACCTTCGACAATCACGTTGGCCTTCGGCAACTCAGGATCTCCCCATACTTAACTTAGGGCGGAATAAGATAGTCCTTCATCCAGAGGCACAATCTGCAGATTACACTTGATGGCCTCACCCCACCCGCCGGGATGAATACGTAAAAGCCGGACCTCGTTCTTCTCCTCTTTGAGGGGGTGATGATCGTAGACAGAAGGACCTTTCAGCCTTGCTGCCTGCTCGCAGTTCGGAGGTGGTATTGTCGAGCTTCGATATCGCTGAATCGCGACATTTAGATCTGGAGTGGAATAAATGGTATCCATCGAGTTGGTGTATGTCTCGCCAAAGACATGCCATCAGGTATGGCTCAGGTGGAGAAAGCGAATGGCGACAAATGGGCGGGGTTCAGCCTCATCTTCAGCCACTGTCCACACGTCACGCACGTAAGGCCGCATCCTCAAAGCCTCGTCCATGCTTGTTCGAAAGCAGTCGTATCGAAAGGCATGACCCGATCATGGCCTCAGGCGTAACGGAAGAGGTTGGTGTCAACCTTTAAGCTTAAATCCAAGCCCCACGTTAGCGTAACCCCACACCTCGGACATCGCCCAAATTTCTGTCGCGACTACTCAACATCCACGCACTTTCATATCACAATACACGGAACCACCGTCACGCACTCATTGCATACGAAAGTTATTCCAGACCCCCGCCATGAAGCTCCTGACCCTAAACTTCCTCACTTGCGCCATAAAAACCTGCAAAACGAACCCAGCCTCATTCCCCCTCCACCCCCGCAACGCCGAGCTCGAAATCCAAGAAGCAGACATCAACTTGCCATTCCTGAAGAACATACTACCGCGACTTATGTGGGAAGAAATAAGAACAATTGCGCGCGAGGTACACACACCCACCTCATTCTCCGCAATGCCCTCGATAAAAACAACACGAGATTCGAAAATTGACATCAACACAGCTCGGCCTCCCAGACCTCCCAAGCACACCACCAACACCTACTGACCTCAGCATCTCCACCTCCAGCACTGCGCCCTCAAATCCAGACACGAGCCTCGACACAGACGAGCCGTCAGAAGCACCAGCGGGCGAAGAAACACCCTCACAAACCGCGCTGGATTTACATCGGTTATTACTCGAGACGTGTATACAAGAGGGGATACTGGTGTGCGGATCGTGCGGTCATGAGTATGCGGTCAAGGAGGGTGTTGCGAATTTCTTGCTGCCGGGCCATTTGGTTTGAGGAGGATTGGGCGGTGGAGAACGTCAGAGGTGCAGGGAAGGGAAGGATGAGCTGGGAATGTGCAGCATGTGGACTTCGTGCTGTTGGTGCGGAGGGCAAAGTCTTTTGGCAATGTGCTTGCGAATGACTGGCATTGATGTGCGGTGTACATGGACGGCATGGAAAAGTTATGATACCCTTTGATTTTGGTAAATAGACATACACAAATGAGATGCACTTGATGCATGCATGTTCACTTTCCTCAAACTATCGTGGTATCTACCGCATGCGCGCCAAAACGCCCTCTCAACGCAGATCCTAGACCTCCAACAACAATCGCCCAAGCTACGACCCAAGCGCACGATTAATTTGCACCATCTTATCCTCACCAGCACTCACAATCCCCACCTCCTTATTCCAATTTACACTAAACACCTTAAGCCCATCCCCATGCCCCTTCGTCGGCCCATCCTGTCCTCTCCGCATAATCGTATGTAAACTCTCACCAACCTGTCCCTCACCGACTTCCCCACTAGTCGAGACATTTCGCATATCCCAGATCTGGACTGTGCCATCGTGCGAGCCCGAGGCGAGATTGTACTCGGAGCTGGGGTCGGTGTCGAGGCTGACGACTGCATTCTTGTGCCCGCGGAGTGTCATGACGCTGATTTGTGTTGCTGATGTTCTGGGGTCGATGAGGGTGATATGGCGGGCTGATGTACCTGTTGCTAAGAGATTTCGCGAGGGTATGGCGCATAAAGAGAGGAGCGAATGGCCTGTGGTGCGCGTGTCGACGCAGGTGGATGTAGGCAGATCCCATGTCTTGAGCGTATGATCATGTGAGGCGGAGTAAGCTACTGTTGCGTCGTCGGGCTTGAATATGACGCTTGATACTGGTGAGCTGTGGCCCGTGAAGGTAGCCAGTGCTCCACGAACAGGGACTGTTCGATCCAGCTTTGAAAGCTTTTGTCGCTTGTGCGAGGCCGCGGTAGAGTTGGGCAGGAAGTTCGACGGAGCTGTTGGGTTTTCCTTCATATTGCTCGAAAATAGCGATATGGTGGTGTCTGAGGAAGCGCTAAGAATTCGACTCGAAGGCCCATGTACGGCGACATCTTCGACACCCCATCGATGGTTAAACAGCTCCAGGCTTGTTGTGATCGTCCGGGTGTCATCTTCATACTTGTACACCCTCACAGTATTGTCCATACCTGCAGCCACGAACTTCTTGTCCGACAACCATGTTGCCGTCTTCAAGCTTGTGATCCGACCTCCGTTATTGGGAGCTTCTGATGTGGCCAATACGTCTCCTGAAGTATTCCACACCCTTAGAAGTCCATCATAGCTTGCACTCAATATTCTTTCTTGCCCGTTCTGTACACTGCCGGACCATGTGCCTGCCGGTGATGACTGCGACAGCACATCCACAGCTGATACCCAGTCGTCGTGCTCGAAGCTTGTGACATTCAGAGGCGGAACCAGTGCCCTTGTGTACTCCACTTCGAGCGTTGTTTCCGCACTGATACCATTCTTTGTAAGGAACTCGTCGACGGTCGTACGCAGGAATTGGCCGTTGATCAGTACGTCGAAGGGTATGCGGTCGCCATCTCGGTGCAACAGATCGTTCAGCAGTGTAGATATTCCATGTCTTTTAGCACCTAGAAGAATGTTAGACCTCGCTATACAGCAATACGCGCATCCAACAGCGCTTCGAACGTACTTGTAGGTATCAGTAGCTTTCGATCGGCCTCGTCGATCTGCAGGGCTTCGTCCCGGGTACTGAAACGGGCTGTGACCTTCGTGCTTGCGGCGTCTGTGTCCATGGCGGTCAGCGCGAGTATATTAAGGTGTGCTGGAGTGGGCTGCTGTCACAAAGTTCGAAGATCTCCAACTTTTTTCGAACAAGGTTAGCGGGGAATCTCGACCAGTCGGCGTTGAGGAAGCTCCGCTTGCACGTGATAGAGATGGTTGCGCCTTTTAAATGTTTCGAGGTTACCAGGAACACGAACTAGGTATTGGAGTCCATTTAGACAAGCAGGCAGGAAACGTGCTCGAAATTCTGCAAATTTGGCCCTCGAGAATGATGGGGCGGGTATGAAATGGTGGAAGGCGCCATATAACTGGTACGGACCGTCCCAATGGTTCATTCTGCTGTGCTTCATATAGTCTAGTGCATACTCGTTCTTCGAATTTCAGCAATGGCGCGTCTACGATGGTCGCTGGGTGCAAAGAGTGCCTCAAGCAAGCCCACGACTTCCTCACCTTCCATCTCCAGCTTCAACTCTCCATCAGTCCAGAAGTACTTGATGTCTGCGAGGCTGCTGTCCAAGATCTCGCTCAAGTATTGGAACTTGAACCAGTTGGGTGTGTATATACTGACCATATCTCGCACCTCTCCGTTGTCGTCGGAGGTCTGGAAATGCTGCGCTAGAGTGGCTAAAGACACACAGTAGCTGTGCAGCTTCCTCGACTCGTCCTCTGCAATATCGGACATGTCCTCCACGTCGTTGACAAACTTTGTGAGCGCCGTCGATACTAATGATCCCAATGATTGAAGCAAAGCCGAGTGCGAAAGTACGTTCTGCCATTGGCGCTTCACATCACCGATTCGATCGATGGCCGTCGCAATGGCATCGTCGCAGACGGTGGCAAAGGGTACATTGGTACAGCCTTGAAATCCTTGTGCGTCTTCCAGGTGATCTCGAAGGATCTGTCTTTGCGATTCCATCTCGCGACCATATGCCCGCTTCCCAAAACCATCAATGGTCTTGATATCAGCCTCAAGCTTGGTTCTTAACCTTACGGATGGCTTTAGATGTTGTGGCAGTGTCGATGAGGTGTCTTTTTCAGCCCCTTCATGGAGAAATGTCCGTAATCGGTCAGACAGTCGCTGACAGTCGTTGTAGATTAGCATGTTGCTTGCAGTATCCTTGGAGTAATGCATTGCAGCTGTAGCTCGATACATCGCTAGGAGGAGACTAGGGATCGCATACAGGCCCACGCTTGCGGGCGCAATAACAGACTTGACTAACTCTGGCGAGTTCAAAGTCTCAATGTCGGCGATGACCTGGAGGATTATCTCCATAATCGAATCAGGCATAGCTGTGACAGTATATGTCTCTTTCAGAGTGACATGCTGGTCCTTTGGCGGCTTCTCAGTAGCTGTTTTGTCATTGACCTTCGACTTCGTAGCCGCTTTTGAAGGAGTCTGAGCTGAAGCTGAACCACCAGCCTCATCATTATCACCCCAGTCGGCACCCCAATCATCTGCGTCTTCTTCTGTGGCAGGCTTTTCTGTCGTCGGTGGTCTTGCTTCGTGTGGCGCTGCAGGCTCATTGTCAAGTTCCTCACCCCAAGCACTCATGTCTTCTTCCTCCGCTGGCTCAACCTTGTCATTATCTTCCTTCTTTACTGAACCCTCCTCGTCCCAGTCTGCGCCCCAATCGTCGTCTTGTTCGTTGTCGCCGGCGTGTAATGCGTCGCCCTTTGAGACGAGCTGCGTCTCAACTCGCTCCACGGACTTCTTTTCTTGGACACGCTTCGGGAACAACGTCTGAACCTTCGCAATAGCAGCCTCCTTCTGTTTTGCGAGCCAGATCTCAGCAGACTTGTCCACCCACTCTGTCAGACGATTCTGTCCTGACCAGCCAAGTTCGTCGAGATACTCAGCCAATCCGAGTACGTAGGACAGTGTGTCCTGAAAGGCATCCACGCCACTTGTTGACGTCGGCACTGTGGGCAGGAGAAGGTTATTGATGAGACGTGTGGCTATGGTAGGGACGAGCTTCGAGGATAAGGGGACTACAACACTTGGTGGCAGGCGCGTGCTCAGGTATTCTGCGGTCGAATGAATGTCTTCCAATGCAAGCTTTACGCTACCATCGTGAAAGGGGCCGTTCTGCTGAATATCGTCACCGTTGATGTTGAAACCAGTTGCGACCTGATCTGCGCCCATTGCAAGGCGCGGGGAGACGATGATGCGGTCCAAGTCTCGGCTGAAGCGCGAGACGAAGTTGTCTAGGAGGTTAAGCTTGTTGAGAGCTTCAACGACCGTATTAACGTCCACTTTTGCTTCTCGCTCGATTGACTCTCGCAGGGAGATCTTGTGTTTAGTGTTGTCGACAAGCACCAGTCCATTCCAAGATTCTGTCACTGTCTCAATAATGGCCTTCTTCAGCTGGTCCTCTTTGGTCCTCAGCACGCTGACTGCTCGGGTAGACTCGAATTGGCCCAGGCTCTTAAATGCGCCATCTGCATCTTCGAGTCTCTCAAGCGAGTGTAGGATATGTCCATGTACAGCTGCTTCCTGTGCTGAGTCTAACACGGTTGAAATGTCTCTCAGTTGTTCCACCGTTCGCGCAAGGCTCTTATTGTATGCGATTTCGGTATGCAGCAGGCTGACCTTGCTAGCCGCATCCTGCACGCGTGCAGTGTTAGCCTTTCCTTCCTCAGCTTGCTCAACAATCTCTTTGGCCGTTTCCTGCGAGCGTTTGATGTCGTCCTGTAGTTTGCGCGCTTGGGCTATCCAGCCATCGACATCGGACGCGGCTTCGCGAGAGATTTGGCGGACCTCGTTCTGCACTTATGGTCAGTTCCTATCGTTGTGCAAGGGTAACTTCAGTCCTGAGCGTACCTTGGTGTCCTCTCTCGCCTTGTCAACGATCTCTAGCAACTTTGGCAGGGCGCTGGGCGGAACGGTCGCAGATGCCACATCTTCGTCCTGCGGGAACGCTCCATGCTCGACTGACTGCAGAATGGCATCGCCGAGTTTGTCCGCGAATAATTGCGACGACATTGGCGCTACCATGTGCTCTCCATAACGACAACTGCAGGGAGACGGGTAAGTGTTCGTTGGGCAGTCACAACGTAGCGGTTACCAACATTCAAGGTACGTAATAGGTCCGTGCACATCAAGCTTTCAATTCACTGTGCCCCGCCACAGCATGCATAACTACCCCGCCAAATCCAGAAGCCTGCTAGACACCGATTTGAGACTATTTGCCTTACGGTAAACTACCCTGCTTATCTACAGTGGCTGCACCAACGAAAGGATCTGCCCAGAACCGCTCCCATTGTTGCGACCAACCACTTGCCACCTTCGACAGCGAGAGACTCAACAAGGTCTTAACATCATCCACCACGGTTCTGAGATCCATAGGTTTTTGTGTTCTCTTTTCCTCGACCTCCGTCATCTTTGCAACGTAAGTGGTCCGAAGTTTTCCTGCACATCGGCCTACAGATCACCAAGCACGGGACACCTGAACTGAATGCAAACGTCTGCTATCAAGCCCAGCTATCCTTGTGCAACAGTCTTGCGAAGCGAAAATCTGTACTTGAATCCTTGCGTCTGATCGTTGCTGCATTGCGTTCGACGTGCGCTACGTTTACTGACAATGGTAGGACTAATTTGGCACTGGACAAAGAGGCCCCTGTGCATCACGGTTTAGAACACGTGCAAACCAATACGGAAAACTGTTTGCTATCATCAGGGTTGGAGCGAAACCCGCTGGTCGACTTCCAAGCTCCCTTCCTATTCGGCGTCATGGGTTCTATGCCAGAAGGAACACACTTCAAGCAGATCCAAAAGTTTAAGGCCGACTATGCGGATGCCACTTTCACACAGTACGAATCTCAGCGGACAGGTCTGAGAGCGGTAGTAGTCGATCGCAAAGGACCCAAAATATATGGCAACTTTGCCGTGGCCACAGAGATCCACGATGATTCTGGTTCTCGTATGTCCCGCCTGCCACTACCGAATCCACATCGCTGAAGCCATCTAGCACATACTCTTGAGCATCTGTGTTTCATGGGCTCAAAGCACTACCCATACAAGGGTGTTCTAGACAAGGTTGCGACAAGGTCCTACTCAGACACCAATGCCTGGACAGACACGGATGAGACAGTGTACACATTGTCCAGTGCCGGCTGGGAGGGCTTCGCACAGCTTCTGCCAATATATCTGGATCACCTTGTGGTACCCACACTGACTGACGCCGGCTGCTATACCGAGGTCCACCACATTGATGGCAAGGGCGAAGATGCAGGGTATGCCCCCCATGATCTTAGACGATGAAGTTGCAGCTGACTTCAAAAGTGTTGTATACTCTGAAATGCAAGGACGAGAGAACCTACAAGGTGATCTCATGGATCTGCAGATGCGGCGCTTACTCTACCCTGAAGATGACGGGTTCGGAAAAGAGACTGGCGGGCTAATGAAAGCTTTGCGCGTTCTGACAGCAGAGCGCATCCGTCAATTCCACCGAGACATGTACCAACCGAAGAATCTCAGGTTGGTGCTAATCGGTGAAGTTGACCACAATAACCTCCTGGAAATCTTGGACAAGTTCGAAGACTCAATCATTGATAAAGTGCCCGCTTATGACGCACAGTTCAAGCGTCCCTGGGTCGAATCGAAACGTACGCCACCACTGAGCAAGACTGTTGTAGACACAGTAGAGTTTCCAGAAGAAGACGAGTCTATTGGCGAGATTCAAATTGCCTTCTTAGGACCCGAAACAACAAACGACACTGCCGAGACCGCCATAAATACACTGCTCCTGTATCTTGCTGGCTCTTCGGTCTCTGTTCTGGTCAATACGCTTGTCGAGAAAGAGAATCTGGCAAGTATGGTCTACTTCTGGGTCAAAAACCATTACGATATGATCATTTGGTGGACCATCAGTGCTGTAGAGGCGAAAAAGCTGGCAGACGTGGAAAAGCGGTTCTTTGAAGTCCTAGAGGAGCACGCATCGAAGCCACTCGACCTGAGCTACCTGAAAGACTGCCTTCACCGCTTCGAGCGCCAGACGCGGTTTGCTTCAGAGATTGGCAACGACGAGTACAAAGACTCTATTATCAAGGACCATCTCTACGGTGACAGAGATGGTAGGCACCTTGAGGAGGCAATGGGCAGCTTGAAGGTATTTGAGGAGCTTGAGCAGTGGAGCGAGGAGCAGTGGCGATCATTCCTGAAGAAGTGGATGGTAGATGCGCACCATGTGTCACTGCTCGGGAAGCCCTCGCGTGCCTTATCCGAGAAGATCAAGGCTGATGAGGTTGCCCGTGTTAAGGCACAACAAGAGAACCTCGGCGAAGAAGGCCTAAAGAAACTTGTGGCGAAGCTCAAAGAGGCGCAAGGCGAGAACGATAAGCCTATTCCAGAAGAGATGATCGCAGGGTTGAAGGTGCCTAGTACTGAGTCAATACACTTCTACGAAACCACCACGGCCCGCTCTGGCCTGGCAAAGAAGCTCGGTACGTCAGAAAACAAGATTCAGCAAATCATCGACAAGAACGAAGGCAGTCTACCACTCTTCGTCCACTTTGAGCACATTCCGACATCATTTGTGCACTTTGGTCTGGTCCTTGGAACCGCCAATCTGCCCACCGATCTCAAGCCCCTACTCGGTATCTACCTCACCAACTTCTTCGCTACGCCTGTAGTCAAAGACGGGAAGCGCACAGAGTTTGAAGAGATCATCACAAAGCTCGAACAAGATACTATCGAATACTCTTTCGACCGCGGGGGCGACATTGGCAACACCGAGATGCTATACCTTCCCTTTGTCGCCGAAGCAGCTAAATTTGAGACCTGCGTCCAGTGGCTCAAGACGTTACTTGTAGACTCCGTCTTCGACACAGACCGCATCATCACCACTGTGAAGAAGATGCTCGCCGACGTACCAGAAGAGAAGCGCGACGGCAACAGCATGTCCTTCGCCGTCGACCGTATGATACACTACGACGCCGCATCCTCCGTCCGCGCAACAAACACACTCGTCAAAGCACTCTATCTCAAGCGTATCCTCAAACTTCTCAAAACCGACCCCAAACAAGTCCTCGACAAACTCGAATCCATCCGCAAACACCTCCTCACCTTTTCCAACATGCGAATTCTCGTCACTGCAAACCTCGAAACCCTCCAAAATCCAGTCTCAACATTCAAACACCTCACCGCCGCCTTCCCCGCCAGTCCGAACCCCCAGCTCAACCCCATCGACGACCGCAATGCCGTGCTATCTCCCATCGGACGTGAACCTGGCGGCGCGCACTACATCATCCCAATGCCCATCGACTCCTCCTTCGCTGTCCTCACCGCGCGCGGCCCCAAGGGGCACACGAACCCGCAACTCCCACCTCTCATGGTCGCACTGGCATACCTCGACGCCGTCGAGGGCCCCATGTGGTCCAATATCCGCGGCACGGGGCTCGCATACGGCACGAACTTTATGCGCGATCCTGAAACAGGGTTGTTGAAATTCAGAATATACAAATCGCCAAACGCGTTCTCGGCGTTTAGCAAGGCCAAGACGGTGGTGAGGGGGTTCGCTGATGGCACGCGCTCTTTCGACAAGCTTGCGCTTGAAGGCGCGATAAGTAGTATTGTAAGAGAGTTTGTGGACGAGCGCGCGAGTATTATTGATGCGGCGCGTAGTTCGTTTGTTGATCTTGTCACGCGTGGTGTGGGCAAGGAGTGGCAGGACTGGGCGTTGAAGGAGGTGCGTAAGGTTGGTGTCGAGGATGTAAAGAAGGTGCTTAATGAGGTCGTGACCGGTGTGTTTGAGCCGGAGAAGAGCGATGTGGTTATTACGTGTGGCGGGATTATGACGGATGTAAGTTCAAGAGCATTATGGGAGGGGTTTGGGATTGAGGCTAATTGTGATATCAGGACCTTAAGAAGAATCTCGAAGAAGCGGGCTTCAAGCTGCAGGTCAAGCAACTCGCCGACTTCCAGGACGCATACGGCCTCGAAGGCTCCGACGACGACGAAGAGGGCGAAGACGAAGACATCTCAGGCAGCGAGGACGACAACGACAGTGGTACCGACAGCGGTGATTCGATGGAGGAATAGAGTCGTTCCAGATTCGGAGAAACGTTAAAGTGAAGGTAGAAATCAATTACAGTAAATCATCAACCCTTTTTACTATTCATATCCTACACAATGCCCAAGTCCAAGTCCAAGTCCAAGTCCGTCACCGTCAAGACTGCATATCCAAAACATGCAACAATTCTCATACAGAACAGTGCGCCGGCAATGCATGCCACTGCGCCGACCCTAGTTTTCCGTCGTAGAAGGTGGGGAATCACAAGTTGGATCAAAAAAAAAAAAGGCACTGAAAATGCCGCTGAACGCCAGAACAAAAGAGAGAGATAGCCGTGCCTGGATGCCTTCGCGCAATCGTCATCGAGGAAGTCATGAGAGAGCCCAACCTGTCTAACTTCATGACTTCATAAGTATCAACCCAACGTGAAGCCCGTCTAGCTTCAAGCATCCTCGGGCAGAATGCGCGCAAAATGCTTCTCCCAGATCCATCCCACTGTCTTAGTCGGGTCATCTTGATTCCTTGCAAGCCACAGCTCGCCCTTCATGCCAATGACGTCGAAAATCTCGCCGGGCACGTAGACAAGGTACGGTATGCCGCCCTCGCGCCGATCGTGTGCAATGTTGAATTCGAAGAGACTGGCTGCCAGGAACAGGACTTCGGGCTCGTCGGTGTCGCCGGGCGTGGCGGGGAGTTCTTCGACGGAGCCTCGCACGGGCGAGTCGGACATGGGGAGTGCGGAGCTGAAGACTCCAGATGCGCGTTGCGAGCCCGGGAGGGAGGCTGTTTGGGATGTGGGTTGCGAGTAGGAGTGCGTCATGGGTTGTGAGGTGGGTGCGAGGAAAGAGGCGCCGAGCTGTGGTGGGAAGTCGAATGAGCTTGAGCCCAGTGGCGATCTGTCGTCGAAATCGACAGCACCATCGAGGCCGAGATAGTTGTGCTGCCTGGATGGGCCAGTATTTCGGCGCTCGCTGTGCATGACTGTGGCATCGCTGTTGTCAGAGACAGGGCTGAGGGCACGAGCCTCGCGGAGAGAAGTGGGTCCCAGACCAGATCGTCCTGGAGTGAGCGATGGGTATGCCATGCCAGCAGGTGAGGAGCGCGGTGGGGTATCGTGTGGGCGCATTCGGCTACCGCCGCCATAGCCGCCGCTGTGACGATTGCGTAAGTCCATGATCGAGGCCTCACTGCCAATCGACTCCGTACGGCGGTTGGTCGAATTGCGAGCCGAGCCGCTATCAGAGGAGAGGGTAGGTACTGGTGATGTCATGTTCGAGATGTCAATCAGCAAGTTGCGGTTAATAATGCCGAGCCTGTTTGCCAGATCCTGCATGGGCTTGTAGTCCGAGTTGAAGCGTTCGACATAGGACTCGAGGTCGTACCGAAGCGAGGTTGTGTGCTGCGGCTCGCTTTCGAGGAGAGGCAGAATCTTCTTCGAGCATGTCTTATACCAGTCCTTCTGCAGGCACATGAATAGAGTCATGAGCGTACGCATAAGACCCTTCGTTCTCTCATAAAGTAGTGGCAGCTCGTGCTTGAGTGTGTCGTTGATCGTCGTAAACTTCTTCGCCGACTCTTCGAGGTCTGCATCTACCTTCTCGCCTCGATCGACCGCTTGTTTGTGCTTGACGTAGTAGAGGAGAAATTTCTTGCGCTGCTCGATCGTCTTCTGATATGCGACCCACATCTCCCAAAGGTCGGCAACAGGCTTAAGGACGCGGTTACGTACAGCTATTTTCTACCAAAATATTAGTACATGCGCATGGGAAAGGACGGATCGACTTACGTGATCTTCGAGGGCTTTGTTCTGAAGCTCGAAATGAGCCATTGCCCACTTCCTCCAAGTGCTCTCCAACTCTGGATGCACAGAAGGAGCTACTTCAGAGACTGTGACGAAGCCCATGAAAACGATGTTGAGCTGCTGGTAATGCTCGGTAATGGCGTCAAGATACTGCTCAAAGTCCCGAATGACGATCTGCAGCTGGAAAAAATGACCACCGAATTTCTGTTCTCGAGATTTGTAGTCCTGGTCTTTGAAGGTCTTGTCGGCCTCATCATAAGCCTTGTTCTTGTCGACCTTGGGTATGAACGCCTTGACAAACGTTTTGCCGATGCCCTTGCCCTTGGTTTTCTCTTTCTTGCCTTCCGAAGTTGCAGCGCGGAATGTGTCAGCCCGTTTCTTCGCTTCGTTGATGCGCGCACTCATCGCCAACAGCTCCTTTCGAGCCTCTTTGATGTGTGGTAGATCGGGATGACCAGCATCGGTGGAGTTTTCGAGACTGTCTAGAAGCAATGGATATTTCAGTAAGCGCTGGCATGGCTTCAGGAGCAGCGAATCAAGGTCCCAGGCTTGCGTCATGTTCTCGACTTGCTCAAAGCAAGCCGCAACCCAGCCTGTAAGCTCAGGGTTATTCTGATGTTTCTTGATGTAGGCTGCTGCATTTTCTTGGTTGAGGTAGTACGTTGTGTACAGCCTCTCCATCTTCTCCTTGTTCTCCAAGAACACTTGGCCGACCGTGGTCTGATGGTCATTCTCGAGCGTGCAATTTTCGAATTGGTTCTGGGAGTCCTCGGATGGTCTGCAAATATTCAGAGATGCATCTGACGGGTTTGATGGCCGTGAATCAGAGGAGTCGCGATTCCAGGGTCCAGTTGGGGGTGGTATATCATAATTGACGATAGGCTTGGCGGCCTTCTTGAACGCCCGGAACAGCGACAACGAAAACTTCTCGAGTTCCTTGCAATTGCTGAATAGGATCTTTTTCTCCTTTTCGGTCATCAGACTTTGAGCAGTGGCTTCGAAAATGTTGTGCGCGATCATCATGTCGATGCAGAACTGGTGCTCGGTGGTGAGCAATTCTTCCAGAATCCTGTATCGTTTGATCAACGCCTGCTTTGCTGGATCTGGTTGGCCATTTTCCGCCGCCTCGACTGGCGCTGCTGTCTGTGCAGCCATTTCTGTTGACTGCGCAGCGCCGTAGCGAGCTTCGAGGCCGTCTTCGTAGGCTTGGTGCACGGGCGTGTGCGCACGGGCCGGGTGCTGCTCAACTTGCTCGTTATGCGTAGATGGCAAAGGATACTGGTGTGAAAAGGGCGGTTGCGATGCGTGCATTGGGGTAGTGTGTTGGTCGATGGAAACTTTTAGAGGTGGAGGAGGTGGTGAATAAGCGGGGCGGGGCGGAGCTTGTTGTGAAGAAGGTGAAGGCGGTAAGTCCTCGTGGTATGAAAGGCCAAGACCGCCGTCGGTCCAAGCAAGCTGTGGCAGCTCGATGCCATTCGTGGACGTGCGTCCTGTAGTCGAGTTCCGCAGCAGGTGGTCATGCGATGGGTTTCCTGACGAGCTGCCAGAGCGAGATGCATCGTCTTGGATAGTCGTGGTGGTTGAGCCTCGAGACCCGCGTGAATATCGCCGTGACTCTGAGGGATATATGATTGCTGTGCCGCCGGCCTCGATAGGTGATTCCTCTTCCAGATGCGGCAAGGTCAACATTGGACCGCCTGACGTTGATGTCATTCCTCGCTCCTGACTCCTCGAAGATTGCTCCTCTCCTCCATTTGCATCACTCAACAATCGCGCCAAGTATGTCTCTGTAGCTTCTTTCGAACCCCAATCCTTGTGTTGCGCGATGACCGGCGATACACGTTGCACTCTTTCCTGCGACACTGATGCCAGCTCGGGTGAAATGACCGGCGACTGGTGATACATGTTGAGAACAGAATTCACGACACTGTAAGTCTCACGGTTGAATGTCAGAGGGTCCGCTGCTCGATATGGGGCAACGCTGGCTGAGTCGTCCGGTCGCAACGTGTCGCGATTGCTGAAGGAATCTATCGGTGAGTCGCCCATCTCATAATGCGTTGGGTAACCTCGGTCCAGGCCGTAGCTATAGTCGAGTGCCTGAAGACCTTCGTTTAGCTCATTTGCACCGACTTGCCATGGTTCTTGTGACTGATCGTCGCCAAGCATGATGGGAATCGATTCCCGCACGCCGAGCTCTGACTCTTCGATCTCTGGAGATTTGGGCGCCTGCTCTCGACTAGACGGATTGAAAACGGCAGGCTGAAGAAGCTGTGGGGTGGCCTCTTCGTGTGCTGTTGGGGGCGTCAGCACGAAACTGCCAGGGATGCCCAACACCGGCGATTCTTCGAAGTCAGTAGTGGCCGACAATGGTTGCTGGGTTGGCGGGACCGAGAGTCTCGAGGTTTGCAGGCTGAGGCGTTGGTGATGGCCTGAAGCCTGACTTTGTGGCTGCTCCTGTCGCGTTTCTTCGAACTGATATGATGTGTCATTGGCCGATGCTTCTGCCGCAGAGGTGCTCGGGAAGTATCCGTGCTCGGCATGGGGTCCAGCTTCTCTTGCGGGTGATGGCTGCAGCGGCTGCCGTTCTCTTGAGTTTCGTAATCGAGGCGACGCTGGCGCGGGTGGGGCATTCGACAGAGCGCTGGATTTTACCGGCGATTTCCCTCTTTCTCGATACCCTCGATAGGCTAATGAGGGCAAAATTGTCTGGTCGACACCGTTCGGTTCACCCGCGCCAACTGCCTTTCTGCACATGCGCGTTGGCGATGCTCGATTGCTGTGGTTGGAAGCCCGTGTCGGCGTATACCTCACAGATCGACTGGAGGAACTGGTATCCGATGTCTGGCTCAGAGGTCGAGTGCGCACCGGGATTCTCGATGTTGGTGATGGCCGCACGGGAACCCGCGCGGGGGTCGACTGGGCGGTTTGTGCTCGCGGTCCCTCACCAGCGAATGACGACGTTGTCGCCGCACTCGCCGATCGATCGTGATGCGGAAACTTGAATATCGAGGCCGGCAGACGTGGCTCGTCGGCTGGTGTTTCAAGGACTGTGTCCACGCCCGGAACCTCCTCTTCAGTGCCATCGAAGGTGGGAATACCGAAACCAGGAGAAGTCAGGTCCTGCCCGCTAACAACCTCGCCAAAGAACGGCTGCCGCCCACTAGAGGCTGGCCTCCTGCTCGGTGAAGCCACCTTCTTGCGTGTAGGCGGTATCTGCTGGTCCAGACTGCTTCTACTCCCTGCCGTCCGTCGCGTGGTCGCATTTCGAGGCGAGGCTGGCGCAGGCTGCGGCCGTTCCCTAGGTTTCAGATTGTTGAATTTGTAGGTCCCGTACGCAGCCTCCTTGTTGGGTCGCGCTGCCGAGGCTGTCGACGACATAGAGGCACCAGATCGTCGTGCTGGGTCGTAGGGTCCTGCCCGCGTGGGCTCTTTCGATCTGGAGCGCACTGCTGGAGCTGTGCTTGGAACACCCCCGCCTGGCGATCGCTCAAACCTTTCGGCCAGCGCCTTGACCTTATTGGAGACTTGCGGGGAGGAGCGGGTGGTGGTCGCAGACGAGGCAGGCCCTGAAGCAGACCTCGGTGTCGTCTTAGGCGTCGTCTTGGGCGGCGGTCGAACGGCACCATTCGCGGTGGGCTGGCGCACGCGCGAGGCGGCCATGTCTACGGGCGGCGGAGGGGCAATCTCGTGTTGGGTCGTGGTGTAGGCGGACTTGTAGAAGTCGTCAGGGGAGGCGTCGAGCGGGTCCTCTACGTCGACATGCTTGGGCTCGTGGGTGCCGTCGAGCTGGGCGAGCGACGTGGAGTGCAGCCAACTCGCGACCGTCGGATATGCATAATTATGCACTTGATCAGACTCTGCCATGTTGTTACGGCACCATGGTCGAGAGCGCAAGGTCTGGCGCGAATCAAGGCAGCGGCCAGCTCGCGGCGAGAAGAGGAGACCCAATCAGTCTGCGGCCGAGTATGAGAGCAGTTGAGGCGCACTATCGTCGAGGCGACTGGGGTGGCAGAACAACTCACACTCGGACGCCTACACTCAATCGCGGTCCGGGCCAATAGAGAGGTGAGGGCACGAGGGTCGCCCAGCGCTGCGAGGCGAAGTGTTTCAGCCGGAATTGCTTCAGAGGGCGTCCGACACAGCGCGCGCAGTCAGGCTGCGAATTACAGAGCGCGAGCGAGGGCAGTGCGAGCGCCAGAGGGTCAAGAGTCAAGGTAAGACGGCGTTGCCTGCGTGGGAGGACGACGATCTACCGCACCGGGAGTGCAAGCCTGGGTGTGCTAGCCAAACTTCAACGTCGATGGGCTTGGGGTGTGGATGTGCGGGACAAACGGCTGCTGTCCGCTGACGTCGCACGGGAGAGAGGCAGCAAGGGGCCTGGCCAGTATTGATTAACTCCACCAACACGAGCATCCAGCAGTATCTCGGATGTCTTCAGGATTTCATCTATCTCGCGGTGCATCGAGCCTTTCTCATCTTGAGGCGCGCTCGACGAGGGCTGACTCCGCTGGTCCCCACAGGGTGCGGCGGCCGCTAGCTTGTATTTAGTGCAAGGGAGAATCGCTATGGTTCGCCTCTCGTCTAGAACTCCAGGAACGCTGTCTTGCTCCGCAATTCATCTCATTTCCTGTTCGTCGCTGGTCGGATGACATAACCAGAACTGCTATCGAATTGCTATTGATCAGTGACGAGGACCGGGGGAGCTGGTACGGCACCCGCAAATCTTTGGTGGACACGAGTGCCCTGTCGCCGTCCAACACCAGCGCCTTCGCAAAGCAACATAGCAACTATAGTAGCTTGGCTTCAAATCCAGGGCACTGACACTCGTCCTTGGGGGGTGCTACGCGAACAATTGCGACACCCGCGTCGGTCGCGACTTCCGATCGTATCTCGCGTGGTAGTCGCGTCCCTGATGCTTTCCGTGTTGGGAAACAACAACACCTCTGCCAACCAGCACTGCATGCCTGCAACACTGACAGCTCGCCTCATACCGATGCTTCACATCCCGCATGAAGAGGAAACGCGTATCCCACACTGGTGGGGGTCCTCGCAAGAAAGCAAGACGCGCTGAGCCTTCCAACCAATCTGCCAATGCCACACCATCCACTGACCACCCTGTGTTGCGGCGTCTCTACCCCGAGGTTGTAACGCTACGCCAATACCTGCTCTCGCAGCTTCCGAAATCATCCAAAAACAGGCGTCGCAGGTTGTGCCAACTTGGACTCGAACCGCCAGCTCATGATGCTCAAACGAGTGCTGTTGATGTCGAACTTGGACAACTGCTACACTCAACCCTGATTGGCTGCTCGTCAGATGCAAGCTCAAGGAGACAGCAGACCGTGAAGGGTCGTGATCGCGAGATCAAGAGCTTCACACAACAGCGGTCGCAGAGCACTTCAGGCGCTACATATGAGCCTGGCTATTTTCGGCAGAGCGAGGTAGGTCAGGGAACACAGTCACATGTTTGCGGCTTGGCATCAAGAATTTCATCCAGTATTAGTAGCTAAGCAAACACAGATTGTAGATTTTGTGATATGGCTCTTATTCAGGCGAACCACGTCTCACAAGCCATCACACATATTGTGTCACAGCTTTCAACGGGCAACCAGTACCAGTCATGCACAAGCTCCCCAAGTTGACCCTACGTCGTCTATTCCTGGGCTTTCGGAGCGCACACCAAACAGTCATGTGCGGACACTCAAGGGACCAGTGTGGTGTCGACTACACGCATTGCTTGGCCGCGGTGGTGATCACATCGTCATGGACATGCTTCTCGAATGTGCCATTTTTCGTCCGGTGGATGGAGGTAATGCAAATTACTGTCAATTGAGTGGAGTGCCCATCTCCGATCTAAAGCCTGCAAGGAAGGGCAAAGACGCCCTCGGGCAAGACGCCCTCGGGCAAGACGAAGAGGGCAAAACGGTGGTGAAGGCACCAGTCAGCGTGTCCTGCAAGTGCAGAAGCCCTAGCACCATCACCTTTGTACGAAGCCGCATGCTGTACGCGAAAGCAGCTCTCAACGCCAAAGGTGGAGTCCGCTTTGGCATGCGACATATTCGTCAGTTTACTTGTGATCGTGCTATCCATGCTGCAACTAACATCGCTGACAGACGTACTGAACCGCTTTCCAAAAAAGGATGACCGGCATCAAACCACACACATCCTCCGCTACATATTCCCACGGCAATTCGGTTTGCACAATGTCTTTACATCCAAAGTGGACCCACGTGAGACAGCCATGCCATTCAAGGACTATACTTTGCGCGAGAAAGAGATCCACCAGAGCATGTGTAGAGCTTTGGGAGATAAAGCAACGGATTCATCCGAGATAGCGAGGTGGGAATCGCGCGTACCGAAGCGGTTGCGAGGTGCTACTGTCGGTTTGATTGATCGATTGCGGACACTCAATCATCGCTGTTCATATGTCGAATTGCTCCGGCATTATTGTCCTGTCCAAGTAAGTCCCAAATATTGCGTTCCAGCAGATTTCCAGCTGATATTAATAGGGTCTGCCTCTATCGTCCAGACCAGAGTGGAGAAAGCATCTCTTAAGCCCAGTACAGCCTCTCAGTGATGAGACAGGGCCAGAAGAGAGTAGTCAAGACATCAATGAGACGCCTGCGGAGCCACCCGCCGAGCTAACATGCTTTACTGATATGGCCTGTTCCACCGCTGACGTATCGGCGTTCTGTCGGGCGGTCGCAGCTCGAGTCATCCCGAACGACTTTTGGGGTGACGACGCCAATAAGCGCACCATAATGCACTGGATTGATCAATTCGTGTCATTACGCAGATTTGAAAGTCTTACCCTGCACCAGGTTTTGCAGAGGATGGAGGTGAGCATCTCTTGCATCTTTAGCATCTTCATGCTAATTCATTCGTAGATCACAAGCCTAGCTTGGCTCCAAGTACCAGGTCAAAACGAATTCGCCAAGCTTGCAAAGTCAGACTTCGAGAAGCGCAAGGAAATCTTTGCGGAGTTCGTCTATTGGCTTTTCGACTCATTCCTGATACCACTAATTCGTTCGAACTTCCATGTGACCGAGTCGAATGTTCACCGCAACCGGCTCTTCTACTTTCGTCACGATGTTTGGAAAATGTTGACAGAGCCATCGCTGGCAACGTTGAAACTGAACATGTTCGAGCACATGCCGACCGAGCGCATGACTAGGTTGCTGTCTATGCGAACACTCGGCTTCAGCAAAGTGCGATTACTGCCAAAGAAGCATGGGTTTCGGACCATCATGAATCTCAAGAGGAGGCAGCAAGTGGTACGCAATGGCACCATGTCGCTCGGCCGCAGTATCAACACAGTCATGACTCCGGTCTTCAACGTCATCAACTACGAGAAGGTCAGTATATCATTCTTGAGTCAAACTTGCAGGGCCTGCTAACATTGTGCAGTCACTCCAGCCGAGCGTATTTGGATCTTCCCTTTTCTCCGTCACTGATATACTGCCCAAGCTTGCAGCCTTCAAGGCCTCCTTGGCAGCACAAAAACTTGACCATAAACCACTCTATTTCGCAAAAGTCGATGTACAGACCTGCTTCGACACTATACCACAGTCGCGATTGCTAAACATGGTCGAAAGCCTGATGTCAACACAGCTATATCAGACAGGCAAGCATGTCGAGATCAGTCCTTTGGGCGCATTACAACGCCTGAACGGACAACACGTCGATCCTCCGCCAGTGAAGAAATTCGTTGCTCACAGTGGCGGAGTCAAGGGCATGGCTTCCTTCAGTCAGCTTGTGCAGTCTAAATTTGTGGGCAACAAGTCTAACACCATCTTCGTGAACACAAATCTGCAGCAGCAAGAGACTAAACACGACTTGATGAGCCTCCTGCGCGAGCATGTCGAGCGTAACCTCGTGAAAATCGGCAAGAAGTTTTACAGGCAGAAAAAGGGCATACCGCAGGGCTCCATCTTGTCGAGCATCCTCTGCAATTTCTTCTACGCTGAGCTTGAGCGTGAAGTACTCAACTTCGCACTGGGTGACGGATGCCTATTGCTTCGTCTGCTTGACGACTTCCTGTTGATCACCATCAATAGACAGCACGCAGAACAGTTCATTCGCGTAATGCATCGCGGCCATCCGGACTATGGTGTCGTTGTCAAACATGCTAAGTCATTGACTAATTTTGAGGCTTGTACTGACGACGGGAAAAGCATCCCTCGGGCGGCATCAGCTAACGCATTCCCATACTGCGGTGTGACCATCAACACAGAGACTCTTGCAGTGAGCAAGAAGTCCGAGCGAACGGCGAGAACTGGTACGCGCTACAAAACTAAAAGTGCACACGCCCCGATGCAAATATTGACCGCAAGCAGATATCGAAGACTCGCTGACTGTCGATCTATCAAGAATGCCGGGCCAGACCTTCCATCGCAAGGCTCTGAAGTGAGTTCCACAACTATCCTAGCATCTCATCTCCGGAGCCAACCAAAATTGCATGGTTGAGCCCCATGCGAGGAGTGCAAAATTGAGGGATTACTGACAAGGAATAGTGCGTTCAAAATCCAGCTCAAAGTGATGTACATCGACACGTCGCTCAACAGTGTGTCCACGATCCTCGCCAATCTTTACCAAAGCTTCCACGAAGCGGCGGTGAGATGCCTTGAATACGTACGCGTGATGTCCAAGGTGCGCACGACGTGTTCAAGCTTGCTTATCAGTAAGGCTCCTCTCTTCCGAAAGCGTGAGGTGCACACCGAAAAGCGTAAACGCGCCTGCAAAACCCGCCCACTAGGGAGCGCGCTTGTACGCAATCCTGGCGTGATAAAGCGGGTTGCGAATACGCTGCATGCATAGTCGATCGCTAAGGCGCCGGCTAGCACTACCGATTTCAGGTTTTGCTGACGATGCGTGCTCAACAATCAGAAACGGTCGACAACATCATTGCGCTAGCTCATGTGATACTTCAGCGGCGCTCGCGGGCGCGCACTGACAGGCAGAAAGGCGTGCTACAGAGCGTCATTTCGCGCCGGCAATTGCAGTGGTAAGTGTGGCTGAAAGATTGAACCCGCGTCTCAGATTTGGTGGGGGGTAGACCCACGACACGCCGGAACGAACCGTGGGGTTCGTCGTACAGCAACAACGCGGGGTTCGTGTTGCAGGCGACTAACAGGCGCTGACGAGTTGACAGGCTGGCTTGCAGAGCTTTTCTGGACGTGTTTCGGAGAAAGCAGACACTGCATCGTGTGTTGGTTGCGTGGTTGGAGAAGGATTACAAGGCGGTTCGCATATCGGATGCAGGGGAGAGACAGATGCTGGAAGCTGCCGTGAGACGATCTTGAAGTGCGGGTGGGTGGGCGGACACAGGCTCGGTTCTATCAAGCATTGGGCAGAGCTTTTACAATGGAGTTTGAAGCATTCTTTGATGCTTGATAGCTCCAAGCAATCAGGGTTCCACAACGATCTTCAATCCGATACTGTGGTAAAGCAGATCTTCACAGCACGATCCAACCGGTATCCTTGCAGATTACACGGAATGATCTTCGTTAGAATGACCATGAACGCAACCTGCTATCGATCTCGTCGTCTACCGAGAATGTACTGTGTACCAGCAGCACAGCACCAACAATCAAGATCCATGCCGGGGTGCACTTTAGCGGCGGCTCTCACACGTTCAGGCTGCGCGCCTCAGGACGCCCGGGTCTTGGCTTGCAGGAACGGCGGAAGTAACGGATCATAGTATGGGCGCAACCATGATGTCGTACCAGATCCTGCTGCGCTTCCCCTCTTGCAATCGCGATGCCGTTCGCTAGGACGACTTGGTTCGGTCAGCGGACGATAAGCCGGGTGTGGTGGGGGGTCGATAGTGATTGGCTCCATGTGCAAATGATGGGGGAGGTCGTGATGTCAAGGTGCGGCCACGGGCTGGGACACCAGCCACCCTTCGCGTCTGGTTTCACTTGACCGCAGCGAAAGAGCTGGCTAGTGTAGCATTGTGGTGAGGATTATCAGACGGCGCTCCCATACGCGGCTGGCGCTACACTTGCCTCAGGTGCGCCAATGTTCATCCCATAGCATTCCAATTCACTGCTGCTGCGAGCGTCCTGGCTGTCCTCGCTCTGCACTCGCTCCTGCTCGCAATCAAATTTCAGGCCAATTATCCACAGTCGTCGGCCAAGGCAGCTACCGTTGAGCGGACAGGGATGTGCCGGACGTTCATCTCGAGAAATCCACGCTAAGCCATTCCCCTGATTCGACATGCCGTCAACTCTCTTCCAACACCCCAACGCTGGCGAGAGCGACTCTGCGGGCGAGGAATTGCACTATATTGCTCACCACACGAAACTGTATATCATATCGGAACATGAATACGTTCACTCATTGATCCCCTTGCCGAAGCGCGACGTCTGCGCCGACGAACCTTCCGAGGAGCGCACTGGCACACCACTCCGCCAATTGACCCAGCGACGACAGCCTCGCCCGCTCATGACGACCCTCACCTACTCGCAGGATGCCCACTCGGCGTTTGGGCTTCCGCCGGGGAGCCCGCCAGACCTCACCAACTCCAAGTCGTCCAAGTCGAGCAGCTTTCACTCGTCGACCCTCTCAGACTTCATGGGCCCAAGCGACCTCTCGCACTTTGAGGACATCAACCTGGACGAGTCAGGTGGGCCGCCCTCCTTTCCAATGCCACTGGGCACGTCTAACCGGGTCATCTTCGAAGCCTCGAGACCTTTTCCCTCTGCCGGACGCAGCCTCTCACACTCGCATCCGGTGCAACACTCGTTCCGCGACTTGACCGGCCCAGCAAAGCCCAGATACCCGAGCCTCAAGGGGCAGGTCAACCATGCTGTACAAAGACAGCAGGCGCAGCTCACTGCACCGGGGAAGCCACTCAGGAGAGGCTTTACCTCGCCATCGGCCCCGTCGCTCACCAGCATGAGTCTCGCAGCACCAAATCGATCTTCGCGGTCGCCATCGCCTTCAAGCCCGCAGAAGTTTCCCTCCGCACCACGCACGTTGTCGAGGAGGAGTTCCCGGAACATGGATGTACTGCCTTCGCCATCGCTGAATTCTAGGAGGCAGTCATGGCAGGATTCGAAACGCAAGACCGTGAAAGAGAGGGAGGCAGAGTGCGACGACGACGATGACGAACTACCAGAAGATGCCATAGTTATGAACATTCCCATATCACCACGTCCAGTTCAGGACCGGTCACCTTCGACTTGTGGAAGCCCGCCATCACCGAACCCAAGCACTCTCGGTGGAGCCGAGCCGATGTCTGCGAAGATCTCGCCAGCTGCGTCGCAATCACGCTACTCTCCACAGCCTTCGCCAAACCCGTCCATAAGGGGGCACTCTCCTCCAACACAGCTGTCACGGCAGCGAACGAACACATGGGAGGATATCCATACGAATTTGGACGCAGACGCAAGGAAGTTGACAGAAGCTCTTGAAGAGTTCCAGTCTGAATTTGAGCGGAAGCAGGAAGTTCAGCGACAACAACCTGGACTCACTAGATCTGCGTCCGTAACGCAACTGGAACCCAAGACGAAGAAAGTCACACTTCCACCTGTGCGAAAGAGCGACCCTCTGATCGATCCTTTCCAACCATCAGCCGAGAAGCAAAAGTATCTGTCAAGAACACGGCCGTCATGGCTCCCACCCAAGAATCCCAAGGAAGAAAAGAAGCACCTCAAAGAGTACCACAAAATGCTGGCTCGGATTGAGGAAGCTGGTAAGTCGAGCTTTGGACTTCTCACACGGCACGTAGCTGACTCAAGCAGAACGACTGGAAGCTCAGCGCGCGCAAGAAGAAGCCCTTGCCCGCGAAAAAGCCACCCGCATCAAAGCAGAGTATTGGTCTACCCTGCTCCTGCCCAACTGGGCCACCGAAATGACAAACTCCGAGCTTCGTGCCTCACATAGGAAAATGTGGTGGAATGGCATCCCTCCACGGTTGCGTGGCCAAGTCTGGCAGAAAGCTATCGGAAACGATCTCGAGGTTTCGGAAACAACATACAACATCGCACTGGAGAAGGCACAACGGGAGATCAAGCAAGTCGGCTACGAAGCGCTCGGAGGCCGATACGCGCAGATTATCGAAGGAAGCAGAAGCGTGTGGCCTGAACTCAAGATGTTTAGTACCAAGACCTCGCCAGAAAAGGACGATGAACAGCCACTGCACCAGGACCTAGTAAACGTCTGTCTCGCATACTCGACCTACCGACCCGACCTTTCACACCAGAGCAACGGACTCCACCACATCGCCGCCCTGCTTCTTCTCAATCTCCCCGCCCCACAGGCTTTCATCACTCTATCAAACCTGCTCAACCGCGCCCTGCCACTCTCATTCCTCGTCCAGGACGCAAACGCCATGCATGCCGCATACTCGACGACGCTCCACGCACTCTCCAAGAAATCCCCTTCGCTCAGCCAGCGTCTCGAAGGCTTGCGCGTAGAGCCGCGAGACTACCTCGCGGATATGTTCAGCAGTCTTCTCTGCGCCCGACTGGGTGTCGAGCATGCAGCAAGAGTCATGGATGTGTATGCCATTGAGGGCGATAAAATTCCGCCCAGAGTGGCGGTCGCAGTCATGTGTATTGTCGAGGGAAGCTGTGTCGAGGGCGATGCGGTGAGTGTTGCAAAGGTGTTGAGGGAGAAGGAGGTGGATTTGGATGTTGAGGAGTTTATGGCGAGGGTTTATGAGGCGGGCAAGAGCGGATAGGATAATTGCTAATCACGACAAGGAAGACACAGATGTTGTATAGAAGCGGGCAGGGACCTTGGAGGATGATAATCACGATATGACGCGAAGCATTGTTGTCGGAGCATACATGGCGTCCTTGATTCTGTACATTCCTTTGTTCTAGTGTATAGTCTTTCGGTTGTTGAGCTGTACATTGGTTGGATTCGAAAGAATTATTACTTGTAGAAACGCGAAAGCGTGCAAGGCGAGGAGCTGAATACAGAAGCCACTACACACGACAAAACATACACTCTCAGACGTGTGTGCAATCCTCCTGCGAGACTTCGCGAAACTTTTCAGACGCTGGAACATGGCCTTCACGCTGACAACCTCACACCACTTACCTACAGACCCTCCTGCTGATCACAAGACCCTGAACCCCTCACCGCACCGCAATTTCACAACGTCGTGGGGTCAGGCTTGTTCCCTGTGACATACGAGGCGTGCCGTGGCGCAGCTGAGCGCGCAAGCATAAGGTGCGGGAGCTAGGGTTTCATGCACACGGGACGGACGAGGCTGAGCTTGCGGGCGGATGGGAGGGTGGTGGAGATGAGGAGTTCGGGAGGTGAGCCGAGAGGGTTTGGGGATGGGAGCTTAACGGAGAAGTAGGGAGGGTTCTGGTTTGAGATGTGCGGTTGGAATACTTGGGTGCTGTGTTTGGGTGGAGGTCTACAAGTACATTGGGAAGGTTGAGTGCGGGGAAAGATGAGAGTGTGGAAGAATCGGGCGGCTTATCAATTTGATGAGGGCTTTGACAACTTGCTTGTGAAGACTGAAGGGCATCCTATAGGATAATCAAGTGTGGTGTTGACTTGGCTGATTGCAGTCACATGCAATGAACGCTTACCATATTCATACTCTGAACGAGGAGCCGAACTTCTTGGCAAGGTTTTGGACCCTACGCTCGTCTAGAAAAGGCACGTCAAGCTTTCATTGGAGCTGTCTCTGCTGAAAGCTGCAACAACGTGTGCAGCGTACGTACAGATGTGGTGGTGTTTGTCTAGTGTCGAGTACATATGCGGTGACTTGGCGACACAGCATGGCCGCAAGGCTGTGCGCTTCTTAAATCGTAGGTGCAGGGTACTCCATATACGCGATCTCATCGATATTGAGAGTATCAAGATCGATAGGATCCTTGGGCTCATACGACTCTAAGTTTTCTGTATGTGACTTCACGCACGCACAGGTGCGCAGTCATACCCTTTCATCATGCGAACATACTGAGCTTTCCGATGTTAGCAATGCTCTCTTAGTCCATACTTCGGGGAAGGCGCAGAGTACGAGGGAATGGCTCAGATCACAAAAGCATCGCACATCGTAACCACGCATTTGGGGTTTTCTGTGCGCAGTATCTGGGTGAGGCGGGCTCGTGGTTGATTAGACCGACGGAGCGCCTCGGTCATCATTGTCGTTGGAGAGTGTTTGGACTTGAGAGATGTGCTACTTACTTCGATACTTCCAGCCTGTGCGCGCGAGGAACGCGAATGGTGTGACGATTGCATTGGAATGCGATGATAGTAGGTACGATCATAGCTGGTGAGTGACCTCGACGCGTTAGTGTCAGTTACAATGCGAATACATAAGTGTTGAGGTGAGGCAGTGTAAAGAGTCCATAGTGGTGTGGGTATAGAAGTTGTGCAAGTCGTTGGGTGGTTGCCATTTGTGCCATTGTAGATTTCCTGCGCTTATCCCAAAGCGGCTAGACCACATTTATCATGATTTGCTGTGTCTCGATGATCCTTCTTCATACCTTCAACTTTTGCGCGTGTAAAGCTGACCATCTCTTAATCAAGCCATACTGAGGTCTTCTCCCCATAGTCGTTCTATATAGCAGTCTCTACTTGCTCAACGTAGAAATGAAGAGCAACCACCTCCAATTTCGGATAATGGTCGTGGCCGTGGAGCAGCATCAATTCTTGTAGGAATGCCTCATCGTGCAGCTCGAATTTGCACAGCTCAAGCACCTCAAGTAGCTCTATTTTCTTCTTGCGTCGCTCAGGTTTGTCTGCCCACCACGTCTTACTGGCCTGAGCTGCCCAGGTGACTCGCAGATCACAATTGTTCCACACTGCCCGCCCATACGAAGACAGACAAGGCTCATGAATGGAACGCCATGGATTTTGGCTCTGATAATCGTTTTTGCCATGCCCGATTTGTCCTCATAAGCGTGACGATTGTGCTAAAGCCGCTTGCTTGCACAGACCATTGTCTTGTCCACGTAGTAAGTTGAAATCCCGGACCTTTCTGAACAACGGACGCGAGTTGCAGCATATTGACCTTAACTTTCCGTTCGACCAGGAAGTCATGTTCGAAGTCGACAAGTACTCGTACGGCCACAAATCGCATGACCTCGATATGGCGTGCAGGGTAGAATGCAGCCAGGAAGCTGTCAAGCTGTTCAAGGTGAATCCGGAAGGGTATCTGGAAGAACATGGGGGTGAACTCATTGCATGTGCGCTTATCGGCGGCGGCGAGCCGAGCAGCTTCGGTATAGGAAGGTTGGTTGTCGAATAGGCATCGGTATATAGTGTTACGGAGTTCTTGAGCACAGTATCAGCTTGCGTCCACATTGACCTCGAGTCTACACACCACCAGGCAGGTCAAAAAAAGCCCACACGCTTTGACGACACTAAGCCTTTTGTGGCTCGAGCAACGGGGTTCATCGTGTCTTAGCTGGGTCCGCAATTGTTACAATTGCGCGGAAGAGCGGTATACTGGCCAAGAGAGTCCTTATGCGGGGAAGTTGAACTGTGGGAGGTCTGAGGAAGAGGCTATGGAACAGCTCGCCTTTGAATTCAAGCGCGCTAATCAATTAGCAAAAAAAAATTCGCGAACAAATGATGGAAAGAACGAAAGCAAGCAGTGAATCAGTCCGGTACAGCGCTTAGCATAGCCGCTGAAGCCCTTTCACCTGAATCTCTTCGCGTGCGTCTTGTGACTTCTGACAAGTAAACTTCGGGAACATAAGAACCGACAAAAGAATACAACCCGTCTAAACGTGAGGCTTCTTGGAAGAGAGTCAATCACAACAAGGAGCTTGCAGATATTGAGGACTCGGTGAGACGAGTGCGTGAACGCTATCAGATGTGCCTGCTTTGCCGCTGAATATGATATATGGGTTCGAAAGACTCCAGGCTACCAGGATAACTCGGTCATGGCGCCACAGAATATCTTAGCGGCCATCAAGCTATCACAGGGAATACCTTGCATTGTTGTAGTGCCATCAAATGGCTATGGATTAATGTACTCGGAGGAATGGAGTGGTCTGGATGTGGTACACGATTGCATGCGATTGAATCCCTACGTGTACCGTGGCGTACCACTGTCGTTAGAAGTCGAAGTGTCGCCAGCGATGAAATTGTGCTTGTACATGGATTGTCGTTGTCAGAAGCGGGCGTAGCTCGCTCACCTTCCATCCATCCACCCCGCTTCTTCATCTCCTACCATCATCATTCCCCGTGGAACCCATCAAACCTTAGCATGTGTACCCTTCTTCATTGTAACCCTCGTTCCCCGGACCACGGTCGCAAGCGCAAGCATTTCTGTCGAAGCCACGAGCAACACTGCCCACCAAGCATATCAAAGTCCTCCACAGACTGCACATGTGTTGCCAATACCCTTCTTAAGCGTGACGTTATTTCGACGGGCACAGACGTACGAGACAATTCTGTAGCACTGGAAACATTTCCATCTTGAACCCAGTTGTAGATCTGTATTATTCCTCCTGGAGGCTTCCATGTACATATAATGCTTATGTTGGTTCTTCAAAATCTGCACCCCGACCACTGCGTCCATACCGTTGAAAGCTATCGATGATTTTTATGCACATGCTATAGTCCTCTCCAACGGACTCGGCGCATGTGCCCACTCCATTTCCTTCCTGGCTCTACCAATGTCCTCTCTGCTCGTCGGAGCTCTCTTCGATGTAGTACGCATTTTTCTTGTAAACACCCATGTTCAAGCCGTTGTATGCGCTGTCCTCATCGAGAAACATCTCCTCTCAAAGATCCAACTCTTGCAGAAGCCGGCGAGTCTCTTCGAAGCGTCGCTCCTTGTCATTCCACCATGCTGCCACATCCTTCTCATAAAGCACGAACTTGAGAGCCAGTTCTGGTAGTTGAATGTACCTACCACTTATGCAGCTTGGGTAGTCTGATCTCCATACGCTTTTTGTGAGCAGCTGGATGGACTCGAGCCTGCTAATGCGATCGCGTCAGACTGGGGTTGATCTAGCGATAGACACCGGCTTATCTAGGTCTCGTGCTTCGCAGTCGAAAGCTCCATCGCTGTAAAAGTCAGTGTCAAGCCACGGGCAGTCAAGGAGAAGTTTGAGCAGCCACTGCATATCGATGACGGGATCTCCAGGATGGTTGCCAGCCGCGATGGTGGGACGTAGATTGCATTTGTACTTGTTCATGACCTCCGGACTGTCAATTGGGAAGAAGGTCTCGAGAAAGGGCTGCGCCTCATAGAATTGAAGGCCTATTCGAGCACGCTCGAAGTAGAACGAACGGTATTCCAGGCGGATCTGCCGGCAAAAGGAGGCGATGGCAACGGCGTCTTTCAATTGGAGCCAGTCTGAAAGAGTGAACTCGTAGCTTTTGTTGCGGATTTCTGATTCTCATTAGTTGCGAGGAGATTGGTAGGCGGGATTTGGGCAGTCCTACCTCCAGGCAGATCAAAGAAGCCCTTTCCGGATTCAGCCACGACGAGATGCTCGACCTGATCAGCGAGAAGATTTTCGGCAGCAGTAGTGATGTTGGTATATTGGTTACTAGTGAGAATTAGCAAAGGTCATTCCCAAGCGAGAAGGACACTAACCACATTGTTTTGGTTGCGGATAGTTGTAGGCCCCAGAAGTGTAGTGGGTGATTCGGATGCGTGTACGAGACGAGAACAGAATATATACACGAAGCCTGGCAAATGGAACACGCTAACCAGGACCACTAGGCTTAAGCTATACCGAATATGGACGATGGGTGAAAGATGATCGAAGCAACAACGCGGTCCGCGCCGAGGATCTTGCCCAAAAGTCAGCGGCGCTGGTCCCGACAATAGCCACTAGCCATCTTCGACACCCTGTCAGCCTCGACGGTGTCCCGGCCATAAGATATGAGCTCACTACATTTAGCTTGTTCTAAGTCGCTTGTTATAGATCGCGAGACGTTTGCGAACATATCACACCTGTTTTCACCTACGAGAATCATCGAAGAGATAGTATATTTCCATGCGTACTGTGCGGCGTGCCAAGGGAGGATGTCGCATTGAAGGCCAGATTGTACGATCATGTAGATGGTTACGAAAGCAGACTGATGTGTAATTGGGATGCGTACTAGAATTCAACATCAGAGTTCTCCGGTCTTGAGAGACACTAAATACACTAGGGTGATCAACCGTTCGACTTTGGCATTATTCGAAACCGAGAGACGTGAGACTAGTTTATTCATCGCTTGCAACTTCCAGCTTGTTCGACTTGAGAGAGATATAAGTTGAGGAGTGCTGAAATTCGTCCTTCGACAATTATAACGACATGTTCTGATAGAAGGCTAAACGTGCTATCTAATTGTACCTAAGTAGACCACAGAGCTTGATTGGTCATGGGTACATGTTCCAATTGGAAAATGCAGGTGCTGGTCTAGAGCCTCGAGCAGTCCTGGTATCGATCCATCCATATGTAGCATTCTTCTTCTCGACCTCAACAGAAATACCTCGAAAGACATCCATCGACGAGACCCGTTGGTCATACCTGATGTAGGTTTTATGCAGTTCTAGCTCCAACAACATGGCGCGGGCATGTTCCTCCTGCTCCTTTGCATCTTCTGCCCATCCGGCTGTAACCCCTGGCTTGACCATAAGGCGGAAATACCATGACGGGCGACGCAAGTGATGTCCAATCATCTAGTCGGTTGCGCCTGGGTACCAGTCCGAGTCTCGAGCTTATTGGAGTCGAAGTCCGTGAGTCGAGTCCGCAAAACCTGGTTCGAGCGGGCAATCTCGACCAGCTTGTCCAGGTCTTCGGCCTCCCAATTAAAAGCGCCACCGCCATTGAACTTGATATGCACTTGATCGTGCTCAAGGAGGAATTCGAGAAGCCACTTGATATCGATTCTGGGCTGTGGTACTTGTGGGTGCGACCGACGCGTGCGAGGATGTTGCAGGTGCGAGTCTTTGTCAGCGCCGGAGGGCCTTGGTCAACGAAGACACGCAGGAATGGCTCGATCCGATCGAATGGGAGCTGGATCGAGGCCTTGGTAAAGAAAATATACATGAACTCGGACCGAACGAGGCGGCAGCTCGTCATCAGCTTGAGGGCATTCGAAAGTGTAGACCAGGTAGCAAGCTCGTACTCCTAAATTTGTATGCGTAGCTCTGATGGTTGTTAGTGACAATTCCGATTTGGATAGCATTCTGGAGAAACAGGGACATACCGCCAAGAAGATCGACAATCCTTTTTTTTGGACTCGATAGGGCTATGGCCTCAGTCTGCACCACTAGCTGGTCGAGTGGATTGTCTCCAGCTTTCTCCAGACTAGTCTCGAGAGGAACCTTGGTACTTAATGAGAGGTCAGCGCGATTTCTCATCAATGAGACAGGAAACTTACTCCATGAGCAAAGAGATCTCGTGACTTGGTCAAAGGTTGAGTCGATACGTGAACTGGAAGAGGTCTTGACTAGAGTTGATTTTGATCAAGATAGAAAGGTCAAAGATGCGTTTGTATACTCGAAGGCAGCTGGGGAGGGAGCTTTGACGCTAAGGGCTGCGCCAAACGAGTCCACGCTATGCCACTTTTGCACGATTGGTGAAAGCAGCAACAAGTGCAAAGAGTTGATATAAACATGGCTCGTAAGTCATAGTCTCTGTTGCTGAGCCTCGGCTCACCGCAAAGCTCCTTTGCAATTCGGTTGGTGTTCGGTCGACACTTCTGACATTCAACTGGACCCAAACCTTGATTTGTAGGCTCATTAAATCTTGCTTGCCACAAATTGCTCGTCATAGACCTAAGATGCCTGTACTTTTGTGGCAGCTGTTTGATCTAAGAGAGTTTAACCCAGACAATCCTTCGTTGATGACTTGACCAAGATGCCTCGAGTTCAGCAGTGCTCAATACGAACGCGGGGTCGCGCGGTCGTCCGAAGGTACCTCGCTCGACACTAAGTGATACGGCAACTTCTCCTCCTCTTGCATATGACCTATTCTATCCTCTCGTGCGCCCAGGCCTGGGAATGTTTTCACTGGTCCGTCCAGCACCGGACAATCAAGATTCGTCCGGTCCCAACTTCTAATACCTCTCGCTTCTAGTGCTTGTCGGTGTAACTGAAGCGTGCCCGTTTGCGTCCATTCTGCCTGTTGCGCGAGCCTCGACTGCGGCTCGAAATAGCCAGACCACAGCTTCTCCTGCGGTTGATCCAGCGCGATGAGTAGCCCTCCGATGATGAGTATGATAGACATGCCAAGAACACTGACGCTGTAGTATGTGTCGCTCAGGATGCGCTGACGCTTGCACATCTGTACAGATTCTCGATCGGTCGGGACGTCAAGATGTTCTGCTGCGTTGAGATTGGCGCTGAGCTGGAATGTCTCTGGGGCCGCGTATTGACTCAGACGACGTTGAAAAACCGAAAGACTCAAGTTGTGCAGATTGTAAGACTCGAGTTGCCATTGGTTAGATGGCAGGGGCCCCGATCCAGTCGCAGTCGAGGTAAAAACCCAATCTTGCGCGAGAAGCACGCGGCTGTTCAGCAACTTGGCGGTCCATTGCAAAGCCATTACCCAACCTGCTTCCCAAACGATCTGGAACGTAGCTTGTTGTCGCTGCGAAAGCGCGAGATCGCCTCGGTCGAGAGCATCCTGGGTAGCATACAGGCCATCGAGATTTGTGCACTTCTCCGATTTAGGATCGCAGAACTGGTATTCTTCCATACAGGCGGGTATCGAGAGGTCATTTGTGGCCGAGAAAAATTGTGCAGCCGCCTCTGATGTGTTCTGCGCCAAGAACAATGGATCGTCCACTTTCGCAGTGTAGATCGCTCTACTGAAGATAGACAGAAGCGTAACGTCTGCGTTGTTGATCTGGAAGTCTGGTATCGGGCTATGTGATTAACCTTGGATGCTTAGTAGAGACTGGACGCGTTCTGAACGCGTCGCGACGCGACTATCGGATCTTTGCGCCAGGGAGTTGGAGAAGTCGCCCTTCTCAAGGATAGGTTCAATGACAGGACTTTCTTGTAGAAATTAGCTTTACGCTAGGAAGCGACTGTAAAGCAGTAGAGAACAAAAGTTGCGTGAAAGAGACGCGGTTGTGTCCGGGCCAGGATAGTGGAAATGAAGTGTGATCGTCAGCTCCTGAACTGCGAACCTCACTATTGAGCCGCAACTTAGCACATCGCAATGAAGACAACCTAATCCAGTCATTGATAATTCTGTGAGTCTCCAAGCTGAACGAAAACGGCCGTTTAACTACAACATGGACGCCATCTCGTGTGTCTAGCAGGTTAGGAAGTTGTCTACGGTGTGAGAAAGTGACAGACGAGTGGGAGCACGAGCCACTACCCAGAGCATGTGCAGGCCCCGCAGCTGTAGGTCGAAGTGCCTGGGCCCGGGAAACATTCTCCTGCAAAATTATCTGGGTGTCTGCCATAACAAGATCCACGTGAACGAGCCTAGACTTGAGTGTTTGAGTGAGGACGTTGTGGTACTTCAAAACGTTCACGGCAACGTCTGTTGGTCCGAGCTTCTTTCACAAGCCGAGGTTCAACGCGACTATCAACCACCGCGACACAACATCGAAAGTCATCTCGCCCTTCCAACACGACTCACGCATATACAGAGATAATCGCGATGTCGTCGCCTCCCATTAAATACGCGTACCCGTTCGCTTCGTCACCAGACATCATTCGCTCTCACCAGAAAGATGCATACTTCAGCGGCGTCCTCCTCGAACAACTATCAACACTGCTGCGCAAGCTATATGGCGCACGTTTCGCACACACATATGTGTCAGAGACAAAAGTGCTAGGAGAGCTACTTTACCTCGGCCTCACGACTGCGATAGGGAACAGGACATTGGGAGAAGAGTACACAGATATCGTACAGGTGGAGAGCGAGTCCGGGCGATTGCCAGCATTAGGGAGAAGAGTTGGATACATCCTCACCTATATAATAGGCCCATATCTGCTTGGAAGAGCCCTACCAGCTTTCAGGAGGAGGATAAGAGCGAAGCTGGAGGCAAACCTGAGATGGTACACAAGACAGCAGGCGCGAGCGCAACAACATGCCAAGGAGAACGGCAGTACGAAAGCTATATCGGAACCTCTTGCGATGCGATTGCAGAACTACATCCTCCAGAATCTCGATACCATCACATCCCCATCACCTATATACGCGCTATCATTAGCGACATTCTACTTTTCAGGGAGCTATTACCACCTCTCGAAGCGAATATGTGGACTGCGATACATCTTCACACGACAAGTACAAGAGACTGATGGGCGAGTGGGGTACGAAGTGCTTGGCGTGCTTTTAGTACTCCAGATGGCAGTGCAAGGATATCTGCATCTCCACAACACCATGACCAGCGCGCCAGATCGAGTGACCTCGGATCTACCAATGGGCACGACTGCGATCGTAGGTGGCGGTGCAGAAGTCAGTCTCGACCCGAACGCATATAGCGCGAACAATGCGCTCCTCTTCGATGCCGCAGCGCCACCAGCTTCGGCCCCATCAGACCTACAAAAGTGGACACATACACCTACGGCAGACAAGCCACGATACGAGCTCGACGACGAGGAGACGATGGGATGGATAGGAGGCGGGAATAGGAAGTGCACGTTGTGCTTGGAAGAGATGAGAGACCCGAGTGTAACGACCTGCGGACATGTGTTTTGCTGGACGTGTATTAGTGATTGGGCAAGGGAGAAGCCGGAGTGCCCGCTCTGTAGGCAGAGCTGCTTGGTGCAGCATATACTACCTTTAAGAGGTTGACGTATCGCGCACGAAGTCGAAAAGTAAACCAAAATCGCGGCTGACGCATACATATCCCTAATCTGGCGGTGATGGCATTGTCAAGAGCGATATGGATTGCATGGACGAAGATTGCCAATCAGCGCTGTGAAGGTCGTGGCAGAAGAACAGAAGGATGGATGAAGCAAAGAGACTTTACATATGCGAGGCTGAAACCCAGGCAACATGCCCACCTGCCTGTCTATCCGATGGCTCAAGTCTCTGAGTGGAGATACATGCTGTGCAAAATAACCATGGAGCTCTGCCTGCACAAGGGACTCGACGCTCTTGTGATGGGTGAAAGATCTTGACGTAATCCCGGCTATAAATGGTCTGCATTCCCTCACCTTCCGATGTTTGAATCTTCATGTTTGCCAATCATCGCAGTCTACAGCAAGCATTCCAAGGTTTCAACCGAACTTACAAGCTGATCCTCTCACTACCAACAGTCCTGCCATCACGATGCAGCACGACCTACGAAACGCGTCGGCCGCTTCCGTAAAGACAGCATCTCACCGAGCCCGGACGATCAAATTCTTCGATTTACCGCTCGAGATCCGCGAACCCATCTACGATGCCTTCTGGACCGTCCAGAACCGCGTCGCAGCATACCACCGCCAAGCCAAAGTGGGCATCCTAGCATACTACGACGGCATGCACCTTGACGAATCAGACCTCACGTCCGACCGACACTTCGATCGCGCGAGCAGACCTGACTACGACTGGCGGCCCGATCCTCAACACGGTCTCCCGGCATGTTTGCGCGCTAACAAGCAGTTTCTCAGCGAGGCGATGGAAATGTTCTATCAGCATGCCCACTGGAATGTTTGGCCGGTTTTAACCCACGGGCGATATGTGAAGAAAGCGTCGCTGGGTATAATGGCGCCGGAACATGCGAGATCAATGTCCATCTGTCGGATGTTATTCAAGAAACAGTTGCCGATGTGGACATTGAGGAGTCGGAGGTCGAAATACATCGAGATATATTTCGAGCCTGTCGATGCGAAGTGGCTTGATCGTCTAGCTGAGTGCTTGGGCGAGTTCGGTAATCTGCATAGCTTGAAGGTCGCAATTGGTTGCCCGTGTATCGATCAGCCGAGGACTGCGGGCCATATTGTTGAAGTCAATCTCGAGCCGATCGAAACTATCTTGAAGGTGTCCACCAATGTCCGGAAACTCGAGGTCGAGATCTTTGGATTTACTCAGGGGGACAGCATGGCGGAGGCCCTAGATTCTGAGGTCTTACAGGAGTTGAAGAAGGTGGTGGCGGCTGAGATGGGGCAGTACGTCTCGGAGACGACTGAGTTTGTGCAGAACAAGGTCATCGACAATTGTGTCAGACCTCTTCCGCGCCAGATCATTGACGAGATCCGGGTGTATGAGAACAATGGTTAAGCACTAGGATTGGTACTAGGATCGCCGGGGTCGCTCTATAGCTCCTTTTGTCATCGGTCATGCGAGGAGCAGAAGTGAACGGTAGTAGAAGTGCGGTGGCTTTAGGTATCTGAGTCAATACATGAAGTTCTCATCGTCACTAAGGAAACAGTATATCCTGGCAACAAATTAATACGGAGGTGCCGCATCACCATGTACATCTACCGGTCCTTCTCCGCTGGCCAAGCTCGACCGCTGCTCTGTGTCAGTTTTCGGGAATGCTGCGACTACAGGCGAATCCTGAGGGCTGATATATGGCAAAGCCTGTATGTGTTGTTGTGATGGATATGAAACCCCTTGGTCGAGTTCTTCAGTCGGATCTGTTAAGAACTCACCCCGCTGGGTGCATATATTTGAATTATCCGACCCAACGAGAAGCCTACCTGCATTCCACAGGGGATATACGATACCGAGGCTGCCTTGTATGGTGTAGCCAGGAATTTTGAGCGCTTGATAGCACAAAAGGCATGCTCGCCGGCTACGACCAACATAATAGTGGATATTGATGCATTGTGTAGGGTGAAGATCGATGTAAGTCATGAGCTGTATTTCTGCGTGCTGGAATATCGGCAGCTGCGTAATGTCCAACTTCGCTCTTACTTCGTCGGTCAGCTTCGGTTCATGGGCATTCCAAATAGCCTCCAGTGGACTGCCCTCCTCGATGCAATTGGCCATCGAACGGACTTGATGTTCTCCTCGCTTTTCAAGGCATATGATCCTCAGGCGAGTGACATCATGTTAGCTCTTCGCGAAGCATTCGACTTCGAGGAAACTGACGCGATATGACCCGAGCAGATTCATGCTCTGTTGGCGGTGATAGCGATTGCCATCGAACTCCTCGGTGCGTAAAGGACGACGCTGTTCATATGCGTTTAAGATGTATACTGTGCTCACATTATCCGAGAAAAGTTGCTTGTGTGCTATCAGAAAGTCCCAATTGGATAGCGATAAGTGCGTTGCATATTTGAACGGTGGCTCAACCTTGTTCAGCCGAGTGATAAGGTAATCGATGACGGACTTGTTATGTTCGGCCAGCTCGTGCCACATATCGCATCCATCTCTTGCAATAGCAGTGCCGTTTGCGACACCTTGGAGCCAAGTCTGGAGACGAGTCGCGAACTTCTCATCCTTCAGATAGCAACCGTGGTTCTTCGCTAACAGAACGTGTGGCCCATCCTGGGTATCCACGAGTGCGGAGGCACTGACATGTCCCACTTTATGTCATTGATCACACGCAAACACAGAAGCGAATCGGTCCAGGAATATTCGAAGAGGATTTCTGGCTCCACCAAAAGTCGTTATATCTTCGCCAGGGTCATTGAAAGACTCTGGAAAGATCTTACCTTGGCATTGGTGATGACACTGAGTAAGAACACCAATCGCGCAGATATTCTGCTGAGCTTCTTAGATGGCTTCTCCGGCACTGGACTCATCAAAGTCATTTGTGTATTGAAGGAATAATTAACAGTACCTGAATCCTTATAAGTGTCCATCAAGCACAGCGTGTCTCAGTCTGATACATGCGAGAGATTAAAATCTCCAGAGATTGACTGGACGATAGCTTCGCAGGTTTAGGGAGAGTCTCAGATAATGGCACAGCTAAAGAACCTGTGGATGGAAACTGTACATCTGTCAGACACACAGGCGGTAGTAGGGAAAGACTTCAGATTCCAAGGACTGCGACATTGCCGACGTATACATGTTGAGAATTTTGCAGTGTTATTACTCCAGAGACAAGCCATGTGGTATTCAGTTCATCATTCACATACTTTCTCATTAACCACACAAAGTGAATTCACTCATCTTCCTTAAAATGGCCCTAATTATCAAGACGATGCACGCAGCATGATACCATCTGACACGACTAGGCTGGTCGCTTCAATGTTCCTGCTCGAACTTCCATGTCTCATCCCAACGGTGTCGCTCAAGATCCCAGGCCCGCGTGCGGCTCAACAGGTTCTCTTTGCGCTGCGAAGTCTCGTGGACCTGATCACCCATCTCCTCGGCCACCAGCTCTTTCAGACCTTGAAGTAACTCTGCGTCCAGACATTCGCGTGCCCGCCAGTTCTCGACGAAGCCGAAAATCTCGACTTTGAAAGCGTCGAGATTTGGGCACGACGCTAGGACGCTCTGGACAGGCGCGAGGTCCACCACAACTCTATCTATCGGCTTCTTTGGTTCACGGAGACAAGGCGTGCCGATGCCAAGAGCGAGATACTGCAAAGCATTCTCCGCACTTAGGTTCTCACCAAGCTTGTGGAGCCACTTCTCATCCACTGGATCGAAGTAAACGTCAATGAATTCACGATGTTGACGAGCCCAGATCGGCATACGACCGATGGATATGGATCGAGCTTTGGACAGCGACAGGATCGTTGCAGACGGCTCTGGTCTGTAGAGCCCATGTGAACGCACAGGCCAGACGTTCCAGTGGGCACGCTTGAAGAACAGTGCCATAGCCTCCTCCAAGAACTGTTTGCTCGCCCAAAGGCACGGAGGGAGGCCTTGCTTGAAACGCGCCCTCCAATTGTCTGCAGTGCGGCGCCGAAAGTCTCCGCGGATGTTATGATACGGCTCGAGAATCTGTACGTTATGGTAACGAGCTACGAGGCCCAGTTTGCATGTGGAATGTATGCCCCCACGGTATCTTGCTCGTTCCAGATGCCGTCATAGATCATGTCTCGAAGCTCGCGCGGGAGGCCAAAGAAGTCGAACTGTACATCCGTATTGCGAGAATGAGAGGCCATTGTGTGTGTCGCGTCGTAGTCTTTCAACTGCTTTGTGGTTGATTAATCTTGGTTGTCTGTGGTGCTGAGGTGATGCTGAGAACTCAAATTGTGGAGAACTTGGGATTTGGTATAAATAAACACGCAAAGAATCTTCGGGCTTCCGCACGGTCACTCAAACGGGCACGTGGGTCATATTTCACTTGATGAAGAACTGCCGAGCGTGGTCTCACCCTGCATGATGGAAAATAAGGGGCCTTCAGCGACATCGTGTACAGAGAGATTGATTCGCGAATCTTGACTTCCCTTGTGCTTCTTCTCAATCTGCTGGGCTAGCACACCTCTTGAAGGTTATCGCCGAATTGATTTGCCAAGCGAAAAGATGCAATTGATTCAAACGAATCAGTCGCGAGCGAAACATGACAGCATGGAAGACTTCAATTCTTCAATGATGTCGGGTTCGAGGCGCGAGAAGTGCGTATGTTCGAGCGTCGTATCGCGCAAGCTGATCAAGATCGGAAGTGACAATGCTTTTAGCACTTCGAAGCGTAGTGGGACTGATCGGGGAATGTTGTACTTCAAGAGTGCGGAATGTAGAAGAGGATAGGCGCATACGTGAAGTCGTTGCAAGGTAGTCGTTCCTTCTCGCTTCAGACCACGCTTGACCAGATTCCGTTAGCCATGACGTACACCCCTGTCAGCTTCTAGGTGAACGTCGAGGCAGATCAGGCGCACTAGGCTACCACCAATACAGAATACTCACAACCATCTTGGCCACCACCAAACAGAACCAATCCCACAATTTCAACAATATTCAATACTTTCATCATGTCGTCTCCAGTCAACCTCGTTCTCTCAACCCCCGAACTCCTCGAATCCATCCTGTTCCACCTCACCCCAGCACATCTCCTCACCGCCCAACAAATCTCCCAAACCTTCCGCACCACAATCACCTCATCCCCCAAACTCCAATATAAGCTCTTCCTGCGCGCTGATCCCAACCAACCAAAGAAAGAATGGCTGATCAATCCCCTCCTCCGCAAACACTTCTTACCCTGGTTCGTCATGCCCGACGGCCGTTTTTCAAGCCGCGACTACGACAGCTTGCAGCGCATGGATTGGGTCTCGAGTAAGGCCAAGCGCGCAGCATTTTTGCGTAAGGAAGCGAGTTGGCGGAATATGCTACTTATGCAGCCTGCGCCAAAGGAGTTGCACTTAATCAGATGGACGCATGCGATGGGTGGAGATTCGGAGGCATACGCTACTATTCCGTTTCCTGGGGGTGCGGTGACTATGGGTCGCGTTTACGACGTCACTGAGCAGTTATTGCGGTATTATATGGGTTCGTATCCGAGTTTTGGATTGAGCTTGAAAGATACAGATGTTGAGCCCGTGGCTACATTGTATTTCCGCATGACGTTACAGTGCTGTCCGACGGATGATGACCTGACTGAGCAGCAAATGCTCATATCGGAAGGCACGAATGAAGGTGCGAAGGTGGACTGGAAGTATAGCGATCGAGCAAGCAGGAGGTTGAAGATGGAGTGGGATACGGATCTGATCGGCGAGAGGGGCGGGGTGGAGGTTTGGGAGTGGAATGAATGGTTGAGGAAGAGCGGAGAATTGATTTCGGATGTTAGATAACAAGGGATGATTGGGACAATGCTATCTTGAAGGTCAAAGGTCGCTTGAAGACAATACAATGTGCTCCGTGTGGCTTCCCTCAGCTGGCGTAGCAAGGGTTTTATATTGAAGGAGCGTACGAAGTTGGATTCATTCTTTCAGTATAGCGAAAACTAGCAATAAGATCTACCAGTAATTAACACGATCGAACAATGAAATCAACGCAGAATACGCCGGCCCTCCGCAGGAACACCGGAAACCATAAGTGAAGTAGATGATCGCAACAGGTCTTAGGAAAGGAAAGAAGGGCCAGAACATGATTGAAAACAATAACTGGAAGCTAAGATGACAGAGCGGAAGCTGAGATCCCAAGAATTTTAGAGGATAGAGATGCGACTCGCCTGCTAAGTATGTCTGAGACTTTTTCGGAGGCGACTTAATGCCGGTAGGTTGCAAGTATTGATGTCTTCCCAGACGGGATAGAGCTCGAACTTGGGCCATACGCGTAGAATTGTGCGACGATGCAGTCTCACTTCGTCTGGAATGAAAGTACACTTCTCGATACAGTACGCTTTTCGACCAAAACAGGAATCTGCACATGAATCGTGCCGTGCACAAGTCGGGCCCTGGTAGTGTGCCTGCATAAAATGGTCGACAAAAGCACCGTGGTCATAGACGCGCTTATTGCGCGGGTATACTGGATAGACGACTTGGCATGTCTCTGTGTCATACCCTCGCTGCTTGAGCAAGTCATGGAAAGAGTTGCGCTGCTTAAGATCGTGCTTCTCGTAGAGATGAGTGAGGAGGTTGTCCAGTCTGTGCATGTGCACCTTAGAGGAGCATCGAGGCAATGGACATGTTCGATAACGACCTAGTGGCTCGCGAGTCCATCCCCACAGAGCTTGGCCATGAATAGCCACTAGGTCTCTAGGTAATTCGATCTTGCAAGTGGGACAAGTAGGGATCGTATCATCGTCATGCCCAGCAAGCATGTGATCATTGAGCTTGTCTCGTCGCGTGAATGCTTGAGTTCCCACCCGCTCACACTTTAGTGCCAGACAGCTGTGAAGTCTTCGCGGCCCATACTTCAGACGATGGCGGTTAAGATCTCCTTTACGCCTGAATGGTCCTGCTGTACAGCCTTTAGCCTCGCAAACGAAAAATTGGCAAGGCGAGCAGTCGCTGGACACAAAGGGAGTTTGCGCTTCACCGGTGAAGGCATCGGACTTGAGCATCTCTGGCGGAGGTGATAGCGCCAATCGAACTTCGCCAGGTCTAGAGTATGTCGAAGAAGCCCTTCTGTTAGCTTATGTCTTTTTTTTAACTCACCTATCACCAGGCTGCAACAGCCCAGCCTCCTCAACAACGCCGTCCTCCTCTTCCCAAATCGGCCCGCAGGGCCCAGCCATGACGTCCTCATACAGCTTCGTCCAATCGGTCTCGTCGATATCCTGGTAGAGGTCCATCTCCCAGTCGGCGTTGTTGATGTAGTCGGACATGATTGGCTGCTTCGTCTTGGCGAGAAGGGCGTGAAGGATGAGGCTGAGGTTGCTAAATCTGGATTGGTGGAGTGTGGGTCGAGCGTGCAGAGGGGCGCAGGAAGCGGTAAGACGGATGCGGTAGTCGTTGGCGAGTTCGTGGATGTTGGTGTGCGAATTCCGAGCAAAAATTGAGCAAAACGGGTGAGGTTGGGTGCTGGGGACATGGTGACTATATGCTTGCTGGAACTGCCCATCGCGCCAGCGCGCCAAGAGAAGGGCACGACGTCCATTGACCCTTGCCTCAGAAATGGCCTGAGCTAGTGCACAGCCAGGATAGACTCGATGCCCATGGTAATCATGAAAGTTCCTTGTGTGCGACATCTGACTCGCAAATGCCAGCAATTCCCTATCCCCTCTCTGCCTTGCCATAAACTGTTCGCAATATCCAAGACCTCCTAGATCCTCCTTCAGCCCTCAGAGATTTCCAAAATTATCTCTGTCGAAAGGGTATCTGTATATGGTAGATCAAGCAACTTCGAGACACAAAGCGGTGCCTTACTTTGTGGCCATTAACATTCTTCGCCCCTCTGTAGTCACCTGTCATGTTTGTCCGCAATAGCCTCCGTTAGCAACTTGTGTTAGCGCAATTGCAGAGCAAAAAGCACCAAGAATCGTTAAAATCTGTACCACGTTGTCGAACAAAGGAATCTCAGATTTCGTATTTTACGGAATAGCTGACACTGTACAAGATATAGAACACGCTATCCCTGCTCAATCACCAACCCACCCAATGCACATCTAACTCGCGCTTATTGGTTGGTCTTGCCCTGTGTGTTGGGCTTCTTGATGCTGTCGAGGATGCTCTTCTGCTGCGGTGGGGTGTATGCGAGCTTCCGTGTCTTTAGCGGTGCCCACTTGTACCTATGGAATTGTTAGTCTCCAGTAAACATCGTTCTTCGTCATGAAACTGCTTACCTCTTGACCCACACGCTGATGGCGAACAAGACACTGGTGACAGCCAAAACCTTCCATCCCATCTTCTTGCGCTCGTCCATCTCTGGCTCGGCAGTCCAATTCAAAAACTCAACGACATCCTTAGCCATCTGCGAAGTCGAGGCCTTGGTACCATCATCGTATTCGACCAAATCGTCGTACAAGACACGTGCCATAGCGATACCGGTTCCTGGGAAGTAGGGGTTAAAGTTGAGACCTTCTTGAACAACAGCACCCGCAGGTGGCTCCTCAGGGTAACCAGTCAACAAACTGAAGATGTAGTTGCAGCCACCGTGACGAGCCTTGACCATGAGCGATAGGTCCGGGGGCAGAGCACCATTGTTGGCAGCGCGAGCGGCCTCGTCGTTCTTGTAAGGGGCGGGCATGTAATCTGACAGCTTTCCGGGGCGCTTCTCGATCTCGCCCTCGTTGTTGGGTTCAGTATCGTACTCGTTCTCCTCGGCGAGCGCCTTGGCCTCATCGACAGTCATGAATTGACCGACAACGGCCCGGTAGGGAACACGAGAGATCGAGTGGCAGGACGCGCAGACCTCTCGGTAGACCTGGAAACCGCGGCGGAGTCTGCCATATATTAGATGTCGACCCTAGCTGCATTGCGGGCGTACTTACGCGGCGTGATCAAATGTCTTGTGCCACTTCGAGTGTTCCCACGGGTACTGAGTTGGGTGCAGACTGTGTTCCGTATCGTCAGTGCCTTTTCTCAACCAACATCCCACAGCTCCCCTCAACCGAAGATCGCATGTAGTGCCACTCACCCTTCTTCCGCAGGTGTCATGGCATCGACGCTGCGTCCGAATTGCTGATAGTACCATGCCGTGGATCCGATAGCGAAAACGGTGGCGCCGATGGGGAAGGCGTTGCTTTTGAGGGTCGAAGCAGCTCCCTCGGTAGAAGTGCTGGACGTCGAACCCGCGCGCTATATCATCCAATTCGTCAGCCATCATCCCAATTGACAAAGAAGAAGCCCCAAGCGATGAATTGCAGTCGGTGCTGGTATGTGGAAGCTCGCGGGAGCTGTCGGGTTGGAGTGGATTGCTGAGAGTCGTACCGAAGCTGTCCTGCTGGAAGCATTGCGAGCCGCGGCGCCGGCTGAGCGCGCCGTACGCAGTGCTGATCGAGCCAACATGCTGAGTTCGAGCTGGCTCGTGGCGAGGAAGGAGTGGATCAATGGGGTCGTGGACGGTGGTGTGAAGTGGAGGGTCCAGTCGTCGATTCCCGATTTCTTGCGAGACTTGGCGCGCCTTCCAAAGTCAGCGAAAGCAGGATTGCGCTGATTGGCTCAGCACAACACCACCACAAAACCTATGATTCCTGCACGTTCTGCGCTGGCAACTTCTTCATGTCTAGGACGATCAACCACATAACCCATTTGCTGGCCGAGTACTCATGTCTGAGCGTCTCAAATCAGGGCACAATTGCGGTTCACATGCAAGGCGGCGCTGCAGAAAGGATTATATGAGCAGGGCGCCGTTCCAAACACTCCATGACAGATATCAAGCGCAACCATAGAGTTGCGATATTTGCCAGATGACCGACGAGAAGGACGGAGGACCAAACTCTCATAAGAGTTTTCGATTTGCTCAACGATCATTGCGCAGAATGATAAAGGTATATGTGTCTTGTGATCTCTATGTTGCCCTGTAAAGCTTTCCTCGTCCTAACACTTCATGATAATGCACTGCGATTTGCTCGCGGGACCTAGTCTAATGCACACAACACTTGTCATAGACCATGTGAGATAGAAATGGACATAAAGGGCGTCCATCGAGGCTAGTATGTGGCAACTTCTTCTATACCCGACCACTCATGAAGGAATTGTGGAGAGGCTCAAACGAGTGCTTGGTGTTCGGTCTGACAAGGCTGACGACATTGTCGCCAGAACGTCCAGCGTCTCCGCTAATTGAGATGAAGCTGGGAGGACTCCTTGCGTGAGGAAAGAAAACAGAAACTCGCCAGCAGACGGGGATTTGTAGCCGAATGCACAGTGGCTTGTGCGCTTAGTATTGTGCATGCCTTGGCATAGACGTATGCAGGGCGCCTTTGCCCTCCCGGGCTCGAAAACAGCCATCGACCAATTGAGAGGGCGCGCATTCCTCCTCATGCGCTGCTACAGGTCAAATGGCGGCTGGCATAAAGCAGACCAAGTGCTCTTCAGCACGGAGCGGTGGACTGCAAGGCCTACCATCACCGCTCTTTCCCGCAGCAAACGCCTGAGCCCTCGCCGGGAGCTCTTGCACACCAGCCCCACGACCAACACTATTTACCCCGCCAGACAAACACGGCCCTTTGACAACACCCCGCGACACGCCCTCAATCCCTCTCGACTCACTCCTCTTGTTACACGACGACACTGCTCGCATAGAAGAAACATGTGCCGCCACTTTGGAGCAGAACCCCATGGATCAGCCACCATTGCCGCCGCGCGAGAGGTGCTTCCTACTAATGTCAAGCCAATACACTATGACCTGACACTGGAGCCAAACTTCGAGGATTTCACCTACGAGGGCAAGGTCACCATTGAGTATGCAATTGCGCACCTATGCATGGCAGCAAGCGCTAACATGGCCCAGCTTAGACGTCGACGAGGACACCACATCGATCTCCCTCAACACCAACGAAGTCACAATCCACTCCACGAAAGTCACCACAGGCGATCAGACCATCTCAGATTCGCCGACTGTTTCCCACGATGCAGACTCAGAGACAACGAAAGTCAGCTTTGAGAAGACCATCTCGAAGGGAAGCAAGGCAAAGCTCACCATGACCTTCTCTGGTATTCTCAACGACAAGATGGCAGGATTCTACCGCTCGTCGTTCAAGGCCGCCAACGGCTCGACCACATACTTGGCCACAACCCAGATGGAACCAACCGACGCGCGACGGGCGTTCCCTTGCTTCGACGAGCCAGCGCTCAAAGCCAAGTTTACAGTCACATTGGTTGCAGACGACAAGATGACGTGCTTGAGCAACATGGACGTGGCGTCTGAGAAGACAGTAGACTCGAAAGTCACCGGTGGAAAGCGAAAGGCCGTAACTTTCAACCCTACACCGCTCATGTCAACCTACCTCTTGGCGTTCGTTGTTGGAGAGCTCAACTACATCGAGTCAAATGCCTTTCGTGTACCCGTTCGCGTCTATGCGCCGACGGACAGGAATATTGAACATGGCAGGTTCTCACTCGATCTCGCTGCAAAGACACTTGCTTTCTACGAAAAGACATTCGATAGCCCGTTCCCATTGCCAAAGATGGACATGATCGCGATTCCCGACTTTAGTGCTGGCGCCATGGAAAACTGGGGTCTCATAACGTATCGTGTTGTAGATGTGCTTATTGATGAAAAGGTCAGCGGTGCAGCTGTAAAGGAGCGCGTAGCCGAGACTGTGCAACACGAGCTTGCGCATCAGTGGTTCGGTAATCTGGTGACCATGGACTTCTGGGATGGACTGTGGCTAAACGAGGGATTTGCAACATGGATGTCTTGGTACTCATGCAACATTTTCTACCCCGACTGGAAAGTATGGGAAGGTTATGTTACAGACAACCTCGCGGGCGCTTTGTCGCTCGACTCGCTGCGCAGTAGTCATCCTATCGAGGTCCCAGTGAAGCGCGCTGATGAGATTAACCAAATCTTCGACGCCATCTCGTACTCGAAGGGCTCTAGTGTCATCCGCATGATCTCAAAATATATCGGGGAGGAGACCTTCATGGAAGGCATTCGCCGCTATCTCAAGAAGCATGCGTACGGAAACACGGAGACTGGCGACCTGTGGGCTGCATTGAGCGATGCGAGTGGCAAAAATGTCGGCAAGGTCATGGACATTTGGACAAAGAAGGTCGGCTACCCCGTCGTCACTGTCACGGAGGGTTCCGACTCCATCCACCTAAAGCAGAACCGCTACCTTCGCACAGCCGATGTCAAGCCCGAGGAGGATGAGGTGTTGTACCCGGTGTTCCTTGGGTTGCGAACCAAGGACGGTGTCAACGAGGACTTGACACTCTTCGACCGCGAAGCCGATTACAATTTGAAGGACCTTGACTTCTTCAAGCTTAACGCCGATCACTCTGGACTATATCGTACCTCCTATACGCCAGAGAGGTTACGAAAGCTAGGTCTCGCAGCAAGGGACGGCCTTCTCACGGTGGAAGACAAAGCTGGTATGATCGCCGATGCTGGCTCTCTAGCTGCTTCGGGTTATCAGAAGTCGTCTGGAATTCTATCACTTCTGGAAAGCTTCAAGAGCGAGCCTGATTTCGTGGTGTGGCAAGAAATCACAGGTCGCATTGGCTCGCTCCGTGGTGCTTGGTTATTTGAAGACCAAACGGTCAAGGATGCCTTGAAACAGTTCCAGCTGGATCTTGTCAAGGACAAAGCACATGCGCTGGGCTGGACCTTTACCGAGAATGACGGACACATTGAGCAACAATTCAAGAGCTTGATGTTTGGCGCAGCCGGCATCGCTGGCGATGAGCAGATCACCAAAGCATCATTCGATATGCTCAACAAGTTCAAGGCCGGAGACAAGTCGGCCATCCACCCCAACATTCGTGGCAGTGTGTACGCCATTGTCCTTGCACAGGGTGGCAAGGATGAAGTAAGTGACTGAAACCTACCAATTGGTGTCGCAAGCTAACACTTACAGTACGACGTCGTCGTCAATGAATACAAGAACGCTGCAACCGCGGACGAGCGCAATTCTGCGTTACGCTCGCTAGGTCGTGCGAAGTCGCCTGAACTGGTTCAGCGCACTCTCGACTATGCTTTGAGCGAGGACGTGAAGGGTCAAGATATCTATCTTCCTATCTCTGCTTTGCGCGGCCATCAAGAGGGTTGCAACGCTCTCTGGCGATGGGTCAAGGACAACTGGGACGAGCTGGAGCGCAGACTGCCCCCCAGTCTGAGCATGCTGAGCTCTGTCGTTTCCATGGCCACGTCAAGCTTCACCCACCGTGAGCATATCAAGGATATCCAGTCCTTCTTTGCCAATAAGAGCACAAAGGGCTTCGATATGTCGCTCTCGCAGAGCATCGATAGCATAAACGCCAAGGCGAATTGGGTAGAGAGGGACGCCGCGGATGTGAAGAAGTGGCTCCAAGAGCACAAGTACCTGCAGTAGGCGGCGCACAACAAGCACTCCAGATCAATTGGGATGCTGCTCAATCAAGATCTCGATGTTCATCGTTAGAATGACCGCAGTAGATCTATGTACAATACACAAAAGCAATAAAGGCTCATCATAATTCTGGGCTGTTATCTCGCCCATTTCGTATCTGTGTCAATGATGCACATGTCTTACTGCTTCCAGACCAGATCTCCAAGACATTTCACTGGGCAAGATGGCGTCACAGCCCTTGCTGCCAACACTAAGACTGTACTCAATTGACTTGTTCGGGTAACAACTGTGTGGTAAGCTTGAACCGCGCATCGTTGGTAAGAGCTGCTGCAGGGATGTGTGCCAGAACCACAGCAAGGGCAAGAGGTTCCGAGGGCATTCCGAATAGAGTGGATCCGCAACGTCAGCCCGTTCGACGCACGCCAGGCCGCCAAACATGTGAGAATCGTCACTCAAGCCTCCGCGTCCCATGGCTGCGGACACATATCCTCTGCGCCTGTGTGGCACTTGAACGCCGTCTCACTAGCATCGGATGCCCATGCCTATATGTTCTCGCCCCGTTGCAATTGCACTCGCTCGTTCACACCTACTCGAGAAGCTCAACAAGTCGCCAACGGCACCAAATCCGGGTAGGCGCACGCAGTACAATCCCCTGCATAGATTGCTCCTTTCCTGCGTGTCGTGAGCTGCGGAAACTATCGTAAGGACAGCGAGGTGGTTACAGTAGTGTAAAGCACGCGAAATGTCGCAAGAGCCAGAACCTCCAGATGCGCAACTCGATGTGCCCACGTCTTCCGAAATCGAGTCGCTAGAGCTCTTCCGCCGGTCGCCGCACCCATACCTCCGTCACAAGGATGAGATTCGCAAGCCTTCGCCGGATCGATTGACGCCGCTGTCGAACACTTCAAGAATCCGCCCAAATCCATCGAGTCGCACAATATCCGATGCTGATGGCAAGAAGCGAAGGAAGACATCTTCACAGTCGCAAACGCCTAGTGAAAGTGGAACGGAAGCAGATGATGAAGGCTACAGCTTCGTCAAGGCATTGCCACCGCCTCCATTGAGACCTCACAAAGGCCTTCGAGATACAAGAGGAACGGGCCAGGAGGGTAGTCCCCTCCTTACACCCACACAGATCGACGATGAGGGAAGGAAATTCTCCGACGACTACTTTACGGACAAGCAGAGGAAGTCGCGGAAAGGAGAGTCAACAGTCACCGAGGACGAAGCAAGGGCTGCGAGACAGAAGTACCTTAAGCGGCGGAGGAACGAGCTCATTCGGAGAAGCACAGAGACAGCACTATTGGCTGGGATTGGCTTCCTAGCTGTCAGTGGATGCGACTGCTGGGCCAAGTTACTGGGTTGGCACCGAGGTGGGATGACTGGCTCCAATGATCACAGGCACGAAACTGACTAGAACGCAGTAGAAATGGTCACTCATGCTACCGTCATTGCAGGTCTCTTGGTCCTATATCCCATCCGAGTGTTCTACTACTCATGGCGAAGAGGCAATCCCTCAAATCTACGATTCCGCAAGCGCATACACGTCCCTGCAGCATTTGATCCGGCTACTATATTATACCCCACAACGTTACCAACGCTCATTTCCATTTCCCTTTTCGCAGCTTTTCCAAAATCGATTCTACCGAATATTCTATTATCCCTCGCTGCACTACCGCCACGGTTGATACCCTTCAAACAGGCTACTCTGGGTTACTCGAATTTGCACTGGCTGCTGTCTATACTACCATTAATCGCCGCGGAGAACACCGATATACCGTCCAGATTGTCGGCACTGACGCCGTACAAGTTGAGATTTCCTCCCCCGGAGAAGGGATACGATCCAGAGTTCTTGGTCACACTCTTTCCACTGCATCAGGCTCTGCTACCACCACTATACTACCTCACTACGACAAGTCTACTCCCCACGGAACTTCATCTGCTATCCATTGGACTTATTAATCTTCTACTCTTCTCCGAGTCTCCGCAAGCGAGTATACTCAAGACTCTGATGTGGTTAGGAGGCGTCGGATTGTTCGTTACATGCGGAAACGTCCTCAAATGGGGCGTTGCACTCGCCCGTATTCCACGTTGGAGGCTCAGACGTGCCGGACAAGCCATCATTCAGAGCCAATCTTTCCTAAATATTTTAAATCGAAGTTTATCGACTCGACGATCACAAAGTGCCGCCTCCGGTACTATCTCAGACAGTGATGCGGACGAGCACCACCCGCTACTCGCCAACACCTTGCAGAAGACGAAAAGCTTGAAGCTCAACATTATCGACGCTTTGCGCAACAATAGTATCACATCCAATGGACACGAAGCACACTCCGCAGTCGAAGCAAAACGAACAGGCTTTGATGCCGCAGAAGACCAGAACGAAAACTCAAAAAACCACCGGCGTCAAAGACGCAACACACTTCCCGTTCTCACCGCCCAAGACCATACCGCAACACACCGCTATGTTCCCCGCAAACGCTCCAAATCCATTGCGCAATCTTACCTCTCCCTTACACCCACGCAAGCCACCATCAGAAAGTGGCTGTACGCAGGTTACTTCTACCTGGTCGTCATCGTCACCATCCTCGGTCCTATCCGGTACACAATCGGCAAACAGGCACTAAATGGCCACGAGCCGTTTGGTTGGGCCGTGGGTTACTTATTCGGCAACATTCCGCGCGTGCGCTGGGAAGTGTACAACTGGAACCTCGAGACCTGGATCCCACTTCCACCATTCATCGACGCTCAAATGATCCACCAGCACGAAGTTCCACTGAGTTTCATAGAGCATGCGCGTCACGTAATTGTCGGTGAAGCGAATACAAGACTCGTCCTCGCAGCATATTGCGTAGCTACCATCGTCCTCGGCTTAATATCCGTCTTCTCCCTCTCCGCAGTCGTCGAAGTAGACACGCGCCGAAAAGTCTTTCATGGAACAATGGTCGCCATGTTACTCCCGACCATCTTCATCGACCCGTGCTTCGTCTCCCTCGCACTATCACTCGTACTCGCAATCTTCCTCCTCCTAGATTTGATCAGAGCAAGCCAACTCCCACCCCTATCCAAACCAATAGCACGCTTCTTGACACCCTATGTCGATGGCCGCGACTTGCGTGGCCCCGTGGTAGTAAGTCATATCTTCCTGCTCATCGGCTGCGCGATTCCGCTGTGGTTAAGTCTCGCTGGCGTCGCGCGGACAGGCGACAAACCGTGGACGCAGTGGAATGTAGCAAGTAGAGACGTGAGTATGCTCGCGGGCGTGGTGTGCGTGGGCATGGGCGACGCCGCTGCCTCGCTAATCGGGCGCCGGTACGGACGGCGTAAGTGGCCGTGGGCTGGGGGGAAGTCGCTTGAAGGGAGTTTGGCCTTCGCTGTTGCTGTCACTGTCGGGTTGGTTTTCGGGAAAGTGTGGCTTGCTGTGGGGTGGGGTGAGGGGAGGTGGCAGTATAAGGGACTTGGGGAGTGGATAGGTGTTGTGGTCAAGACGGTGGGGAAAGCGGGATTGTGTGCGGCGGGGGCGAGTTTGAATGAGGCGGTGCTGACGGGGGGGAATGATAATGTTGTTGTTCCGGTTGTGCTTTGGGTTTTGGTTAGAGGGGTGGGGTTGTAGATGCATGGTATGGACACGGTGGATATGGTCTTCTGGTCAATGAGCGTGGCGTTGGGCGCATTTGGAAAAGCTGTGCGGGAAACCATGATACGCATGGAAGCTTAGATCGATCAGATCGGAACGGAAGCGATCTGTTGGCCATTTCATAATGATGCTATGACTTCAGTATGCTTCGTCCGTACACGTGGCTGCAGGTACGGCGCTCTAGGCGTACGAGGTTTCCATCTCAATATTGCATGTGTCTCAGCCTTAGTATCGTGGCTGTCATGGCGAACCATGCATGGTAAACTGGGGAGCCTGCTTGGAGGCATACAATGTACGTATAGTCATACTGAATGCCAGACATTCCGACAAAGTCATTGAGCGATCATGATAGAGTCTTTGATGGCTTGCAACTGGTACAATCAAAGTCACATCGATCTTGCGGCTCCGCCATAGTACGTTGAGATGTCAGATTGGCATGTCACGTTCACGTGGCTGTAAGTGTCAGGTCCAACCTTGAAATCCGGGTGAGCTTGCGCAGGGTCTCATTGCGTGCATTATCGGGAGAGACAAATGACGTAGAAGGCCCTTTTGCCTCGCGCTCAATGATCACTGTCTTCGGCGTAGTCATATACATCGCAAGTGATGCTGTGTGTAAAGTCACTTGGGCTTGGCGTGAGGCTGTGATGGACCTCCTGCTGCCGACCATGCCGGGTGTGCCGCTGCTTGCTGACCTGCGCCATTATGCTGGTAGCTTGTGCGAGTACGTCTGATCATACCACTACGTTGTCAGTTGTCGCCACTTGAGCGTTTCAAAACAGTTCGCCAGACCTGCTGCTGCTTTCCAAAGCGCGGCGAAATTGTGGAAAGCTGCGTCATAGTCCTCGACGGAGCCGCAGCAGGACGAAAACAGCACGGGTTGAAGAATCGCAGAGTGAAGGGCAGCTATCGCGAGTAGCATGTGCAAGGTTCATGGCGAAGAGTGATATGGGACGCTCCCTACCCGAATGGTACGCGACTATCAACCACGGCTCCATGTTTATCGGTATGCAGCTGTAATGTTGGGGAGGGGGCTCACATTGGCGAAGCCCTATCAGCGAAACGGTCACTGGCAGCACTGCGAGTGCCAGACTACCCCACGATAAGCCGGAGGTGGTCTCTGAGGTGTGAATTGCAAGCGTTGGCGCGGCGCATGCTGTGATTGGGCGGGGCGCAGCTGGAACGCGCTCCGCATGTGCTGTATTCAGCATCCCGCGAGGCAGCCAGCTGTGTCGCGCATACGTGAAGGTGTGATCGGCTGCTGCGGTCATGGAAACAGCTGCCTATTGGGAGTAGGCCTCTTTCAGGGTGCGCGAGGGCGCTGAGGGGATAAGGTACCTCAGCAAGTGGCACAAGGCGCGAAAGTACGGCGAATTGCGTGCGAAACCGTCATTCATTGACCACATGACATGCCTCTGCAATGGCCGGCGGGGGTGCTCTCGTGCCGGGTACAGCGCCACGGGACAGGAGAGTACCGCGAGGAGCGCGCTCAGCCAAAGGGTGCAGCTGTGCAGCTGGTTGCAGTGTATCCATCACTCTGCCTAGGTGGATTTCTTATCGTTATCATCAACGCGTGAAGCTTGCAGGCGCGACCAGCGGGACAAGCTAAGGCAGGCGCGCTAAGCCCCACCTGGACGCTCCATGAGCATGACTCCAGGCCGCTCAGACGCTCCAACTGCTCTTGCAGCTCGTTTCTCCTCTTCTCCCTCTGCTTCGCTTCTTGCTGAATAGTCTGTTAATTCCCTTTCTCGCCGCACTGTTGATATCCCTGCTTCCCCCGGCCAACCGCCAGCGCACGCTTCCCTGCATTCGTTCACCATCGATACCCCAGCACGCCTCGAAGGCCCCAGCTCCAGCCTGATCTTGAGTACCGCTGTCTCCCCGTCTGCCGCTCTCCAGAACCTCTGCGACTCTTCAATACCAGGAACCTACCACATCAGCATCACCGTAGTCTAGTAGCCTGTTAGCACCCTGCCACCGCCTCTCCGCCCATCACACGTCCGCCCAGCACCATACCCACGACAACGCGAACCTCCGCCTACGCCGACGTCAGTCCATGTGTAACGACCTGACGGCAACCCTGTACCCACATCTCTGTTGGTAGTTGAATACTGGACGTATATTGAGAGAAAGAGGCACCAGGCTGGTCGGCCAGCGCCGCCATCATGGCTACACCATCCAACCCATACGCCCCGCGCCGCTCGGGTGCGTCGCCCTCGTCGTCTGCAGCCGCAGAGCAGATCATCGGCAAGTTCAAGCGAATGGACCACATCGGAAAGGGCAGCTTCGCAGAGGTCTATCGGGGTATCCACATTGTGCGTCACACCTCTCCATCCATGGGATACCATCCCGAGTCCGTTGGGATGGCGTCAGATGAGGTGATTGTAGCTAACACCACGGTGCAGGAAAAGCGACAATCCGTAGCGATCAAGTCCGTCAACATGAACAAGCTGAACAAGAAGCTCAAGGACAACCTCGTCTCCGAGATCTCCATCCTGCGCAGCCTCCATCACCCGCACATCGTCTCGCTTATCGATTGCCATGAGACGCCGTCCCGCATGCATATCATCATGGAGTTTTGCGAGCTGGGAGATCTATCAGCCTTTATTAAGAAGCGGGCGGACCTCGTAAACCACCCGCAGACCCAGCGCATGATTGAGAAATATCCCAACCCTGTGGTAGGAGGACTTAACGAGGTGATTGTCCGGCATTTTGCAAAGCAGATGGCCAGTGCATTAGAGTTCTTAAGGTCGAAGAACTACATTCACCGTGATCTGAAGCCGCAAAATCTCTTGTTGAATCCATCATCAATGTACTACTCTCAAAGCGGAACTCTCGAGCGGATGCCCCTAGCTGCGGACGCGAGCTCACTCCTGCCTGCTACTGGTATCGAGTCGTTGCCAATGCTTAAGATCGCTGATTTCGGATTTGCCAGGATCCTGCCCACGACCTCTCTGGCCGAAACCCTTTGTGGAAGCCCGCTGTATATGGCTCCGGAGATTCTGCGGTATGAGAAGTATGATGCAAAGGCAGATTTGTGGTCTGTTGGCACCGTGCTATTCGAGATGATGAGCGCTCGGCCACCCTTCCGAGCAAACAACCACGTCGAGTTGCTTAGGAAGATCGAGGAGCGAAAGGACCACATCAGATTTCCCGAAGGTCTCATTTCTAGTAGGGCCATGAAAAACCTGATCCGTGCGTTGCTGAAGCGGAAGCCCACTGAGCGCATGTCGTACGACAGCTTCTTCTCGGACCCAGTGATTCGCGAAGAAATCCCAGATCTCGTGGATGAAGATCTCCCGCAGACGATGCAGGCGTCGGAGCCAGAGCCGCCTGTCGAGCAACCTAAGCGAGTCCAGAGGATGCCTGCCGAGATCGATCGACGTGCTTCGGAGAGCCCGTATTCGCGATCACCACGAGATAGAACTGGACTTGGGTCAACACCGCCATCAAGGCCTGCTTCTCGTCCTTCATCTGGACACACCACAGGCACGCCTCCACGTGTCGCATCGACTCGTCGAGCCAGCAACACTCTGATTGAGCCAATTGAAGAGCATGCGCCTTTGCGCGAGCAGCGACGTCCAACCCTGACTAATGCTGCTACGGCTCCAGGACGCCCTATGCCTTCGCAGGAGCAAGCACTCGCAATCGGCCATAGACGTCGCTACTCTCGAGATCAGCAAGCACCCGGGCCGTCAGGTTTGAAGGATCAGCTTGATCGTGAGCGACTGCCACAGCGACCAGAATCGGGTGGAATGAAGGAGGCGGCTGAGCGAGCTGCGCAGGATGCTGCTCTGGACGATGGGTTCGTGTTCGTTGAGAAGCGGCGTGTGGAGATCGATGCCTTGGCAGACGAGATTGCTGCAAGCCCGCAAACGCAACGGGACCGCGTGATCCATCGCGAAACCATGAAGCGACGCTCGACTACCCAAGGAACTCCAACGTCTACGACTGGCGCGACAGTCCCATCCAAAGCAATCCAGATTCAGCACAAGCCTTCACTGACGCACCAGCGCACTGGTTCCTATGAGCGCCGGCGACAGTATCGTCCCAGCTTCGAAAGCGCAACTTCGGCTCTTACCAAGGCTATGAACATGGTCAACATCCGAGGTCTTGGACTTTCTCCACCCGTCCTGAAGGGCCTTTCGCCGCCGCCGCAAGGATATGCAGCTTTCCCTACCTATCCGACCGCACAGAGCAGCCTGCTGCTCGTTGGAGACGGCGGCCAGACCGCGACCAAAGACGAAGCTTTCACCGCCATCAAGAAGATTGAAGAGCTTGCTCAGTTGAGCTATGTTATCTACGGTTTCGCCGAAGTCAAGTACAAGCAGCTTGTTCCAGTCGCACCAAGTGATGAAGGGCTCGGAATCGGACCAGGTGGGGTCGCCAGAAAGCCAAGCACGGATGTTATCGAGGACGACGAGGACGAAGACCTGACACCCGAGACAGTCCTTATCATCGCCGAGGAAGCTCTCGTGCTCTACGTCAAGACGTTGGCGATGCTTAACAAGGCCATGGATCTCGCTGGCAGCTACTGGAACAAGCACCGCCGTGGCAGCGTCTCGCCTGAAGCAGCAAGCCGCGCAGCCACCATCGCCGACCGTCTCAATCGTGTTGTCTCCTGGGTACGCGATCGTTTCAATGAGTGCTGCGTCAAGTCTGAGATCATCGCTCGCAAGCTCAAGCAGGCTCAACAGAATCTGCCGCAAGACCATCCAAGCCACCCGCAAAACCTGTCAGCTGCGTCAGGCTCGGCCACTACTGTCGGATCAGCTGAGAACATCCTTCTCACCACTGGCGTGACTGCAGAGAAGCTCATGTACGAGCGAGCCATCGAGATGAGCCGCACCGCCGCGGTCGATGAGCTCACTGGCCAAAACCTGCCAAGCTGTGAGATGAACTACGGGACTGCAATTGCTATGCTGGAGGCAATCCTCGAGGACGAGGATGAGTCGAGCAGCCGCAAGCTCGATAGCGACGAGATCAATGGACTTGAGACCGAAGATCGCCAACTTATCGAGAAGCGTACGTCGACCCCTCAATATGAAGTGATTGCAAGCTGACATCATCTAGTTCTTGAACAGACACGCAAACGTCACAAGACGTTGAAGAAGAAGCTCGAGCTCCAGAAGGCACAGAAGCGCACGTCCATCACCAGTGCTCCTGCGACATATCCCGCAAGTCGCGGCTCTCCGTCATCGCAAGGCACCGCAAGATGATCGGCTCGTCATATTTGCTCGGCACACATGCATAAAGTACCAAGACGTAAAAACAACATTTCCAGCATGCGCAACTACAGCGTAGCATTTTTTCGGCGTTTATATGGAAAGCAGAGGCGCACCCGTGACTTCGCCTCTCATCACCTGCTTTACTGTTCATCAGCCTGTCACAGTCTTACTTCTACCCTGGTGTAATGGTGCCATAGTTGGATTCAGGCGCATGCATCTGCATATGATACCAGGTTTGCTGTGTTTTCAGGCTTTCATTGACGGCGTTTCTTCAATCTTTCTGTCTCACATGAAGCAATCTCGGCGGGTGGGCGTTCTTCGGACTGCAAATTTTGGCAGTATTTGGGCATTAGGACCGAGCGGCTTAGACTGGCACCTCACGGAGATAGGAATGGAGGTGAAGTAGGGAACAACGCGCGCGAGTTGGACATCGAGACCTAGTGAATTGTGTACAGAATGGATACAACATAGTCGTAAAGTGGACAGCTAGACTGAGACGTGGCGTGCGCAGACATGATATCTTTGACGCGTAGACGGGAGTATTCGGCCGATGAGACGCCTGATTGGCTTCACCAAACCATGCCCATCAACCACATCCCGCCAAGTCCCACATCTCCACCTCCATATCGACACTCGGCAGGAGCCGAAGACTCCACCTTCACAATCTCACCCCTGCGCAGCGATACCCAAAGTCCCGCTGCCTTCCGCGCAGTTCGAAGCATGTAAAGTCCTAGATGCTCGCTCGCAAACACGATATCTGTACATTCGAAACTTGAACGGCGAACGCGCTCGCGATTATGGGCCTCGGCATCCTAGACGACCATGCGCTCGAACATGTCCCCGGCACTGCGCAGGTGCTGGAAGGCGACCAACGGACTGAGATAGCGAGAACGGTGGCGCGGGATCAGAATCTGAAGTATGACAAGACGGGCACGATATTGTTGGTTCCGCAGCCTAGTGATGACCCAAATGATCCTTTGGTACGTTATTAAACAGTCTACCTCTCATCCCATCTTAGAGCAGCACACTATTTCAAGATTGCGACGAAGCAGAAACAACAGACTTGGGAGATGACATGGAAATGCTGATATGTGTAAACATGGTAGAATTGGCCTATTGGTCAGAGAGACTTTGCCCTCCTAATCCTCTCCCTAACCGCCGTTCTCGCATCCACCCTCTCCCCCATCCTAGCCGCCAACACAGTCTCCCTCGCCATCTTCTTCGAGCGCAACCTCACCGACATGGCTCTGCTGACCGGATACCATCTCCTTGGCGTCGGGCTGGCCGGGTTCTTGTTCGTCCCCAGCGCACGTATATGGGGAAAGCGGCATGTGTATTTACTCGGTTGTCTGATTTGTATTGTCAGTTGTATATGGGCTGGCGCTACAGGGCCAAACTACGCATCTTTTTTATGGGCGAGGATTTTCCAAGGCGTAGGGCTTGCGCCGTTTGAAGCGCTGGTCAACGCGTCTGTGGGGGATATGTACCATGTTCACGAGCGAGGAGTGCGCATGGCACTTTCCAACTTTATGGTTTTTGGAGGTGCGTTTTTCACGCCGGTGCTTGTGGGACTGATTGCGAATCGGATTGGATATCAGTGGAGTTTTTACTTTGTTGCTATTTTCATGGGGGTTTGTTTGCCGCTTGTGGTGTGTTTTGTCCCCGAGATGGGATATAAGAGGGAGCAGAAGTTTGATATTGATACGATGGGGAATTTGGTCGTGTTGAGTGATAAGCAGATCGCTGAGGAGGCGGCGAGGAAAGAGCAGGGTGAGGGCAGTGGGAGTGCAAGCCACGAGCATTTAAGAGTAGGAAGCAGCGAGAAACCACCCGTGTATGCAACCCAGGGCCCCACGCCCAATGCTGCTGCTGCCAGTCAGCCACGCAAAGCGACCTTCTGGGAACGCATTCAACCCTTCAACGGCCGCAAAACCGACGAGAAATACCTACACCTCCTACTCCGGCCTTTCAGCCTCTTCCTACACCCCGGCATACTTTGGGTACGTCTCAAGCTCACCTCCCTCTTTTCCCTTATCCTCTTTTCTACAACATCCACTAACACTAACCCCACGACAGGCCTGCCTAATCCAAGGCACTCTAATCGGTTTCACCGTGCTCATCGGCATCGTCCTCGCCGCCATAATGCTCGGTCCACCCCTCTGGTTCGGCGAAGTCGAAACAGGCTACATGTACACGGGCGCCTTCATCGGCGCATTACTCGGTTTTGCTCTGACCGGTCTCATCAGCGACTGGTCCGCCACAGCTTTGACGCGCCTGAATAATGGCGTGTACGAGCCTGAATTCCGCCTTGTTTTGGTGATTCCGCAACTCGTACTCGGCTGCGCGGGGATATACGGCTTCGGCTGGACCGCCGCCGCCGCGAGCAAATACGGGTGGTTCTGGCCTGATTTCTTCTTCGCGCTGGTCGTTATGGGCATGGTATGCGGCGCCGTCGCAAGCGCTTTATACATTGTCGATGCGCATCGCGATATGAGCATCGAGGGGTTCACGTGCCTGCTGGTATTTAAGAATGTGTTTAGTTTTGCGCTGACGTTCAAGGGGTTTGATTGGATTGTTGAGGCGGGGAGACGGGGAGGGGGGGTGAAGAGCGTGTTTGTGGCCGTGGGGAGTGTGCAGGTGGGGATTTGTGCACTAACGGTGCCGATGTGTAAGCCTTGATGACCATGTTGGTGGGAGGTTGGGCTAATGGATGAACAGATATCCTGGGCAAGAAGAATCGCAGTTTTTTCTACCGACACAACATCTTCTTCAAGACGACGGATTGGATAGCGGACAAGTTGACTTTCTGGTAGATCCGGGCAAGGCGGCCGTGGCATTGTAGAGCAGCAGCATACCATATTCGATCGAGATTACCTCCGCAAATGCTCCTGGTTCGATCCAGGCTACGTTATCGAAATGCTGATAATCTTGATGTCTTCCTCCGGTTTCTCCTTATACACCTTCGTATTCTCAATTTTATGCACAACATCCATGCCCACAACCGCGCGGCCAAAAATGGTATGTTTATCATCCAGCCAGGCCTATCATTAAATTAGCATATAGCACAACATCTATTCGACTGCGAACCCTGACTTACAGCTTTCTCCGTCGTGATGAAAAATTGGCTCGCATTCGTCCCCGGACCCGCGTTCGCCATACTGACCGTATACGGCTTGTCGTGTCGTAGTGCAGGCGTGAATTCATCGGCAAAGTCCTTGCCCCAGATACTTTCTCCACCGGTGCCATCGCCGAGCGGATCGCCCGTTTGGATCATGAACTTGCGCATCACACGGTGGAAGATGACGTTGTTGTAGTACCCGTTGCGCGCATGCGTGACAAAGTTCTCGACAGCTTTTGGCGCGGCATCTGGGAAAAGGCGGATTGTGATGTCGCCATACGTCGTATGTAGCGTTGCTGTGCTACCTGTAGCCGCAAGAGCCTTTTCGTCTTGCTGTTTCTTGCTGTTCGCGTTCCGTGGCTTTTCGTTGTGTACGTCTCGATCGGATTTGGAGGCAGAAGAGTCGTTGGTGAACATGTAGAATCGCACTTTGCCAGAGCCAGTCGAGACTAACATGGCATCTCGCGCCTCGGCTTCTTGGAGAAGTGGGTTCTCAGATGCGGCCATTTCGACGGTCACAACGCCTTTCTTTTCGGGCTGGCCTTGATACAGCGAGAGCCAGAGCGGCCGGAAGGGTTCTTCTTGGCCATACAGCTTGACGAGCTTGTTGGTGAGGGTATTGATGACTTTGACGCCGTACATGCTGCCGTAGAGGACGAAGTTGCTTGTTTCGTCAAATATGACATTCAACCGTGGACGTATCGAGGGCTGGTCAAGTTCGCGCTCGATACCCATTCGCCGACCAAACTCCATGTCTTCGAGATGTTGAACTGCTGTGCCGGCTTGCTGCATGGTAGTCATGGTCTCGATTGACTCGTCGTACGTACGGTAGAGCTTCCCTGTTGCAAACTCGAAGATGCGAATCTTGCGATCGGAAAATGAATACGTAGCGACTTGCTTCCCGCTCGGCGATATTGTAATCGAGCTTGGTACACATTTGGACTTTTTGAATTCGAAAAGATTGGTCGAGCTCTTCAGCGACCAGACGTTATCTGGCTTCTCGAAAGTTCCGCTCGGTCGCCAGTACTCCACCATACCACCTTGATCAACGCTGATCACGCAGTCGTATGCATTGTTGTATGCCATGAGAGTGACGGGTGCCCGATGTACGCTTTTCAGCGTATGTAGAGGCTCAAGGTTGTCACCTCTGCCGTCATATATCCGTATCCAGCCATTCTCTTCCGAGCTGACGGCCAGCTGTGGGAAGCTTGCGCCACGACCGTGTACCCAGCATACCGCCCTTGGACTATATTCCAAGCTCAGCATAGCGAGGAGGTCGAATGTGATCACGTCGAATATCTTGACCGTGTTGTCCGACCCCGCTGTCGCGAAGCTCCGCCCGTCTGCGCTGACATTGACCGACCGTATCTCTCCCGCATGCGCCCTGAACTCTTTCACAAACTCTATGCCGCCAAAGTCTTTCTTCCAGAACTTGACAACACCATCTATCGAGCTTGTAATCAGGAAGTCGGTATGCGGGGTCAACGTCGTGAAGCACAACTGTTCGCGGTGCATGAGCGACTTGACATAGCGTTGCGAAGCTGGGAGCGCAGCAACATAGAGCTTCTCGTACGGTAATCTGCGCTTCTTCTTTTTCGGCGCCAATGATGGAAGCGCAGGGCCAAAGTCGTCATCGCCAGAGGAGGTGTCAACTGTACAAGTCAGTCCTGTTTTGCGCGTTGCGCCGTAAAACTCACCGTCGTTGTCTTGTGCTGCGGATTGTGTGGTCAAAGTGCGATCTTCAGCTTCCATTTCTGCGCGGGTGCGCTTTGTTTTGCTAGGCGACTCAGAACCATTGGAAGCCATGGTTGCGCTGACTGACGTTGTGGTTTGGTGATCGTTGCAAGGTGTTTGCGCAAAAAGTTGAAGTTCGTTAGTTTGCGGAGCATGCGGAGGCCAGACGACTAAAACGCGTCTTCACGTGCAGTCGAGAAATGGCTGCACATCACGTAGGCAATCACCGGTCCACAAATCGATCGTCTCAATTTCCAGCGTTCCGCCCGTAGCTGTCAGCCTATAGCAAGGAAATCATACTGAGAATGCTTGTGCAGTGTTCACGATAACATGGCCGTGGCTTTGGTTCACGAGGTCGTTTTGCTCGGTCATGATGTTATACAGACTTGCATGTTTGTCTATTGTTACCGGCCAGCAATAGGCCTCCGTCTCTCATGCCCCATCCTGCATGTCCAACTACAACTTCTGGTACTCCAGCTTGCCCTCCAGCTTCTTCGACTCAGCCATCTTCCGCACGGCTTTGTTGAAGTCATCTTGGTTGATGGCGTCCCGATAGTCCTTGATGGCGAACAAACCACTGCATAATGTTAGCGTCACGAATCACAATAGCAGTGGATCTCTGCTTACGCTTCTGTCACGACATTTCGCAGATCGGCACCGTTGAAGCCGTCGCTCATCTTGACTATGCTCTCAAAGTCGATCTCGCCGTCCGTGACTACGCTGGCAGCATGAATCTTCATAATCTCGAGCCGGCCGACTTCGTTCGGTAGCGGAATCTCAATCTTTCTGTCCAGACGTCCAGCGCGAAGTAGAGCCGGGTCGAGCGTGTCCGGTCGATTTGTGGCCATGATGATTTTGGTCTGTCCGAGGTAGTCGAATCCGTCCAACTGGTTCAGCAGCTCCATCAGCGTTCGCTGAATCTCACGATCAGCCGATGTGCCCTCCGAGAATCTTCGTCCACCAATGGCGTCGATTTCGTCCATGAAGATGATGCAAGGCTCGTGCTCCTTGGCGTATCCGAACATCTCGCGAATCAAACGTGCCGACTCTCCAATGTACTTGTCGACGATAGCGGACGATACGACCTTCAGGAAATTCGTCTCGAGACTGCTTGCCACAGCTCGCGCTAGCAGAGTCTTTCCGGTACCGGGTGGGCCGTACAACAAGACACCCTTTGGTGGCTTGATGCCTACTCGCAGAAACAGCTCGGGGTTCTTCAACGGCAGCTCTATGACCTCTCGCAGTTCTCGGATCTGCTCGTTCAAACCACCAATACCACCAAAGCTGACCTGTCCAGGATCTTCCAGCGACATGTTGTAGACGAGAGGGTCGACTTCGCGGGGCAGCATGCGCATGATGGTGAGTGTGGTCATGTCGAGGGCAACACGAGTTCCTTGCTTCAGCTTCACCTTGTCGACCTTGGACCGACATCCAACGACGTAGCGCGGGCCTGATGATGCTTTGACGATGACTGCGGCGTATCAGTGACTGTCCATCTTTCTACTACCGTCACTAGACTCACATCTCTCCTCGTCGAGTTGCTTCAGCACCTCGCCTATTATCTGTCCGACACTCTGTAGCGCCTTGATGTTGTCCTCTGATACGTCGAAATCATGCTGCAAGCCCTTGATGTCTAATCGCAGCGCCTTGAGCTTTGCCTCCCACTCTCTTGACTCTAGTAACTTCCCCTTGTACTGCTCGAGAGCGTGCTCGCGCTCCGGATCGCTGCTGCCGCTCATAGTGAGGATGTGTTGAAGGTGTGGGTCGGAGGGGCGAGCTTAGGCGGTGGTGATGCGTAAACACCGGGATTTGCTTTGGAAGGGAGTGAGATCGTCTGCGGAGAGCTTCGGTCCTGGGGCGATGACAGATGTACTCCAGACCAGGTGAGATGAGGCTAGTAGGAGTTAACAGACGGCAATGTTCAGTGGTATGGCCGGTAGTGTCGCGCACCTGGTGGTCAAGCTATGGAAGGTGCACGGGCGGCGGCGGCGCAACATATTCCCGTGCTGCAGCAGCTCCCGTCGGCGTCAGAAAAAAAGTTCGCCGATCACTTTGGTAGGAAACTTCGAGCGCGACAGCTTTGCCATTCCACGATCGCAACCCCCGCAATGTCTTCCTCCTTTTTCACGACCCCGTCGTCGCAGCGGAAAAGGAAAAGGACCGAGGGCAATTCGAGCGCACCAAGAAAGCGCAACGTCGAATCGAATGGCACACGATCCGCGAAGGCTCCCCGCCGCACTGAGCGCGAAGAATCGATAAGCGGAAGCGAGTCTTCTGAGGATGGTCGCGGCGGCTTCTTCGACGAGGATGTTGGCGAATCAGAATCTTCAGACGACGAAGGAGAGACGGCGGCGGAGAAGCGGTTAAGGTTAGCACAACGCTATCTCGACAACATACGGAACGAGGTCGAAGAAGAAGTCGGATTTGATGCGGAACAAATTGACAAGGATCTGATAGCTGAACGACTGAAAGAGGACGTGGCAGAAAACAAGGGCAAAATCTACAGGAGCATCGCGCAGGAGCTGGACTTCGAGGAGGCATCACATGTCTTTGGTCACTCAGGGCTGCAAAAGGCCATTACAGGCTGTGCGGTCAAGTTGCCCTATGCATGGACGATCAGCAAAGACCTCTATGTGGAGAAGTGGGAAATTCCAGACCCAAAGTCGTACGCTGCGGACCCCGATCGACCGTCGAACGTCTCACCTCGACGAACACCGAAGAAGCTGTTTTGGCGTAAAGGCAATAAGAACAAGAAGGGTGACAGGGCATATCTTGGGCATACTGGGGAGATTATATCTATTGCTGTGTCAGACTCGGGCAAGTACCTGGCAACTGGAGACAAGCACGCCCGTTTGATCATCTGGGACGCCGAGACGCTTACACCACGACATCTATTCACCCGGCATCGAGACGCCGTCACATCGCTTTCATTTCGACGAGGAACGGAGCAGCTTTTTTCAGGAGGTGCAGATAGAGCGGTCATCGTGTGGAGTGCGCCAGAGTCCGCATACATCGAGACGTTAGTTGGGCACCAAGATGTCGTCGTCGGCGTCGCTGGAGGGCTAGAAGTCAACCAAGAGACGTGCGTCAGTGTTGGCGCACGAGATCGCTCAGCACGCCTGTGGAGAGTTGTTGAGGAGAATCAACTAGTCTTTCATGGCGGCGGTACAGCAAGACAAAAAGGAATGGCCAAGTTGCGCAAGGGTCAGTTTGGCAAGCACGTGGATGAGGATGACAAGACCAAGGATAACCAAGAGGACGGAGTCGACGATGATGAGCCCATCGCCTACGCCGAGGGCTCCATAGACTGCGTTGCACTACTCGACGCTAGCCTTTTCGTCACTGCATCTGACAATGGCGCCATGTCGTTATGGTCAGTGACGAGGAAGAAACCGTTGTTCACATATCCCCTCACTCACGGACGCGATCTACCACTCCCACCAGACGAGATGTCTGCAAATCACGACGCAGCCACATCCGTCAAGCCAGGACCACGACTACCACGATACGTCACCGCACTCACAACGGTGCCATTCGCCGACCTCATCCTCACAGCGAGCTGGGACGGCTGGATACGAGCTTGGAGAATCTCAGACAACAAGCGATCAATCGAGCTAGTCGGCAAAGTCGGACGTGTCCCTGTCGAACAGCACGATACCACTGTCAATGGCAACAGCACCGACGACGCAATACTCATCCGCGGCATCGTCAACGGTCTGTCTGTACAAGAGCGCGGAGACCGAGGCAAAGACGGTCTGTGTATCGTTGCAGCTGTAGGCAAAGAATCCAGACTCGCACGCTGGATGTCCGCCAAGGTCAAGAACGGTATATATGTATTTGAAGTACCGCGAAAGAGCTTGACGGACGGCGCTGTGGAGATAGAGGAGGAAGAGGAGTAAATAAAAGGCATTTGCATGGCGTGGAGTTTTGCATTGCATTTAGATACCAAATCTGACCAGGAGAGTGTACATTCAACCAGCAACAATTGTTCCCGCTGTGAATAACAAAGAATCTTAACAAGCTAACGTCGCATCTAGCGAAAGTGGAGTATCTATCCAAATGAGCACCAATAAACAGGCAGATTTCCAATCCCATTATACCCACGCTGCAATCCACAGCGTCAAAAGTCCAGGCCTCGTATCATTCGCAAGTGCACAAACCAAACTGCACACCCTCCCAGGCCAAACCATACCACATGATATCGTACAAATCCAACCCAACATCTCAATCATCCAAACCCAGTAAATCCCTGCGCCCCAAACGCTTCCATCGGCCCCTGTCCCCCCTGCCCGTTCCCACCAGCATTCCCAACCCCAGCACCAACAACGCCGCCCTGCGTACTGCTATCGTTCAAAAACCAACTCCAGTCCTGATCAATGTCCATGGGCATATGCTGCCAGGAGAAATTATTCGTCGGGAGGGGGAAGTTGTTCATGCTATCGTCATCCACCCTCGTATTCAAATTCACGTGGCCAGATGCGGTGGAATCGCTAGGGTTGGACGCGGGGTTTGTAGGATCGAGATCGACTTCATTCAGCGCGTCCCAGTTGTAAAACCCGTTGTACGTCGCGAACGGACTCGGGTCGGATTGCGTGTTGAACGGGAATGCGCTGCTCGGATTCGAGGATGCGGAGATGCTTGTTTTGGGCGTCAGGGTGAGGGGTTGGGTGTGTGTTTGGCTGAATAAATCGCTCCCTTTCGTTGAGGAGCCCGGTTTCTCGCTCGAGGACGTGTACTGTGAATTCGCCACACTCATCGCGGGGCTGCGACTCGCTGCCGCAGCAATAACGCCTGGTGGTAAGGTTGGAGGGGGAGGAGGGTGGTCGACGTATTTGTTTCCGCGCTTGATACTAATGGTACCAAAGTACGGAATCACAAACTCAGACTTGCTAGGGCACTCGTCTGAATCTGGATTTCCGCCTTTGAATTTCGACATCATTTTCTCGAGGACTTGGGCGGATTGGAGCGCGACTTTTCCGCCTTTTTCGCTCGATGCGCGCCGGAATATGTCGATGCTGATTTCAATCAGGCGGATGTCGGATTCGATGTCTTTGGGCGCGCTGTGTTGTGATGCCATGCCGAAGTTCAAGAGGCCGATTTGAATCAGCACAGCGGCTGTGAAGCCGATGAAGTCGATGGCTTTGCATTCGTATAGGGGTTGGACGGTGCCGGTGCGCAGTGCTTGGTAGAGACGGAGGACTTCGCGGGAGCCGTTGAGGCAGGCAGTGCGGGAGTAGGTGAAGCGTGGGTTAGAGGCGGATTTGAGCATGAAGGGGAGGTGGAGGTAGACGCGGATTTGGTGGAAGCAGATTTGGCCGATGAGGCGCTCGCGGAGCTCTGCGGCATTAGACTCGGCATCGGCGAGGAGCTCGGAATAGTCGAGCCAGGCGGGATCGAGTTGCTTCCAAAGGTCTTCGAGTTCTTGGTCAAGCTGAAGTGCCCAGGCGAATGACTGTTCTGCTATACCTTGGTTGCGATCGATGACGCGGCCGGCAAGTTGCGATACCTTTGTGATGGCCTTCGATGGATGCATGAATTCGCCGGTGCCGAGATCAGGCATTGTCAGGTCGCAATGTGAGTCGTTGATGCCGTAGGGCAGGCCTAGGAGAAGAGACAGGAAGCGGTCGCCGTGGAACAGCGCCCACCATATGCTTTCGTGCGCAGCAGAAGACGTGCGCTTGCGATGGAGGCCCTAGAGAATGTCAGTTACGTAGACGTGGTTTGGATCTTACAAACTTACCATAAGCTGAGCGTACATCAAGCCCTTGCGGTACGCGATCCAAGCCCTACGCGGTTGCCCAACATCGGCATACCATTTTGATTTGAGGATGAGGCATTCCATGCCCTCCAGTGTTGCCGCGTACTCATCGTCAGACAAGACCCACCGGTCGACCGCCTCGATGTATTTGTCAACACCACTGCTCTCTTCCGACGAACAGATGCCGACAGATAGCACAACAGTACCAATAGCACCGATATTACCACTGGTCAAAGCATGTGCTGCAAACTGTGACAATGTCTGATCAAGACCCGATGTGCCACTACATTTCCGCCTCCATGTTTGCCACCAGTCGCTATTGCTGGTGAGGAGCCGCGAAAGCTGGTCGTAAGGCGGTAACATAGCGATGAGTGCTTGCTTTGCCTTTTCTCTTTTGGCAGAGTAGGCCGTTGGGTCACCGGTGTCGATGATGTCGTCTTCATGTCTGTTCGTGACGGTGTAGCGATCATCCGCTGTTTCTGCTTGTCTGGGTAGAGTAGCTTTACGCGATGGATCGCGGAGACACGCTTGCGCTTCGGCATCGTTCATCTGCCATGGTGAGTATGGATTAGGATGTGTAAGGTGACATGAACTTACAGCATCTTCAAGGACCGAGAGGATAGGGATGTGGTGACCTCGATTTGAGGGCACGCGTTGACTATTCGAAAGAATGTTTGATGAAGCTTCCGAGGTCAACGGCGTCGGCGGGAAGGTATCCTTGTTGTATAGCGTCGTGGCCTTTGGCGAAGAAGTATCTGCTTGGCTCACGCTCTGGCTTCGACTCTCAGACTTGACAGTCTTGTCATCGAGCAGATTCTCAACAAGAGCCTCTAGTCGTGACACACGCTCACGCAGATTCTTTCTGTGGTCGACGACAACCTCTGGGTTGGCATGCTCTTGGTCGATGCATCTGCTACCGCGCGCAAAGCATTCCGAGCAGACATCCGGATTGTCAGGCTGGAAGATGCATCTGATCTTACGGCGACGGCCTGGGATGGTCAGAAGGGTCCAGAAAGAACAAGACGACGGCAGTGAGGCAAGATACGAACGCTAAAAAGATGGATTGAGATAGATCGTAAACAAGAGAATGCAGATAGGTAGCGCGTTGCAGTAAATGGGCAGAAGTAACGACCAGGCCAACATACATTCAAAACAACTATGCGTTCCCTTCCGCATCTTTTTCCGTGTCGGTAAGGACTCCTCCTTCGGCATGTCGGTTTGCGTTGTGCACCAAGCTCACTCACACACTGTCTCCCAACTGTTGCTCGCAAAAATTCGTCCGGGACAGTCAGCCACCGGAACCCGGATGTTCGACTGATATATATTCGATCTGCGCGACGGATTCTGATTGTTATCGAGACACCAGACCTCAAGAGACGTGCTTTCGATTACTTAGGCGCAGAGGAGTAAGATAGATTGCAACAGGCCGATAATGATGATGGCAGATGTCGCAAGTGAGAATCAAAGAAGGCCGGACGAACAATTCGTCCGATACGTCCGAGTCTTAGATCAGCGAGCAATGCTGAGTAATGACGCAGCACGACCAAGGTAAAGACCACGAAAGGACTACCGCTGACACCCAAGGAACTCTTAGTATTCGCCAGAATCATATACACAGTTCGAAAATCAGGCAGACATATTTCGTGCGTCGTAGTGCTCGGGTTCTGATTGGCGAACAGATGCAACCTGCAGCACGAACCCATTTGAGCGAAAATTGCGAGGTGTGCAAGACGAATGAGGGCCGATTGAGGCTGAGTCGTATCATGGAATATCGCGGGCACAGGAATCAGCCGGAGCCCGTAACGTCCCTCCCCCGACGATGCATCGTGGATAGGGCGAGTAACCCCGCCATCTTTATATGTGAGCATGCCATGTGCCAAAGAACCTTGACGGGGAACCTTTCATGTTAGACAGGGTAAGCACAGAAGATCAACATTCAAGTCATGTGTAGTGCACGGTACATGATCTTCATTGTCTGACCACTAGCCACAATCTGGCTGAGTATCATATGCCAGAATCACTTCCTTACAAGACCTCCTCAGTCTCCTCGATGATTTCCTCAACAATCTCCTCAATCTCCTCCAAATGCCCGTCCTCAGCCACACCAGGCGTCTCGCCCTTCGCAGCGCTGAGCTCGAGGTCGGCGCCTTCCTCTTCGAGCCTCTGCGTAACTTCCTCGCGCCAGCGCTGCCATTCCTCGAGCATTTCCCGGCGTGCCTCCACAACAGCACGGTTGGCTGAGCTCTTCTTGGCAAGATCCTGTTCGTCGAAGACCTTGGAGTAGTTGCGCAGATTCTTGCGGATCTCCGCCTGCTCCTCCTTGGAAAGCAGCGTGGGTGGGCGAGGTCGCCAAAGAAGCTGCTTGAAGCCATCGATGTGCTCTTCGCGCAGCAGAGTTCCCTTGAAGTCGTAGAGATGGTATCCGTTCTCCATGCGGTGACGGAAGGCACTTGCAACGGTGGCAACGTAGCGGCCCGTAGGATCCCACTCAATGTCGGTAACACCGTAATGCTCAACCGTATCCATGAGCTGCAGGTTAGCATTGAGTTCCTTGTCACCCTTTTCGGACTCGTCCTTGGGCTTCTCGAAGCTAAGATCCCAGAAGTCGAGCTCGAAAGACTGTTGTGATTGGAGGGCAGCGACAACGACGAATCGGCCCTTTGGCGACCAGTAAATTGCGTTGCTGTTCTTCTTGTCAACAGTGCGGATGTGGCGGAAATTGCCTGGCGCGCCGCCCTTCAGCTTCTCGGGCGCAAAGAACGACACGGCTGTCTTCGGGCCGACGGCAGCGTTAGGAATGACTTCACCAGTGGTGATGAGTACAAAGCGGTTGCCCTTAGGTTCCCATGCAAAGTTGATGACGGTGTCCTTGATCGAGTCGACAACTTCAACGGGCACACCCTTCTCGCGGACGCGGAAAATCTCAAGGTTTGTGGCGAGCGACTTCTTCGACTTCGAGTGACGGTCGACCTTGACGCAGACGTATGCCGCGTCAGACTGCCAGTGTAGCTTGGCGTCTGAGACGTTGAAGAGATTTCGTGTGCGGACAATCTCTTTGCTGGGAAGGGTCATGAGACCAACCTTAGCAGGATTGCTGCCAAGTTCTGGAGTCCAGTAGCAGAGAAGTTGCTCGTATGTCTTGATGCCCTCACGCTTTGGCGTGGCAGGCGCCCACTCAAAGTCCATAACACCCTCAATCTTGATAGAGGACTTGTCAAGCAGGTTCATTCTTGGTAGTTCGTAAACCGCGATGGATGAGCCCTGTGTCATGCGCGCAACGTACTTGTCGTCCGCAGACCATTTGAACGTCGGCCACTGCAACTTCTTCTTAACCGGATTACCGTCGGCGTCAATTCCAGCGGGCATGTCGATGGTCGCGAACGAACGCAGAGGTTTGCCAGTCGCAATGTCCCAGATGATGTAGTTCTTGCCGTCCTCTTCCAACGAAAGCGACGGCACCGGGTGGTTCTCGTCAACCTGCAGCGGGCGATGGGACCATGTGGTGAGGTACTGTTCGCCAGGCGAGTAGTCGACCAGGTTGACGCCGGGATGTGCAAATCGCTTTTGCCTGCTCCATGCCTTGCCACCCCACAGCTGCACACCCTGCGCGTGCATTGAAGTGAGATGGGTTCCCCGCGGCGACCACTGTATGAAAGACTCTGTCCAGTTCTCACGGTCCACGATCATGTCTGGCGCCTCCTCCTTCTCGTTCCAGAACACGCCGACCTTCTCTGCGCGATAGAAAGCCATCTGGTCGCGGCTGTCTGGGTCCCCGAGCCACCATCGCAAGTGCTCCTTCTGCTCGAATGGCGCAATCTCGGGCGCGTGGTACTCCTCATCGATGCGGCCCTCCTTGCCATAACGGTCAATGTCGGTGAGCTTGTTCACAGCCATGGTGTGCTTCTTGTCGAGGGCGGTTCCATGGAGCTGCTTGACAGCTGCGACGGCCTCGGCGGGCGCGCTGTACTCGACGAAGGCGTATCTGTGTTGCTGTCAGCACGTCTGCTTTTCGACTACCTGCCTGCATGATCTTGTAAACGTGCCCCTCAGTCTTGCCATCGTCTCCAACTGGCATGTGCACACCATCTTCCTTCACCTTGCCCACGCTGTTCAGCTTCCTCAGCACAAACTTGACCAGCTTGCCCTTGCTGTCCTCGGGCACAACGGGCAGGCCGTCAATGACGACAAAAGCGTCGAGCCCCTCATCAAGGCGGACCTGGAATTGTTCTTCGATGTCGGCAAAGTCGATTTGAGACTCGTCAAACTCGTCGTCCTCCAGCGGGAGGTTCTCGTATGAAGGTGCCATGGTTGTATTGGGTGGGTGTGTGTGGTGGGGTTGGCCTCGCTTTAACGACGCGCAACAATCGCAAAATTCCAAAGTGCTGCCCGCACCCGCTAGAGTGGGGCATCACGTGCAGCGCGTCCTCTCGACCTCCATGCGCCAGGCGCAGTCGTATCAGTCATAGAGTGTGACTCTAACTACTTCCAGCAAATAGAGATACGAGATTCAGAAGCCACACAAGAGTCACTTTCTGATTTGTTTGGTTGCAACCACTACTTCACAATTACAAGGTTTGAGAACGACGACTGATCGCATTTGTACACTACTGTTCTGCCATTACTCATTACCACCACCACAGGCCTCACCGCCGTAGTCGAATCGAAGGCGGAAAAGTGTCGCACGGGACTGTTTCTGAGTCAAGCCATGACGACAAGCAAAAGCACCGTGCCATGCAAAGGGAGTATAGTACAGAGAAATGGAAGCCTAATGAAAGAGGCGAAAATGATCAACACCAATCGCAGCGGTATTCGCCCGCTTGGATTGGATCGTCGGACCGTTCAGCTGTACGGCCTCCGTCAGGTTACAATACTGATGTCAACCTGTCGATGCCCATCTTACGATGCCACAAGCCGCCCACGGAAGGTAAACACTAAAGAAAGAAAGAATGTAAGCATTGGCTAGCCCTATGAGCCACGCTTACCGTCGGAAGTCTCGAAGTTGGGAGTCTTGACCAACCTTCCGCTTGCGGAGACACGTTTCTGCAGCCTGGCTTCCCGCTCACGCGCTCGCTCGGAGGGTGTACTACCATTGCCTGCCATGATGGACGGAAGTGAAGGCAGGGTATCACCTGTGGAGTTTGGCTGACTCCCTACCACTGGTGTTATGCGCTTACCAGCACGCTGCTCAGCTTTGAAGTCAAGGTATGACCGGGCTGCTGCACTCAGCGGTATAGGTGCAGGTTGGAGAGGTAGATCGGCACCGTTTTGGAGCAGCAGCTCGGCGACTGAGAAGGGTTTCCGCGTCGGTTGAGGTGTTGTTGGTCGAGCGCCAGGTCCTGGAGAGCCGGCTGGTGATGCAGAAGCTGAAGGCGATGCAGGATCCGCCGCAGCAAGGGCCAGGAATACAACATGTGTACCACGAGACCGATCGCGGGCGTTTGGGTTGGCTCGCAGGGCTAAAGCGTACAAGACATTGCTAATGTCGTTCTTCTTAACTGACGCTAACAATGTTTCTTCCGAAGTCGCAAAGTGCGACATGCTTGGAGAGATGGGAGCGACGTAGGCTCTATCGGCGTATTTGGAGGTGATGAAATGGAGGCGCTGCTCGCGTGTCGACATCGGCCCAGGCTTGAGTGCTTGTTCCAACCGTGCTTCCCAGATCATGTTGCTCACTCTATTGCCAATCTTGAGAAGTATCTCCACGATATCTGGCGTAAAAGAAGTAACATCCAGAGTGAGCGAGCGCACTTTAGTGATGTGAGTTCCAAGAGACCGGTGGATGCCACTGCATTCAATGCAGATAATAATTCCCAAATTGATCGAAACCCAGTCGACCTTGATCTCTGAGCCACAGTCGGCGCAAACTTTGTTGCTAGGATCTGCATCGCGGACTTGCTTCAGCAGCTTGCCTTCCTCTCCCGTTGCCTCTTCTCTTCGGTAGCCGGGTCGGTCTCCAACTGTGGCATGTCGGGCTGGCGGTTTCGAGCTGTAATTGTTGCGGTGACTCGACATCGAAGGACTCTTTCCAGTCAAGACTGATGCTATATCGCGGCGTGTTTGGCCTGGCAGAGAATCGGTCGAAGGCCTGTCGCTCTTACCGACAGTCTCGACAGCGGTTTGGAGAGCGTTGTTGACTGCGCTGATCCAAGACTTCATATCGTCCTCGTTGGTGGCCTGGTAGACGCGAGTATAATGCGGGGTAATGACCTCGAAGCAGAAGCGACGGTCAGCGTTGCGAGCCTCCCGGACAGAAGCCATGCGCAGGTCGATTGGTTCCATGTGGAGTTCGAGGCTCTGCTTCCAGTTTGTGTACTCTGAAAGCTTGCCTTGGTCGAGGACGACCCAGAATCTGAGTAGTTAGCTTCATATCGTGTACAAAGATAGAAGATACTCACTTATGCCAAGCTTGCTTGTTCAAGCCCTTAGGATCTACATGACTCCCTGGCCTACTCAGCGACCAGAGCAGACCTTCCTTTCGGTGAGCACCTTGGCCGCCCTCTGCGATTGCAGTGAGGTCTTTCTCCTCGAGGTCACGAATGCCTTTGAACTTGTCTGTTGGTGTTGCCGATACAATGCTTGCTTTTCTCGCTTCTGGGCTCTGCGGCATTGTTGTGGTAGGTACGCTTGTTGAGGACGAGCTCTGCGGAGGGCTGACTGTGCTCTGGAAAACGGGCACTATGCTACCTTTCCGGCCAGGAAGCTCAGCTTCTGATCTAGACGCAATTTTCGGTGCGCTCCCATTCGCAGTTGCAGTAGTTGCAATCTGCTGGGCTGATGGCTCATCGAAATTCTTCTTGGTCTTCTCCAATGCCCGTCTCTTCTCCTCTCGCTCGGTCCTTTGGATCTGGAATTCTTTATCAGCTTCCTTCACTTCGAGGCTCAAGGCTTCTAGTTGCGGTAGCATGGTATCGATCTTCTTCGCTGTGTCAAGATAGTACTTGGCTTGCGCATCCGCATATCGCGTAAGATGCGATAGGATGTCCTGGTCTTTTCGCCCACCATGAAGGTCTTGCATGAATGAAGAATAGTCGAATCGCTTAAGCTCAAAGTTGCGTCTCTTGGTCTGATATTTTGAGTCGGTCTCTGCTCGCTTCTTCTCCTTCAGTGAGTCTGTCCGTTGGCCAAGGTAGCGCCCAAGGTATTGATAGTAGTCTTTGCTCTCCTCTTCGAAATCTTTCCTCTTGGTCTCTGCCTGCTTTATGTCGACATTGTACAACCTGTGTATTGGGTCTATGATAGATTTCTGTATGTTGGAAGTATTTGTGCGCTCGTATGCCAGGATCTCTTTCGCGATCTTGTCAAAGTAGTTGTCGATCGCGGGTTGTACCGCGTTTGCATTCGACGAGGAGGCCTCCTTTAGTGCATCAATGAGGTCGGACATGGCATTGTTGCAGCTGACTTGTGCCTCCATGGCGGCCTCAGCTCGCTTCAGAACCTTCTTCCACCTCGTGCGCATGTTGCCTGTCTTTTGCTCCAGCGATTTCATGGTCGCTCTGAACAGCGGACCATCCTCGGTCTGGCTCAGATCTTCACCAGGTCTCGAGACATCGAGTTTCAGGGGCGTGCTATTGCTGGTGAGGGTGGTATTTTGACTTGGGATCAACCCAAGCATGTTCTCGGGTATAGCTTCGAATATAGGCGATTTCGGAGGGATGTTGTCCCATTCTCTGGCCTCATCCGCCGATTCACTCACGCGCGATTCTATCGACTGGTTGGAGGGGACGCGGAGGCGTGGCGGCACGCCCAGTTCGAGTCGTGGAGAGGATGACTTTGGACTCTGAAGTTGTCTCGCTGTATCTGTTCAGGTCAGCCTGAACTCTTGCGCATACACTACTATCACTTACTCTGTACCCAGAAAGCGAAATTGGCCAATGTCTCGAGCTTGTGCGCACGCTGGTCGTATTCAACAAACTTCATACTGTCAGCAATTTGCCAGCCACATCAAAGGAGCATACAGACACTGCAAGTAGTGCGCCATCCTCCACCACGACTCTCGTTTGTCTTGGGAGGTGTCCATTTCCAAGACCACTGAAACTGCACTGAGGAGCTTCCGCCCGTGGTGTAGTCTCCGACCAATTCCACCTGCGGATTCTTGTGTAGATTGGGGTTGGCGTGAAACTCCCTCGTCACCAGATTGTCGAGGTCTTTGGAACTTGAGGCGAAGACGAACGTCAGGCCGTTGATGACTGTGTCAACTAAACCAGAAGGTCCGATGTTCGATGTACTGTTGACATTGTAGATACTAGGCACCGCCAGATGCTGTCGCAATATGAATGTAAAGTTGAAGGTCAGCTCTTCGTCGTTTGGTAGGCGAATGACAAAGGACGGTGGCCCATCGCTCGGCGCATTTGATTCAGGGTCCTACAGACAGTGTTTAGAATCGGCAGCCCCCAGAGAATGTGAAACCGTACCTGAATGTACTCGATCACGCTCTCGTCGCCGAAATCTCGTTTCGCCCCATATCTCGTCGCAGGAAACGCATTGGGTGTGATGTTCAACAGTGTGCGATTGCGCGCATTCGTAATATTCAAAGAAGCAATCGAAACTTGCCCATGTTAGCATTGCAGTCGCATTATGACCAGGGGCTATGCATACATCGCGTTTGGTCGCGCAGGTACAAGGCGCCATTCTCGCCGGCCTTGCTGTGGACAGCCCCCATGCCCGAGGATGGCTGCCGGAGCTCGTCGAGATGATGGCCGTCTCTTGTCGCAGCTCACGTTGCGCAGGTCAGGCTGAGCAGGCGCTGGAGCATGCCGTGGCCCCAGGGAGGGAGACAGCCGTGGAGGGTCTGGCGCCGACCTCAGTCGTAATGCAGGTGGAGCTTTAATTAATATGGGGTGCCGGCGCGCGCTTCGGGTTGGAGGGGAGTAGCGCGCTCTGATTAGAGCCACGCGGGGTCGAGCGCGAATGCGAGCAGGTGGTTGTATATATGTGGGTGAATAACGCTTCTGTGATAACACTGAGGAGACACGAATGCTCGGGGTGGGGCGATTATGTCGAGTGCGGTGGGTTGTGCGAAGAATAGAGGGGCTGTTGCAGCAGTCCGTTGTGGTGGGCTGTGTCGATCATTCAGGGCAGGAAAGGCTCATGCACATGTGTGAATGCTTTGCGCGCACGCTATCGACGGCGGAAACGGGTGTCACGCAGAAACGTCAACTAGTGAGACACGAGACAAAGCCATGGGTGACATGGGAGGACTGCATGGCGCTGCCTAATGACTTGAGCCACAGCTTGCGTCCTTCCCTCGCCGCTCAGACACGACCGACAGGCAGAAGTATTGCTTTCTTTCAGTTTTGGCCATTCTATTTTCGTCCCGGACAAATACCGTGGAGAAGACTAGACGCAGTTTGAAAGGGTCGTCCACGAGAACACCAGCCATGGACATCGTGGGCAAGGACGCCCTGCCATGTGCAATAAGCCCGATGCAGAAGCTCATCCACTGCAGGGGATTCTGGGATAGCCAGGAACCAGCCGGTGTCATGCATGATGCATCGAGCACTCTTGCAACAGCAAGAAGACTGTCTTCCCCCACTAGATCCTGGAAGAATGGTTCATTCCAGACAACAGGCGTTCTATCATTTTCGCAACCTTATGCTGACTCGTTGCACTGGCGTTGACACCAAACCAGCAATGATCCTCGACCCAACGTCCCTGCATCCTCGGCCAATCAGAACCCCCGCCTTTTCGCCGAACTTTTGGCACCGATAGCTCAATATCATCGTCGTCAACTTCTCAGCGTTGCTCTCGTGCTGAGTGATATTTGATCGTCAACGACTCAGCATTGAACTGCATCTTTTCTGTAAGTATCGAATCACGCAACAAATATTTGATCCACCAACACTCAAGATAGGTCCATATTCAAGTCGTTCTTGATCTTGAGGAAGACTTGCCGCACGAGTACATCTCGAGTCGTGTCAGCCAGAACCTGCTCAGCAATCGAGAGATGGCTCTCCGGCTCCCAACTCTCCGCCATTGCCTCCGTCAACCACTCCCAAATCCCCGCTTCTACCAGCGGCGGTGGGCCCGCGTCCAAGATGTCCGCTTCCTAGTCACAAACGATGCCCAAGAACGGGTAATGGCGAAATATAGGGAGAAGCTGGAGAGAGCAGCAAAGGAGAAAGGCCTAAGCGATATCGATGCGCTCAAGGAGCAATATAAAGACAAGATCGAAGAACTTCGAAAACAAGCGATCGTACCTGGTGCCACAGGGCCATTGACACCACCACCACCGCCACAACCCGCAGCATCGCAACCCACATCCGCAGCATCGCAACCCACATCCGCAGCATCGCAACCCACATCCGCAGCATCGCAACCCACATCCGCAACATCACCAAGCCCAAAATCGCCCTGGCCATCACCCCCTCCTCCTCCCAAACCACAAACCTCGTCAGCAGCCCCTTTACCACCTCCCGGCGTCAAGACATTAAACTCCTTCCTCGACCTGGAAAAGGTGCGCGACCTGCCCAACAAAGAAGTCGAAGCGCTCTGGCGCCTCCGCCACGCCGGCAAGCCGCAATCAATTCACTTCATCGTGCCCGCTGGCGTCTTCCGCTCCCTCCTCCAGACCGCGAAACAACACCCTGCTTTCGTCTTGCCCGTGCCTCGTGAAGTCCCCGTCGAAGACTCCACAGCCGCCAGCGAAGGCGCAACAACACAACAAGCCGCCGAACTACACTACTTACAATTCGCGCACCCACACATCGACACCACGACGCTCCTCTTTACTAGTCTCGCGGAATTTAAGCTGCGTGGCGAATTCGCGTCCCCACACACTACAGTGACTTTCCACCAAGAGCTGGCGGGTAGTCATGATGTGGTGCTGGGTCAGGGCACGGTGGTTGAGAACAAGGGGATCAGTGTGGATGAGGCGAGGTGGTTAGTCATGTGTATGCAAAAGTTCTATGTGCAGAGTGAGGAGGGTAAGGGGAGGGACGAGTTGTTGGAAATGTTCACGAAGGGGGATAGTGGGTTTAGAGTTGAACGGTTGATTGACGAGGCCGAGAAGATATTGTAGATTTGTAGACGGATGTGGATGCGTGTGTGGGTGGAAGGGTAGAACAGAAGGGGCATAGATGAAGATGTATGATATTATAGATGATGTTATGATGTATATGGCACCACTCTACCACCATCGTCCACCGCAATCTCAATACCCCTAAACCTGCCATCAACGAGCTGCAAACGCATCTCCACTTCCCCAAAATAATTCACGCCCCTCGCCTGCTCGAACCCCAACTTCCCAAACAACCCCAAACTCTTGACATTATGCTGATCGATTTTAACCCTGAGATACTTCAAATACCGCACGCTCTTCTCCGCACTACCCAGTCTGTACTCCTCAAGTATGAACGCAAGATGCGTGTCAATGTATCCCAGAAATGCGAGAAGTGCAGCATGTGCGAGACCCCGACCTCTCGCAGGTAGCGACGCGATCATGATTTCCACCTCGCCAATAATTTCTTCCCGCACGTTCGATTCCGCATTATTTTTCGAAAGTTGCTCGTCTTCCTCGTCATCATCTTCGTCCGGGTATAGAAAGAGATTCACATCTCCAATCATTCTATCCGGCGCATCATGGACCTCTGGCTTGATCCCAATCCCAGTCCCACCCTCGAGACCCTCTTTTGGCGCGTGGCAAACGATGAATGTCAATTTATCGTGATCCAGACGCCAGGATTGCTGCATTGCGTGTTCTTCAGCGAGCGTTAGAGGCTCAGATGCTGTGGCCTTTTGAATTTCCTGTACAGTTGTAAGAGTTTTGCGTGGTACTTTACAGGTAGGGGATGTACTTCGTCTTTCATCCATTCGTGGTATGTGGGCACGTGGTGGGCGCAGTACGGTACGAGGAGGACTCGGGGAGTTAGGATTGCTGAGGGGTTGTGAGTTTGGGTGGAAAGATTAATTTATGTATTGGGAAATGTACCTTGGTGCTCGTTGAGCTTCATGTCGTCTTTTGGATGGGGAGTAATCGCAGTTGAAGAGTGGTATCATCCGCGGCTTTTCGAATTTTCACTCAATTAAAGTAGATAACCTACAGCGAGCCCCAGTCGATCGCCGCGCTTGTCACTCTTGACTTGGTATTATCAGAGTTCTGACAGCGCGCTGATACCAATCCTTCTAGGGTGCGGGTGAGCTTGTGTCTATGTCGTTGTCGCGACCAGGGCTCAATAAATACCTTCCGGTACGCAAAGTGATGCAGGTGCTACACACAGTAGGAATGCTGCGAGTAACAACTGTAATCGGCGTGTAGTTCTGATTGGTTGAATGCATTGAACGACCATTTGTGGGTTGAAGTTCTACAAACCTGCCTAGGCTTGAAACGGAAAGGACAACTTTAACCTTGGCGACTTTTCTTGCAAGTCAGATTGCATGAATTGTCTACATCACCATAGTGCTAGCAATTGGATCTAGCGGGACACCACGATGATTGCCAGATAAGTAGCTTGCAAAGCATTCGAGTCCAAGCACATGAGAAAGAGTCAGGAATCCATGACGTAGGCAAGCCACGAAGGACGCCTTACACTCTAGCTACAAACACCACTGTCCTGAGTAAAGAACGAGTTTCGAATTGTAATCGCTACAGAAAGAGATGGAACAAGTTCCCATTCTCGTCACAGGCGGCTGCGGCTTTCTAGGCACGCGAATCATTTCCGCCCTGCTTGATACCAAACGCTACACTATCACCGCAATCGACATCAACCCGCCGTCCCTTGGCAGCGCTGCTTTTCCAACTACCGTACGCTATGTACGTGGCAACATCCTGGACCTCGAAGCTCTGCAAAAGGTCTTCGATGAAGCCAAGCCATCTATCGTGATCCACACTGTTGGTGTCTACCCTCTAGGACCGGCGCGGTACTCGATGAAGGGCAAGGACGGGGTGTTCAAAGTGAATGTCGAAGGGACGAGGAATGTTTTGGACGCGAGTAAGGCGTGTGGAGCAAAGGGATTAGTGTATACGAGTAGTGTGACTGTGGTGTTTGATGAGTTGAGTGGGGATTTCAAGGTGTGTAGTATTTTGCCCGATCATGTGCTATTTGGAGTGATGCTGATTTATATCCACGTGAAGAATGTCGATGAGCGCTGGCCTACGGGTAGAGCAAATACGGCATATGGACAATCAAAGGTATCTTCCCGATCCACTCGCCTCTTCTGCCACTTCAAGCAGCCCGCTGATCACTCATGTCAATTTCCTTCTCTCTCGTGTCTTCAGTGTCCTAACGCACGTTGTCCAGGGCATAGCAGACTCCCTCGTCCTAGCCGCAAACACTCCAACCTTCTCCACCTGGTATGTCTGACCACCATTATCGACATGCCCTGATCCACACACTAATCTCACCACCCGCGCGTCACCAGCGCTCTCCGCTCCGCCCCGATATTCGGCCCCAACGACCCCTCCTGCATCCCCATCATCCACGGCCTTATCCCCGCCCACCAAACACCCTACATCCTCGGGCCCGGCACAAATCTGCAAGACTACGTCTACGTCGACAACGTGGCTTCTGCACACGTCCTCGCCGCCTCCAACCTGCTCAACTCACAAACCGCCGCCGGACTCGCAATCTTCATCACCAACGGCGAGCCCGTCACGGCGCGCGACTTGTGCCTCGCGATTTGGAAAGAGTTCGGACACGTGCCGGGCCGGTCTGTAAGTATTCCTGAGGGGGTGGCGTGGTGGCTAGGACTGGCGGCGGAGTGGGGTGCGTGGGTTACGGGTGGGGAGGGTGCGTTGAGTAGGGGTATTGTGAAGGATGGGTGTAGGGAGCGTTATGCGAGTATTGCGTTGGCGAGGAGGGTGTTGGGGTATGTGCCGGAGGTGGGGTTGGAGGAGGGCATACGGAGGAGTTGCGAGCATTATAAGAAGACGTTGGCGGAGAGAGTGAAGAGGTGACATGCAGATTGAGGTTGACGTGCGTTGTATTGATATTGGTCATGACTAAGTCAGGATGATCAGCCCTCTTTTCACACCTACAAAGTCCAGATGACCACCCTTCCATCCACACCAGTCGAGCTAATCTTCGTAACATTTCCACCGCTCTCCTGGAAGCTTCGAATCGTATTGATCGTGTTCTGATGCACAGTCTTGAGCTTGGTGTCATCCGTGCCCGACTTGCCCTTCAGATCCATCTGCCTGAACATGTTCAGCGCACTTTCCTCGCGCTGCTCCGTCAGACCAGGCCTGCCCTTTGACTCCAGCGAGCCAGCAATCTGCCAGCCCTGCTCAGAGCCCTGGAAACGATATGCTTCGCAGTTGTAGCCTGCGGCAATGATCTCAGACTCGGTGCTCCACACAAGCGACATGAAAGGGAGGACCTGGGTGCTGACGCTGAGGATGGCGTTGGGTGGCTGGTCGGGCCCGCCTGGGTACACGACTGTGAGCGTGCTGTCGTGGGACGCAAAGGCCAAGGAGTTTCCAGAGGGAGAGAAGGCGACGCTGTGCACCCAGCCGGCAGTATTGTTCAAGAACTCGCCGCATACGGTGTTGAAGGGTAGACGCTCGCCCCAAGCCGAGGCTTCCGGTCGCTCATCCACGCCCTTGACAAAGGAGGACAGAACGCGAGCATGTCCGTCAGTAGAACCGGCTGCCAGCAGGACAGAGTTTGGGTGCCATGCCACACATGTGACAGTCGATCGAATGGGCTTCTTGATGTGCTTCGACACCCACCAGTTGTCTTCTTCCTCAAAGTAGCACACGGGGATGAGGCGCGCCCCAGAGCCGACGGCGAACTTGGTCTCCGATGGAGCCCAGCGCACGCAAGTAGCTGCACGATTGATACGCAAAAGCACCAACGTAGGCTTCCAGCCCTGAGCTGAGGATTCCCAGACGTACGCATTGCGGTCTGCATCCTTCGTCAGCGGCCTGATACACTTTCTACATAGCTCCATACTCGCCTTGGGAGCAAGTCACGATTTTGCCAGTCCTCGGGGCAATATCCACACCCGTGACCGTCTTATCGTGCCCAGTCAATTCATCCTGCAGCTTGAAGCCGCTGCCCGACTTGGCATACAAATCGACATTGTTCTCCCGAGCTACAGCGAGCGTCTGGCGGTCGGCGGAGAACGAGTGGTCTGCGATGGGGTGGTGGAAGAGATGGTGGACTTCGGGAGCGACCATGGTGATGTTTAGGGACAGTAGGAGACTCTCTACTACTGCAATTGGGGCTGTGAGGCGTGAGATTGGAGCTGGGTGGAGTGGTGGTGGGGCTTTGGTGATGCGGCCCGCGGTGAGCACGGGCGTTTCTTGGCTCCTCCGAAAAGTCGCCCGAGTCCGCAACGTACGAGAGGACGACTCACAATCTCAGATCGGCATTGACGGCGCAGCGTAAACCGGAATTCTCTCAGTGCATGTAAGCTACAATCACAATCTACACAATCGCAGCACATGCTAATTGACGCCAAGTAACCGCCGTCATGATCCTCCGACGCCCCCTTCTCAGCGCTCCAACCACATTCTCAATATCAAAACAATGCACCCGCAACCTTCAACACTCCATCCCCATGCGCCCCGTCCCAAAGCCAATCCCCTTCATCCCCGACCACACCGCCTTCCTCAGCGCCATCGGCCGCGGTCTCTCCGCGCACGCAACCAAGATCCCCTCCTGGGAGGCCCTCTTCACACTGACATCGCCGCAACTAAAAGAGCTCGGCGTCGAGCCCGCGCGCTCACGGCGGTACCTGCTGCACTGGCGAGAAAAGTTCCGGAACGGCGAGTATGGGATTGGAGGGGATTGTCGGTATGTGGAAAGTGGTGTGGCGGAATTGCAAGTCGTGCAAGCACCCGTTCCACCAAACCCAGCGCTTGGAAACACGATAAGTCCGAGGAGCGCGACGGCAACCGCGATACATGATCCTGGGACGAGGAAGTTTGTGGTCAATGTTCCGCTTGGTGCTGATGCGTCGCCTGCGCCGGTCGAGGAGTTGCCCCAGGTTCAGGGTGTTATTGTCAAGGGCGCGAAAACTATCAAAGGGAGCTTCGTCGAGCCGGTTAAGGGGAGTGCGGGCTTGAAGGCGAGGATAAGACTGCAAGAGGGCATCTGGGAGGAGAGAAGAGGGCACAAGGTCGATGGCGGTGAGAGGAGAAAGGCGGAGGTACGGGCGAAGAGAAGGGCGGCTGAGAACAAGGAGAAGGCGAGGTAGTCACGGTGACGAAGGACGGTGTAAAGCCTGTAAGATCTGTACCATGCAAAAGATTCTACAACAGATATTCCGAGTCTTTGTGCAGGTGATTAAAACCGATATACTGTTTACAAAGGTACCTATCGAGCCACATTTCACTATCTCAAGCCCTTACACCAGGATCTGGGCGCCGACATGAGGTTTACTCGACTTTCTGCGCAAGAAAAGGAGGCCCACGATGAAACACACCAGATCCCGCACCATCCCAAACTTTCTACATTCGAGACGAAGTCTTCCTCGAACTTTACACAAAGGACCATATATCAGACTTTTAAAAATCTGACACAGCCGCCCCTGAGGCATTTCTGACCTTCGACATCTGCCCTATAACCCAATTCATCGCAGCAATCGTGTTCTGCATGAAAATACCCGTTTCCGGCAAACTCGGCACAAACCAGAAACAATGAGGCAGCCCATCATAATGATCATGTCGAACCGAAGCGCCAGCATCTTGCAGTAACTTGGCTAAAATCTTCCCATCATCCCGCAACGGATCAAACTCGCACGTCGCAATATATGTCGGCGGAAACAACTTATGACTTGCGGTATCCAGGCCGACGAAATAATCCTTGTCATTTGGGTCAAGACCTGTATACCCATAGGCGGTGTCGACGGAGTGTCTGTCGATGAGTGGGACGTTGGTAGCGTTCTCGTCGTGGGAGGTGTGCGTTGCTTTGAACTGCTCAGGGACGTTGTTGGGATAAAAAGCCATTGGCACAAAAGCTACCACGCCTTTGATCGCACTGGGATCGAGTGAGGATTGTCCAAGGGCGATTTTGCGCGCGAGCATCAGAGAGAGAGCACCGCCTGCACTGCCGCCTATGGTGTACAATTTGTTTGGATCGCCATTGATGGATGGGGCGTTATCGTGAGCCTGGTATAACTTGGGTCAGACATAAACCAAATTATGGATGTAAATGGATGCATGCTCACCCATTTGTATCCCTTGAGCATATCATCCAGCTGCGCAGGCGCTTTATGCTCAGGAGCAAGTCGATACTCGACACTGACAATGACCGTATGCACATGCTCCGCCAGGGCCCGGCACAAGGAATCCTCACTGTCAAGAGAGCCGCACACGAATCCTCCTCCGTGAGCAAAGATCCCTATAGGTAACGGCTTGTCGGGCGCAGCGTCTGATCTATACACTCTTACGCGCAGTCCAGATGCGTCGTGGTCTGTTACTTTGACGTCTTTACTTGATGGAGGCAATTGTGCGGCGACGGTTTGACCAAAGGCGTCGAAAAAGGCGCGTTGCTCTTGTGGGGTGCCGTGGACTGCCATCCTTCCTCCGAGCAATTTTTCTACCTGGGATTGTTAGCGGATGGTTTTATTGTGGTTGAGGAGTTGGACTTGCTTGTAGCCATGATGCTGTGTATTCACGCTTCTTCGCCATTCTGAATAGCCTCAAACGCGATTTCGAGATGCACTTGTCAATGCCTTTTGGATCATCTCCATATCTGTGTCTTTATATACAGAAGACATATATGGGATAGCGATACCCCGCTTTGCAAGCAACATTGCTTGGGGTTAAGATTGTTCATCAACAGGACCGAGAGCCATGTTAGACAGGCCGGCACTCAGCTTCGGAAGCTCTTTAGCTGCTCTTTGAAACGGTAATGACCGTGGACGTAAACAGCGGCGATTCTGTCCTTGAGCATGTTCGAGATCCTAGGCGCCATACGTAGCTTCCGAGCGGTTCCGATCGACATAGCGGATGTGGAGCGGTACCCGATCCCGGCAAGTATCAGGAAATGAAAATGCGACAAGAACTCTCGACAGAATGGAGGTGTTTCGGCGCTTCTCGCACGTGATACGATGCGTCTGCGGGGATCGACCTCGGCCCGTAGATCTTAGTGTGGCACTATCTGTCGTCCCATGAGATGCCATCGTTTCTTTGTTCGCGAACCCGACCTGTTCAACTCACAGAACGTGTGCTGGGAGTTCAACAGGTTCCATTCCTCCATCACTCAGCCCCCTCCTCTGTGCACTTCGTCCAAGGATGGCGAGCAGATCTTGGTGGCCAGATGCCGACGCTACATCATGTGGAGTCTTTCCTTCTGTATTCGCCTGGAAAGGATTCGCACCTCGTTCGCATAGGAACGTGGTGACGCCAGTTCGCAGGTCCAAGTCCCATCGAAACTCCCCGGTCCAGAAGCTTATAGCTTGATGGAGCACTGTCTTTCCGCTTTTGTCAACCGGCTCATTCACGTTCCAACCGTGCCTGAGCAATACAGTCATAGTCGCTGTTATTCTGTTTGCAACGAAGTCCTTCTCGGCGTTGAACATTGTCTTCACTAACCAAGACCGACTCAGTAATGATCCTGCTAATGTTGACCAGGACTCCGATTCTGCTGGTCTCGCGCCATGCTTGATGAGAAATTCGACCATATCTGCCTGTCGAGCGCCAATTCCAAAGTTGAGAGGCGTTAGACTCGTCGAATAGCCGAATGGAATCTCGTTGACGTTATAGCCAGCGTCGATTAGACGTCGTGCCATGTCGAGCTCACCGAAGAGAGCCGCGAAGTGCAGTGCTGTTACCCGCTCTGGGCGACCGCGTTTGCGTAGACCCGAGCGCCAGAAGCCTTTCTTCTTCGTGAGAAGGTTGGCAAGGGCGATATGGTCACTGGCACACACTGCTTCTTCGAAGCGATCTCGTGGCTGGCAGCCTATTCTTTCAAGTATCGCTTTCCGAGATGCAACGTCGGTCTTGTGGAAGTGGCTTGCTTGCTGGGCTACGCCTTGGCTCGGACGTTGTGCTGCTTCTCGGACGTGTCCTGAGATCTGTTGTTCCTGGGGTTGGTCACGTTGTGCCAGTGCTGTATGCGGCGATGCAGACCATACTTCATGCGTAGGCATGTCTTTGCCAGAAGGCTGCCTCGACGTCAGCGCTAGTGGAGGCGGCTGTGGGCTGGCAGCTGGCGAATTTGTCGTTGTGGAACCATAATCGAATATGGCCTTCTCCATTCCTAGCCCCACAGTCGAGCCGGAAACCTTGCTGAGAATTCTCTGAGAATCTACGTCGCTTCGTGGAGATTCTTCGTGTAACTGTGGTGTCAGCAACGATGCAAAGTCCAGATGCTCAACGGCAGGACCAAGCGACGCTTCCACAGTCTCAAGCACTGCATCTCGACGCTTCTCAGAGATCATGGCTAGACAAGATTTGGCAAGAGCGCGCTTGCCCAATAGCACGTAGATGTGGGCCATCAGCGCCAGAGACTCCAATGAAGCATCGTGATGCTTGCCCAGCATCTTTCTTCGGCCTTGTAATGCTGTTTCACATTCTGATCGAGCCCGGTCGATGTCCCCGTTGCGCGTATGTACTACCGCAAGGAGATGTGATGCGGTAAGAACATACTCGCGCTCCTGGTCTGTAGCTGCAGTCTGTTCGACCAGATTGAGAAAAGCTGCCTCGGCTGCCTTGGGATCTTGGGTATGGTATGTGCAGAGAGCAAGCCTATACTGCAAGCTGAATACATCACAAAACAGGCGTTGTTGCGGTGTGAGTTGGGCCAACACGTCGAGGGCTTCTCGGAGAAGAGAATCAGCTTCCTCCCATGCTTGAGCTTCGAATGCTTTGGTCCCAGTTTCTAATGCTGCTTTGGCGAGATCCACGACCAGATCATCGGCTGATGAACGTTGCGAGTCGGTCGAACTTGAAGTATGCTGCGCTGAGGTCATATTCGAGTGGGGTCCTGATGGAGCTGAAGGTCCTTGTTGTATGGCCTCTAGAGTGCGCATCCAGTCGTTCGCATCAGTGATGCTACTCGGTTGATGCGCTGGTGGCGGCTGCCACTCCCTTGACCTGCTAGCAAGACTGACTTCGTAGGCTGCTGTTCCTGCTGCGATTGCGTCATGCGAGCACCTCAATAATAAGGCCTCGTTGTGTGAAGGTGACCATTGTGGTTCGCACGCTCTCAATGACGTTACCAAGTTCTGAAGCATATTCATATCTTCAAGTAATTGCCAAGGAGCGCGACCAGGTGCGATATACTGGTGTGCTCTGAGTGAAATAAGCGAGAGTGAATGTCATTGAGCAGCAAGTCTTACATCTTGATCAGGTGTGTCGTTATTTGTAGGCCTCTGGCGTGCCTTCCGATCCTGGTTTGGGTGTTGACCATCTCGTTCTCACTCTTGTACAAGGATCTCCAACGCTGAGCTTGATCGACGAAATTACTGTTCTCTTTTTCCTGCACAGTTTTGATGAATAAGTCCAACTCTTGCATGGTGTGACTGGCTTCGTCCACTTGTGTTGCCAGGCAACTCCATATTTGGTCCTCTAATTCGGCAGGTAGAAAGGACGCATATCCGCTCTTTCCTGACATCCCGTCCAATGTAGTATAAGCAAGATCACACACATTTCCCAGTGATTTGACTTCGTCCGTTAGATCCTTGTTATATACCTGCTCGCCGAGATTTGCAAGGCATATTCCTAGTCTCCATACTGTCTTGCTCAAGGCGAAGACGCTATGGGCCACATTCGGCAAGGGAAATCTGGCAGCCGCCATTACGCTCAACGATGACCACGCCGAGAGTAAGACTGATGCATATAGGAGGTGCGCTACCTCGAAGTTGCAACGTGCTGTAAGGTTACACGATCAATGCTATGCGGAAAAGGCGGGGTCTGTCGTCACACGGACCTGACCCGGTCTGAGCAACAAACTGACAAAGTTGGCGAAGACGCCTGGCGATGGAAGAACGTCTAGCCGTCGGCATTAACAGCCATGCTGGAGAAGCAGCCTGGTGGTGGTGGCGAACGAAAAGCAGCTCAAGGCTGCAAAAGGTTGGGTGAAGGTACAGCACAGCTGAGACTTGCAGACCTCTGTGGCCATTCGCCCAAACGGGGCAGTGCTCCTAAGATCATGGAAGGGGCCTTGGGGTGGCGGCAGGCGCTACTGCCTTGGCGGTGAACGCTAAGCGCTAGTCGCTGATCGGACGGCAGGACCTGTCACCTTTCACCACAGGATTTCCGAACACCTCATGCAGACAAAGGACGCCCACAGATATTTGGATTTGGTCTGAGCTACGCCTACATGCCCAATATCTGCCGCAAACAGCTCAGCTCCATCGACGCATCCATTCACGACCCCGGAAGGCTGAGCACACGGCATGCTCTCATGCAGAATGCATGCCTCGAAACCCAAAAGATGGGTACATACATGAACGTGCGCTCCACACACGGATATTGGAGGTGCGACCTCAAGATATTGTCCTTTGATGATAGGCGAGCCCTTGCATACCTGGGCACACAAGGCTTTTGCCTTGGCCGTTCACTGGTCGTATCGCGCCACACAAGTGCCAGGGAGGGACGAAAGCGGCTGCGCTATGTCCTCGTCGATCTCAAGGATAGACTCACGCAGCCTTGGACACGAATCTTATCTGAAGGCTTTTCGAAATCGAAATTGGCAGATGAGACTCTTGATAGCATCCGGGGGATTTTCCAGAGATGCTCTCAATTCAACGATATTGATCTTAGCAATGGACATAAGCAGCACGAAACAGCCGTGCCGCGTAGGGTTGAACAAGACTGAACATGAAGACTAACGTTCTGCTTATCTAAGATGAGGGCGTGCAGATGGCGGTGGCGAGGGCACAGCATATATGCAAGCACGCGTTTCAGCCCCCAGTTCATCAGGGCGATCTTCTTGTTCTGGGATGAGTCGATGATTGGATCTGGACTGTCTTAGTCGTAACTGGCATTCGAAGCTCAAGTACAGCCCTCTATCCCCAAATCCACAACGTGTCGACCTCGATCTCTATGAACGCCGATGCCCAAGGACCTCGATTCCTGAGGACATACATCACTACCTGTATTGTTAAGCAACGCGATCAACTGCAGAATCTGATCAAAATATTCCAACGTAAGTATCAAGCCTACCTTCATCTCTTGGAAATCTTCAGGTCGCCATGAAGGAAGCCGAGAAAGGGCTCATGGCTACAACTTCGCCATGGAACACTCAGAGCGGCGGACCGCATGAGCCAAACTGGAGCCAAGGATGGAAATACAAGACTTGGAAAATTGGTCCGGTAACGCTTCCATGCTATGCATCACCTGAGGCGCAACTCATGCTGGTATCTTTCGTATGCTTTTTGTGTCCTGGTCAGTCTACAACATTCCTTTTGATCTACTATGCTGACAGGCTCAGGCATGTTCAATGCTCTCAATGGCCTCGGTGGTACAGGACAGCTGGGCAAAGACGAGAACATCTACGCGAGCACCGCTTCGAACAGTGCGCTCTATGCTACCTTTGCCGTGGTCGGCTTCTTCGCCGGAACTGTGGTCAATGTCCTCGGAATCAGAATCGCCCTTTCGTTCGGTGGTCTTGGATACTGCGTCTATGTCAGCGCCTTCCTATGCTTCAACCACACCAAAAATCTGGGCTATGTCGTCTTCTCTGGGCTTTTGCTCGGATGCTGCGCAGGTATTCTCTGGTCTGCTCAGGGCGCTATCATGATGTCATATCCGCACGAGCGTCTCAAAGGCCGGTATATCTCTTGGTTCTGGATCATCTTCAACATGGGTGCCGTCATCGGTGGTCTTGTAAGTGATATCCCTTCGTACGCGATAGAGGATCGCTGACGCGAACGACAGGTCTCCCTCGGCATGAACAAGGACAACAAAGAAGATGCTAGCATTACTGATGGCACCTATGTCGGATTTCTTGTTCTGACCTTCCTCGGCGCGTGCTTGTCGTGGACGTTAGTCGATGCCAAACACGTCGTGCGGCGCGACGGGTCCAGGATCATCCTGATGAAGCATCCAACCTGGAAGACGGAGCTCGTTGGGCTCTGGGAAACCATACGCAGCGACCCATACATCGTACTCCTTTTCCCGATGTTCTTCGCGTCGAACTGGTTCTACACATATCAATTCAACGACGTCAACCTCGCACGCTTCAATACGCGTACTCGCGCGCTCAACAACACACTATACTGGATTGCGCAAATGCTTGGAGCATCCGTCTTCGGTTTCGGGCTCGACTTCCCCAACATCAGGCGGACCACACGAGCGAAAGCAGCCTGGGTCGTAATGTTTGCGCTCACATGCGCGATCTGGGGTGGCGGCTATGCGTTCCAGAGGCAATACGTGCGCAACGACGACGAGACTGGATACGAAAACCTGACCGACTGGAGCCATGACGGCTATGTCGGCCCAATGTTTCTCTACATCTTCTACGGTTTCTACGATGCAGCATGGCAGACTTGTGTCTACTGGTGAGTGAACTTCGCTGATCTCGGTTACGTTGCTAACCTGACTCAGGTTCATGGGCGCGATCAGCAACAATAGTCGCAAGCTAGCCAACTTCGCAGGCTTCTACAAAGGCATTCAGTCAGCTGGTGCAGCTATCGTTTGGCGTCTGGATGGATACAAAGTCCCTTACATGAACTTGTTCATCTCGTGCTGGGTGCTTCTGGCGGGTAGCTTGGTGGTTGCGCTGCCAGTGATGTTGCTGAAGATCAAGGATACAGTCCCTCTGGAGGAGGACCTCAAATTTACTGATGAGACGATCGAGGATGTCATGGGTCGGAAGGATAGCTACGACATGCCGGAGTTGAGGCAGGCCTAAGTGCTCGTGTTGAAATGTCGAGAAGTAGGCGTGCTTTGATCCTGGACACATGCATGCCCCTCTGAAAGATGGCAGCAAAGTCAGATTGTCTCATACGCCCAAGATGGAGGAGTCGTTTGACAGCTGCTAGGACCACTGTCTATTGGTTGATCAGACGTTTTCTCTGGCTAGGTGAAGAGTGATTGGAACATGTGGGTCCTTGGCTTTAACGTGTTTTATAAGCGAGTCGCGCATACTTGTACAAGCGAGTCGCGCACCCCACTAACTCTCTTCTCTAACTTACTCTTCCTTCAACCTGCAATGGCTCTATGCTACGTTACTCAAAAGTCTTCAAATGAAGGATATATTCAGCTTGCAATCTCATCTCTTAATACGCACCAAATTCAAAGTAATTGACGTGCTGCTGCTGCCTTTAACGTTCCTGAATCAATGCTGCGCGACCGATGCGCTGGGAAGCCTCTACGACGCGATTGCCAGCCCAACTCAAAGAAGCCTACCCAGCCAGAAGAGGAGGTGATTATTAGCTATATACTTGACCTAGATCAACGTGGATTTACTCCTACGTTCGACGCTGTACGTGATATGGCTGATAAGCTGCTCGCTGCGCGAGGCGTAGGCCGCGTTGGCGTCCACTGGCTGCGCAAATTTGTCAAGCGTACAGACAGTCTTACGACGCGTTTTAATTGAGCATACGATAGGCAGAGAGCTCTATGCGAGGATCTTGTACTAATCAGAGGCTGGTTTGAGCTTGTAGAGCAGACAAAGGCCAAGTATGGCATCTGCAATGAGGATGTCTACAACTTCAACGAGGCTGGCTTTATGATGGGCAAGATCACGACTCAGCTCGTCATAACAGGGTCAGAGAGAAGAGGCAGGCCAAAGGCTATCCAGCCAGGAAATCGTGAGTGGGTGACGTTGATTGCTGCAATCAACGCAGCTGGCTGGTCAATCCTACCGTTCCTCATCTTTGCTGGCTGCTATCATCTGTCTGCCTGGTACAAGGAGACAGATATCCCACACGACTGGGCGATCGCAGTTAGCGACAATGGCTGGACAACCAACGAGCTAGGAGTTGACTGGCTAAAGCACTTTGATACTCAGACAAAGACTTGTGTTATAGGTGCACGTCGTCTGCTTGTCCTTGACGGCCGCGAGAGCCACCACTCTCTGGAATTCCAAGAGCTCTGCAAGGAGAACAATATCTACACGCTCTGCATGCCGCCTCACGCGTCACACCTGCTGCAGCCGCTTGACGTTGGCTGCTTCTCGTCATTAAATCGCGCGTACAGCCGTGAGATTGAGGCTCTAATCTGCCACCACATTAACCACATTACGAAGCTTTAGTTTCTGCAAGCGTTCAAGGCAGCCTTTGATCAATCGTTTACGTCAGCCAATATCTGCTCAGCCTTTCGAGGCGCAGGCCTTGTTCCTCTCCAGCCAGACGCTGTTCTGTCGAAGCTTGACGTGATCTTGAGGATCAATCAACTCTAATACGTGATCGCGTGCCGCGGCATAAGAGCTCATCACCTGCCTCAATTATTGAAGCGATTAACCAGCTTAAGAAGGGGGCTGAGGTAATGATGCTCTCAGCTGAGCTAATGCGCAATCGGATTGCCAGCCTTGAGAAGGCTAATGAGGCAGCGTCAAAGCGAAAGAACCGAAAGAAAAAGCGTATACACAAGCAAGGAGTCTTTAAAAAGGGAGCTGGGGAGGATATACTTGCTCAACGTGAGGCTGATCAGCAGATTGCTCATGAAGAGCGTCAAGGAGGAGAGCGATCAGGCCTCAGTCGCCAGGCTCTGGCGCGCTGCACAAGGTGCAGAGAGACTGGCCACAACTCACGTACATGCAAAAAGGATACTCAACATACTACTCAATCTACTCTGTTAATATCTATATATTATCTCATAAGGTTGTTGATATATACACCTAGAGAGGTGCGCAAACTTAGTGGGGTGCGTCACTCGCTTATAAAACACGTTGTATATGAGGAAACGTCCATGTTACATGAAGTGCTCCTATGATTCTAGAATGATCTAGAAGGACGGAGAAGTACATCTTTACAGGTCGAATATGGACAGAACCGTGGATTTGGTCACAAATGATACAGAAATTAAGAAAGGGCATCAAGTGATGCTATCGGTGAGACTGATGACCGCCCAGTCCGTTATGGCGAGTTGGCCTTCTGGACCGAGACTCAAAATCCACAGGCCTTCATGCGCTTTGGGGCCGTGACAAAGTCCTGGTCATCATTGGTGATCCTCAGCCATCATGCATAAACACATTAAATGCTTCCCTACTCTTTCAACATAAGAAAACTGGTTAGAAGCGAAGTTGACATAGGAAATATCCTGTCCTGGAGTTTTTGAACTTGGAAATCGAAGCGAAATAGTCCGACCTTGGGTGGGTTCCTATGCACTGGCGAGTAGGGACTTGAATGGGCCAAACATGGCGTGAAGAGTTTGTGGGATCCATTTACACGAGAACATCCTTGTGGAAATTTCGAGTGCGGTAGCAGGTCTCGATTGGAATCAAGAAAGACTAAAAGTCTATCAGCCTGCCAGTCGGGTGCCGAAAAGTACGCTCAATATTGAACAGGCTCAAGAATGCCGGCGTAGGGTTCATCGTTGGATGGGAGAAGTCCATTGTAAACAAATCAAAGGATGTACATGAAGTTGCGGCTGATACAATGTATACTTCTGACGTGCATGTGCCACTCCAGAACTTACCCGTGATAGATTTGTACTGGAAGGACAATACCCGCACTGACAACATTGCCAAACAAAAGTGTACGACTTCTTTCTCACTCTGTTGCGCACCCATGACAAATCATCCATTGACACTGAGCAGACATATGGATGAGATGTTGGCTTATGCGCGTCGCTAAGCCAAAGTCAATACGCATCTTACATAGTGCTTGTGTCAGAGCTTACGAGCTATCGTCGGTGGGAACATGGCCCTGGGTTCGTCTTGTTGTTCGCATGCTCGAGCGGTTTGATGGCAGTTGCTCACATGCCTCGAACTCTAGCTGCCATGCGGACTGCAACGGCACACATAGCCAAGGAAGATAAGAAATGCAATGACTACGATGAGGCCTGCGTATACGCATAATTCTCGGACTTCCATGCGGTTATGAGGGCTCCTGGCGTTGGTTGTACGGGGTTTTGTGAGCGGCAATTGCGAACTCGGAGTCTGACGATCTAGAGGTGCAGTGGGTGCAACGGCCACGACAGCTGCTACCTCCTCGGGCACTTGAGTCTGTGGACCTGGGATACCACTCGTGTTCACAACTAGACTAAAGTGGTTCGTGTTCGTCAATGGCCGTGAGTTCAGCCGATTGTTTGATATGTTGTCCAAGTTTTTGCCGGTCTGTGAAGCGTCGAGTGCAAGACTGTCTTTGTATCGTTTGCGTGGGGGCATTCGATAACTGCCCAGGTTGTGCACTTTCTCAACCTCCGCCTCCTCTGGTCCTTTGTAGGGCGCCTTCACAAATCACGCTTTCACCGACTCCCTGTGAAATACTCGAGTTATGGAATGAGGTGAACACCAGTGGCAAGCGGACTGCAGCTTTGGCGTTGTGGATTCGGTATGCAGAGAGCGGGAGGTGTTTTTGGCGACGGCTGATTGCACAGACAATGCATAAGGTCTCGGGGTCGCTGCTGCTGCGACGTTCGGGGCCTGCATGTTCTGTCAGTACCTTACCTGGATTTTTGAAGCGAGGGAATAATGAACGTACGGTGAAGATGGCGATCGTTGTGAAAGAGATCTCGAGTGCGATGAGGAGCGCGAGTAGTTGTCCGTCGCGACAGTTGATGATGCACGAGGAGGACCTCCGCCACGGCCTATAAGTTCCCCGAGATGATGCGGCGGACCGTTGCAGCGTGGATGGTGCCGATGATGATCAATGCGCCCACGTTCGCAGGCACGCGCTGAAAATTCATGGAGCTTCTTTATTGTGTCACAAGAATCTTCCCAAGGTTCCATGCCCAGTCCCGACTTTCGTAGATCTCATGGTCCTGAACTAGGACATACATGCGAGCGGTGATGAATTCCGATGCGCGCACACCAGGACCAGCTCTCGGGATGGCTAGATTCTATTCCCAACATCAATAGGATAGCTATGACAACGAAGTTTGTATGGGCTGCCATCGTAACAGTTCGCATCGTGGACCATATGGACCCAGTTCTATCCGAATGGAATCGTGCGGATTTAGTCTGAGTGAGTGTCCATCTCATCTTGACTCGCCTGCGATGTGTGTCGTGAGTCTTGCCGAATAGTGTGAATTGCATGGAAAGGTTGATGCAAACATGCCTAGTTCTGTGATCTGACGAAGTTCTGCGGGGTGAAGATTGTGTAACTTGTATTGCAAAGCTTACATGCTCCATCGTGTAGCATATGGCAGGATCGCTTGCGTCGCAAGTCTGGATGACCTCTTGAGACACGGGTGTACCAATCTGAACATGCTATATGTATGTATGTTCTCCCCTGAGGCAACTCGTAACTCACAAAGCATAGGAATCTCACGAACACAGTTGCGCACTGGTCCGTGCAGGCTTCACCGGTACGGCGTTCTTGCCTTGCACGGCTTTGTATGTTGCAACACCTCGATGTGCGTCGTTGTGAGACAATTAGCAAATGCGCTTGCTCCACGACACACTGTTGCCACATTTCATGGCCTTGAGCCAATCCATGTCAACATCAGTTACAAGGCAGATTACAGCCCAAAGCTGCCATTGGTACCTCCATTCACAACCTGCGCAAAGAGGGCGTCTCTCAAGAGGCTGAGCGCGCGCCATACCTCCAAATTGACTTCTAATCCATCCGGGTAAAATCTATCAAGCCATTATCGACGAAGTTCAACATGGAGGTCGTAGGGGCTGTCGCCAGCGTGTCCCAGCTTATCGCATATGGCAACTCGACCTTGCTGGTCCTTCATGGCTTATATAAAGATCTGCAAAAAGACGCTTCGGTGTGGGAAGAACAGAAGAGCGAGCTCCACGTTTTGCTTCACATCGTCGAAAGACTCAGCTTGCAGCAAACCGGCCACAATACGCCCGCATTACCTGGCACTATCCTATCCTTGTTGCTCGACCTTTCCTCAGTCGCTCAAGCTGCACGGGCCTTGGTGACATCTGCGCAAACGCCAGGACTCTTAGGCGTTCGGTGGGCCGCTATTCGAGTGAATCGGGAACTTCCTGACATACTCAGATCGTTGCAGTCGAAGCGAGAATTGCTGCAGCTTCTTATTAGCGGAAACAATCTCGAACTCTCCAGAGATATTCGTGACAATATGGCTGATCAAAACAATGGGAAAAACGTATGTACACGTCGCCAGTGAAATATTGACCTCAGTGCTAACAACGCTCTAGAAGCAGGGGTCCATATCAATGAGCGCGAACCAGAAAGGTAACAACAACGTCAACAGGTCTAATAACGGATGGGGCAAGTTCCTGGATCGGAAGTTTTCGAACAACTCAAATCCGGAATTCCATACATCTGCCAATAGCGAAGGTCATGGCAACGTTTGTAACTCGAACGGCTATGCGAATCCCATGTCTGAGTCTGCGAGTCTCGAGTCTCAAAGGATTGCTCAAAATGCGGAAGTGGCCACATCGGAGTCTGAGAAAGACGCTGCGCAGGCTGGTATAACTTTCGCAGGACAAGGACGTCGACTTGGGGAATGACTTTGGTGAGATTGTTCACGTAGTAGTATAATACCTCGGCTGGCACTAAAGAGAATGGATACCCGGGTGTTCGTCCGAGACGTCAATCAGACCCTCTACTTGTTTGGCGTGTATCCTCTACCAATACACGAAGAAGTAGCACAATGAAACTCTAGAATCGTGATACTAATCGCGATGTAGCTACTTGATATTGTCTCCGTCCTCCTGAACATGGCTCTTTCAGAAAGCCACGCAATAACTGGTTTGCACGAGTACTGTAGATTTTGATTACGGAAGGCTGAGGAACTCATCGAGTGGTATAGTAAGCAGTATGTGAATGAGGCTTGGCTGCACCTTTCGGGGGGCCTCGGTCGTTCCAAGGTGGCGGGCTGACTCGCGACTTCTCAACGTAGGCTCCAGCTTGCTTTCTTCCACACAGCAAAGCGACCAACGTCACTGCGATACCCTCCAAACCGTACCTAATCATCTGAAACACCTGCATGCGCCAACAAGCTCTTGTTACAGATGCCCACAGTTTATGCGTCCACACGGCCACGGCGCTTGTAGAGCCTATGTCACAAGGCTATCGATCACGATCAAGCCGTGAAAAGCATCAGAGTCTACTACATTGAGCTCATACCCGGAGAAAATCAACACCAAGCTGTTTTCGTTACCACGCTTTAGTTCAATCTACCACGTCTTAGCCCAGACCATCTCTACAATAGCTCCCATCAGTGCGCATGCATTTGCACGCCAATACCCATCCAACAGAAGCTCTTCGAATCCCACAACACGTGTCTTATTATGCACACGTGGCATGTTAAACAGCTCACAGAACAATGATCCGCTCCCACGGGCTCAATATGGAGCATTACCATACAAAGACTCTTTTCCACTGGTCATGATATGCTCAGACAGCCCAGAGCTAAAGTGCGAGATTGGAACTTTTCATCTCAAGTGTCTTCCCAAATACGAAGCTCTTAGTTCCTGCTGGGGCACTTCCGATCAGCATACCCGCTTCATATGCAACGGAGACTCGTTACACGTTACCGTAAATTTGAGCATAGTGTTGCGACAGCTTTACCGCCGTGGCAAGACCTTCGACGCGGAGTAATTCCGGATCGACCAAATATGCATCAACCAAGAAGATTTCGTTGAACGTAATCGACAGGTCCGCGTGATGCGGGTCATATATCTGAACAGGCACACGGACACGGATCTCGCTGCCGATGCTCGATAAAGATGCTGGACTTGTGGCTTCACTTCTCACGGAAGCATGGAATAGTAGCAAAACCGCCGACAAAACAACGTTGTTCGACGAACGTAGAAAGAGCCTTGTGATAGGTGGCACGAAGGAGTGGTGTGCGTTCAACAAACTCCTACAGTTGCCATGGTTCGAAAGATGCTGGATCTTACAAGAAGTTGCCATGTCAAGAAATGATCCTGTGGTTCTCTGTGGTGACCAGGTATTTCAATGGACGAAATTCCACAGATCTATCTGTTGGGCCTTGGAACAGCCTGCAGTCGAAATAACAGTCGAGCGTTCGCGTCTTGTACTCAAGATTGCCGTGATAGCAAACACGAGACAGGTACAGAATACTCCGGTCAGGGATTATGCTTGGGAACCGCAACTTTTACTCCATTACACGAGGAACTTCCGCTCGACTGATCCAAAGGATAAGAGTTTTACATTGTCGGGTCTTTCTACATCACCGAAGCCTTGGGACTTACCAAAAGCCCTCGAGACTGACTACGACATAAGCGTTCGAGACCATTATATGAACGTCACACGTCACTGCATCGATGAAACCAAAGGCCTGCTGGTATTGTCACAAATTGAAGATAGCGCGATTCAAGCGGCTTCTGAGTCTGACGGCGACTTCTCGTCCTGGGTTCCTCGGTGGGACCTGCCTTACGAAAGAGGAGAATCTATCACCATTTGGAACATCATCACGGATGCGCAAGGCTACAAGAGAACGCAATGCAGGATCAACAATGCCTCCACCGGCAAGACACCAGCTATCAGGCCTCACGGCGAGCCCAACTCTTTCAATCTGCTCGGCATGCGAGTCAGCTCCACAAGCTCCTGTCTTCCTATTATGTCGACTCATGAATCTTTTAATGAGCTTCAGAGTACATGGAGCGGTGAGTTTTTGCTGAAGGTCTCCAATATGGTCCATGGTTGTAGCAATCTTCTTCCGCCCATGTCTTTGAATGAGCTTCATCGAGCTTTCTTCATGGTCACGACCAGGGGGGCAAACGGTTGAAGGCGAGAATGCACGTTTTGAGATATTGGCCCATTTCAGAGCTTTCCTACAGCTTTGCTCCGTGCCTAACTCTCTACGTCAGGAATCCTTTGGTCTCTCGTCGGCACTGCTGGCTCCCATCAATGTTTCTACCATGATGCCACTCTCCAGGATTCTGAGACCCAAATCCTCGGCGATACGTCATGATGTTACATGAAGTATTCGAGCGCTGCCTCTTCGTCACAACTGCAGGACAACTTGGGTTGGGCCCGAGCAGCATGGAGAGAGGCGACTACGTCGTGATTCTGTTCGGAGGCACCGTACAGTACGTTCTAAGGCCTTTGAATACGGGAAGGTGGCGATACATCGGCGAATGCTATGTTCATGGTATTATGCATGGCGAAGCTTTGCAAGGCGAAAGTGCCGAAGAGCGCAACCATGAGTGGTTCGAATTGGTCTGACGCTATCTTTCTGCCCGCATTCGGGCAATCCAGACCATACGATAATGATCATTCGGAGCTGAAGAAGGCATCATCGCAGTCATGGTACTGCGTGACTGTGAAGGGTTCAACAACCGCTGGCCCATTTCTGGATCTGCATGAAGTCCCTTGCCGAGGCGACACGTGAATGCCTTCGCTCATCACTGTCCAACAGCGGAAAATACTCGACCATAACTCTTCCGAGAGCTCCAGCAAGCTTCTTTTGCGAAGTCCCCATTGGTTCGTCTTGGATGCAGATTCCCACATCGGCTGCGAGGAGGCATTCGATATCTGTCCAACTATCGCCGACATACACGATTGGCATCGAACTTGATCGTCTCATATATTCCAGATGGCGCAGCTTATCGTCGCTCGCAATGATCGTCGTCTCTCCGTCTGGACTGATCTGACCGCTAGACGGCTTCCCAGTAGCAATGCCATCAAGCTCGTTCGCGAGGATGACTGAAGTGTTGATATCTACACCGGCAGTTTTGAGACACGACGAGATGAAGTGTTGGCTCCAGTTCACGCTCAAGATGTGGAGCTTGTCGCCTTTTGAAGCTGCATCGCAGGCGAACGATTGCAAGAACTCCACGCAGCCTGGTCGCAAAGCTACTTTACCTGCCTCAATAGCTTTCTTCGCACCAAATTCCAATTGTGCCCCAGTCAAGCCCTCGAAGATCTTGGACTCGGACACGCGGTTTAAGCTTCGTTGCTCAACCACTTTCAAATCCTTCAACAGCTTCTCCTCCGCCTCGATAGTCGTTGGCAGCATACCACGAGGAGCAAGTTCCTCAAGTGTGGCAGTGTAGTCGTCCAAGTATGCATCCACGACTTGTTTCCACCGGTCATGCGTGGGGAAGTTGGGCTTGGTGGATGCGGCGATGTTGACGAGAGCGTCGAGAGTGTCTTTTTCGGTGATGGTGCCGTCCCAGTCGAGGACCCAGTGTATGGGACCTTTCGGTGGGAGTTGGCGAGTTGTTGACATTTTCAATCGCGGTTTATTGAAAGGACAACTTTTGAAGTGAAGTAACGTTGGATTCAAGATTGACTTCCGTCTCAGTGCGCACAGACTCGGAGGAGAAAGAGACATGTGCTCTTAGAAAAAAAAAATTCCTGAAGATAATCAAGATACTGCTTGCGAGCTTCGGAAATGAGCCTTATGAGAATCTTTCTGTGTGCAGAATTATGTGAATTTGGACATTAATTCATTTCATAATGGCTTCTAGGCTCTTGTCTTAGTGTTTGCTAAACCATGCAGATGTCGTCATTCACATTTGTTCCTACAATCGTAACCGTAAAGTCAACGCAGCACAACCGTCGCAGCGTGCCTCTATCGCGTTGCAGCTGGATGTCCAGATTGAGGCTGCCAAGACTTGAAGTGACCGCGAAGAGTCTGTGAGATGAAGAGATTCAGTGTTGACGTTCACGATGCTGAGTTTCTGTGGCGGATCGGGGCTTCTAGGTCCGGATTGTCCCGAGCGATTCGCTGATTTCAGACGGCATGTGATTGGCTCGCCACTTGACCTCGGGCCTAAGAACTTCGATGAACGCGACACCTTGACAGCCACTCGCCCACCACACATCCCACACTGTCCACTCCAACACACCCACCATGGCCTGCACACGCACCCTTGCACGTCTGGCTACCAGGCGGACAGGTACGACACCCCTGAACACCACGACAGCAGCAATTGAGCTTCGCTAACACAGCGTCATAGCCGTACGGCCCGCCCTCTTCACCCGCGGCTTTGCCTCCGTATCCGATGTCCACGCACGCGAGCCCATCTCCAAGACGGCCGAGGCAATTGTCCCAGATGCGGCGCGCAAGCCCATTCCCGAGAGCAAGACATCGACCATCAAGGAGCCTGAGCCAGAGAAGGACTCCAAGACCAAGACGTTCCACATTTACCGATGGAACCCCGACGAGCCAACATCCAAGCCGCGCATGCAATCATACACCCTCGATCTGAACAAGACCGGGCCTATGATGCTGGATGCATTGATTAGGATCAAGAATGAGGTGGACCCGACATTGACCTTCAGGCGGAGTTGCCGTGAGGGAATTTGCGGAAGTTGTGCGATGAACATTGACGGCGTCAACACACTGGCATGCTTGTGTATGTCACCCACCAGGACTGTTCAGAAGCGTTGTATCTGACAACTCGCAGGCCGCATTCCCACAGACACAGCCAAGGAATCGCGCATCTACCCACTTCCCCACATGTACGTCGTCAAGGACCTCGTGCCCGACATGACGCTCTTCTACAAGCAATACCGCTCCGTCAAGCCCTACCTACAGCGCGACACCGCCTCGCCTGACGTATGTCCCACCATCCCCACACTCGACCCATAACCACTAACATGACCCAGGGCCGCGAATTCCGCCAGTCCAAGGAAGAGCGCAAGAAGCTCGACGGTCTCTACGAATGCATTCTCTGCGCCTGCTGCTCGACTTCGTGCCCATCATACTGGTGGAACCAGGAAGAGTACCTCGGTCCCGCTGTCCTACTCCAGTCGTACCGCTGGATCGCCGACTCGCGAGACGAGAAGCGCGCTGAGCGCCAGGACGCACTCAACAACAGCATGAGCTTGTACCGCTGCCACACTATTCTCAACTGCTCGAGGACGTGCCCGAAGGGATTGAATCCTGCGTTGGCGATTGCGGAGATTAAGAAGAGCATGGCTTTTACCTGAATGTGGAAGGCTATGAGATGAGAGGGGCAAGGAAGTAGGGAGAAAGGAGAGATTTGCATTCGCTGTGTACATGTGTTTGTATCTTGCGCCTGCTGTGACTTGAGTAGGGCATGTATTTTGGAGACTTGTAAGCGAATACAGCACAACATCTATTTTACCGCATCGGCCCTTCATCATTGAAACTGTATTGCAATGCCTAATGTGAAGTGAGCTGCTCACGATTTGCTTCATATGCCCCCAGTCCGTTGTGCGGACGGAGTGCTCTCCAGATCGGATGATGTAAGCATATCTAGCACTACTTCAGCGTCAAGCCAGACTCATCGATACAAGTTGTGGACAACACAACATGGACGCGATACAAGCTGTTTCCAAAAACCCATGCGATCCCATAAATGAGAGCTTGACGGCCTCGTAGATCCTGAGCGCACTGAGATACTTGCACCAACAGAACACTGGACCACGACACTTCAACACAACTTGCAGAGGAATACATGAGTTCGGTGGACACATCCGAGAGATTGAGAGAGTTGGACGCCGTGACTTGAGAACTTGTCGTGTATTTGAGAGGCGGATATCATAGACACACATGTGCGCGAGCAGAGCCTCATACAGTTGACACTTACATGGAGCGCGCGGCTTCGCACGGCTACCACAGGCATGCAGAGCCTCATCAAATGGCAGTTGACCTGATGTGATGATAGATCAGCTCAGGCGCATACCAGCGCTGTAGACGCTGGGTCAAGTGTAAATGTGGAGAAGCAAGTCTGCCCTGCGCGCCCGCATTCACCGGTGCGTGTTTGACCGGTTGGGCGCAACGGGCTTGGCTGCATACGCATCGCATGTATAGGTGCATACAGTAGTGTTGCTTATTCAGCCGAGAATGTAGATTTGGAGCGCCAGGAATTGTGGGAAGCGCGGGATCTGAGTGAGAGTTTGGAGATGATGCAATGCGATGCGATGCGATTATGCCAAACTACGCTACGCTACAGAACACGTTTTACTACCACAACACTTGAGCAACCGCTACAACGCTTCATCACGATACATGGGTAGGTAGACAAGTCGTAAGAATGGAAAGGGAAGGGTATAACAAGATTGTCCCAAACCAAGCCGCAAAAGAAAAGTAAAAGTGCCGCCTGACTGCCAGCGGCCATCTCGTAAGTCATTCAGGCCCGTAGGGGTACGGATGCCGTCCAAACGTATTTTGTGGCGTGTCGTGAAGTCGTGGAATAGATGAAGTTGGAGCTGAACGCCGAGGAAAGGTAATGTTGAAGTCTCGCAGTGAGAAGTGTGATTGACGGTGCGAATGCGGGTGGTTGATTATGCGTTCGGCAACCAGAAGCTCAGCAGAAACTCGCCCACAAGTCTCGCCGTGTACTTTGTCTGGTTCGCGCATGAAATGCTCACTCGTTGCTGTTGGCGCAAATAATCCGCTGTCAACGCATTAGCATTTCTGTGCCCTCCAAATCCCACAGTAGCACGCGTCAAGGACTTGGACTTACTATTCTCCTTAACCAACTGCGCAACCTGCCTCACAAACTCAACACTACTCCGATCTCCAAACCCGGCTTCCTTCTCCCAATCGTGATCCGCATTCAGTAGCGGATTATGCTTGCGATTATACTTCCACCTGAAAATCTGCTGCACAAAGAGCATGCGGCTATCAATTTCCCTGCACAACTCATCCGCCTGGCCCTGTGCATCTCGTTGATCCAAGCCCTCCGTTGCGCTCTTCGTGCTCATGACGAGATGGATTGTTTTCTGCTGGTCTTCGAGCGCCATGCACATTCCCAGCACGGCGACGAAAGCAGCGAGCCATTTGTCGCAGCCTTTGGAGGACTTGAAGATTTGCTGCAACTTGTTGAGCACGGTGGTCTGGATTTGCTTTTGGAGTCGCGCGAAGAAGTATTTGAGTTGTCGGTTGGTCATGCGTGGGGACGTGAAGTTGTCGGCATAGGCGGTGGGGCCGCCGTAGGAATGCATGCGTTGGAGGGTCGTGTGTTTGCCTTCTTCGGCAATGGTGAGGGTGTGCGACATTATAAATGTTGCAACGATGAGGCGGAAGACTTCGTGGAGGAGCTTGGACTGCGGACATGTTAGTATTGAAGAGCATAGAATTTGATTGGGAGGGCTGAGAACGTACTTCGTCGTCATTCTTTGGCTTGACGCGTGTCATGAGCTTGAACAGCTTCTGCTGGAAGTCGTTGTCGTCTTCCATCCAGCACAATTCGCCAAAGGCGTCGAGATGATGGTCGACTATTTGGGTAATGTACTTGTCGTACGTCTTCTCTTCATTATGGTTGATATGTACCATGCCAAGCGCTGGGCTTTGCTTCTTCACTGCTATCCTCTTGTTTGTGTGTGGATCAGTCACGTACTGGATCTGGACCAGCAGCTCGTTGCCTCGTGGCACAAACTCATATACCTTGACGGGAATGCGTGGCATGCTGCTGCCACCGCAAGTCATATAGACTGTGAGCTCAACGTTGCCCCATTGGTGAATGAATTGCGATACGAAATGCTTGAGATGCGAGTCCTCGTGCATCTGCAAGATCGTGGCTGGCAGGAAGTATTGTAGCAGCTCTGTAAGCTTAATACGGATGCAGCCGAGGCCGCAATCAGCGTTGGGACGTTGGGAGCGTTTCAAGCATCGTTCACAAATGTCGCCAGGTCCACATTTGTCTCTTTGAAGCACACAGTGCCAGCACGCTGAAATTTTGCGCATGTCGTGTGCGGCCTTCGCAGTCTCGGGCTGTAGATGGGTTCCAATTTGTCTTCCACCATTTGTCTTGCCTTGATTCTTCGCGGCATTTGAAGAAGCGAATTCTGGTTCCGTTGTGGTCGCAAACGCGTTCTCCCGCGCATTCTTCGACGAAGCGTAGTTGATTTGCAGAGTTGCGGTTTGTATTGGTTGTGTCTGGTTGAATTGCTGTATTGGGAAAGAGTCTATCATCATGCCAGCATCCGACTGCTGAAAGAAGGACATGCCGTCAGAGCTAGGACTGCCCATAGAAGGACTGGCGGTTGGCTGAAACGGTGATCGTGGATATTGACCAGTCGATGAATTACCAGGCGATGATGGCGATTGTCGGCCGCCAATAATATAGCTGTCTGTGAAGAGGGATGATGAGGTGTCGTAATTGACAAAGCCTCTCTGATCCGGCGGCGGTGATGGTTTCGTTAATTGCATTTCGACCGGGCTTGGAATCATTGAGATGTTTGCCTGGGGTATCTGGATCTGTGGGCGATGGACCAGATTGTGTGCCATGTTGAAGAAGTTTTCCTGAGGCGGTCCCATCTGCTCGCTTGGTGAGACAAGATAGTTTGGATCAGTGTAATTCATCGTCCAGTTTTCTACATCGTGAAGATAATCTCCATAGTTGACGGGATCAGTAACAGGGTCGAAGATGACGCCGCCAGTCCGAGGGGTCATGGACGATCTTGAGGGTCCTTGGCCGTTCCATGGTTCTTGTCGAGGAGGTTGGGTGGTGTAATTTGGGATGTACGCGTTGTGCTGAGGTTGCGCGGTATGCATGTTGTGTGCCTGCGGCATTTGGCGATCGTAGTGCTGCTGCTGATATTGCTGCGCTTGTATGGATGCATTGAGAGCTGCTTGTAGGGCTGTGGGTATTAGCAGAGAAACAATTCAGCTTTCGACTTACGTACCGTGGTCGCTTATCGTGCCTTGGGGCGTTAGGAACATGCTCTGGTCGATCGCTGGGATCGCATTATGTGATACTTGAGTCGACATGTCGACTCCGTTTTGATGATAGAAGCTGCGTACGTCCGAATCGAGCATTTCAATCTCAAATGACTCGCCATCGGGGGTCCTCACAGAAGTCGGGGAGTCGGAAAGGCTGCCATTGTCCCAGAACATATGATCAGGTGGCTGGTCTCGAGGTAGTTCTGGAGGTCGTGAAGGGTTGTGACTGAGTGGCGGCGTTGTAGTGAGGGGGATCGGCGAGTGTCCAGTATGGTTGATCAGGGAGTCCGTAGGCGTCTTCTCCCGTCCGGTGTCATAGTGGCCGAAAGCAAACGTATGCGGGTCAACGAAGAGTGGTTGCTGGAAGTGCTGGTATTGCTGAGAGAACGTTGACATGACGCGCAAACGGCCGCTGGGGGCGGCCGGGTAGAACTAAAGATCCTTTAGACCCTGCGCATCCGACGGCTTGTGAAAAGCCTTGGGAAATGATGCGCCAGCGCTCGATCCACCGACTGGCAGCCGTGAGGTCGCGAAGACAAACGGCTCGTATCCGCCCTGGCTCAACGCAAGAAGAGCGCAACAACAAACACAACACAACAAAAATCGGACGGGCCAGGAAGAAGGACCTCTGACCAGGCTCGAGGGAGGATGCGCAAGAAGAATTCTGCTGTTTCAGAGCGGCTGAGGTCAGAAGTTCAGTTGGCGATTAGTCCTGCAGCGATGAAGCGCATCTTACTGCCCCGCGTGGACCGGTGAACAGACCCCTGCCACTCGCTCTTAGTTGCATACATCTGCACAGCAGCCGGATCACACCAAACCACAATAGACGTTGGTGCTGCAAATCACCGAATGTTTGACGTCGAAAGCAGAACGGCACCGACCGTTACAAGCCCTATGAGCGCATGCTGGCGCATTCTTTACCTCCATTTGAGTGAGAAAGCTTCTGGACGATGGGGTACTTGAGTGCCTTAGGCTTCTCGAGGCGTCGCGAGGTGCACTGCGCCACGGTCGGCTAAGCCAGCTTCATTAAAGAGCGGTGTTTGTGGGACGAGTTGCAAAGTCGCACTGCTGCGGATGTAGACAGGAAGGGAGCACAAGTCGAATTGGTGCGGCTCTACTGCATTGACCGGTGGTTGGACATCATGCCAGCGCATTCTTCTCTCGCGAGGGAGGTGGTATGTGTCGAGGTGCTGAGGTGCTCAAGCCAATCGTTTGCTCCTGCAACGCGCGCGCCATCACTTGATTTCCCCTGTCAGTACGGAAGCTTACATTGTTAAGATGAAGTGGGCGAAATGCGTCTTGTCAAGTGCCAGCGCACAATTGAGGCGCAGTGACGAGTTGAGGCGTAAAGCGCGGGGTGGTCTAGCTTCAAAACAAGGTAGAGCAGGTGCTTAGCCACAGTGTAGTCTCAGCCAGCGTTATAGGATATGACCAGTTTCAGACAGTGGTGCTTCATGTTGGTGTGGTAAAGGGTTGGTTCGGGCTTGTGAGGGCGATCGGAAGGCGCCCTTTCAAAAGCTTGTGTTCCGCTGACCGCAACTTCCCTTCTCTGCCTCGCGAGGCGCCAGCCCCAGTGCCTCCTAGTTCCCATTCGATTGTCGACTTTTGCAGCGATCAGGTACCAGGTAGCGGTAGAATGGCGAAAGAACGATTTCGCAGGTTTGTGTTGAAGCACGTGGTTTGATAGAGCTAGTCGATCGGGCTTGCCTCACTCGCGAGGTCCATGGACGTCATGACCCAGAGCCACGACTCAGCTTCAACACTACACAGTACTTCGTAGATGCAAACCCTGCTCACTGAGGATGACTGTTGTCTGCTGCATGGAGTCGAGTTCAATTCCTAATGATGCGTTTCAGCGCATTTCCATCCCGATAACACTGTGGCCAATCATAAGCTCCCCATGATTATTCCGAAGCTCCGCAGAGTCATCTCGGAGTAATGCTCGGAATGAAACATGCATCACCCGGCACCAGCGATGGAAAAACATACTCGACAACAACAAGATGTCTTTGCTCCTTCACTCGAAGCTCCGAGTAGACAACCAGCATGTTGCGGAGAAACGGCAAGCTCAGGTACGTGGTAAGTCCGACGAGGGTTGTTCCAATCTCACAGGTGCAGGTCTTGCGAGCCTTGCCGAATCTCAAAGATCAAGTGTGACCACGCGACACCGACGTGTCAGAAATGCCAAGCGCGTGGCATGGTAGAGCAAGTATGTTGCTCGCGACATTCGTACGACTTCCCGTGTTGATACGCGTCGCAGTGCTTCTATCACCCGAACCCGATGACCAAGCCCGCTGGAACGCCACGAAAGAAGCCTGAGCCTCGTCGTCGGAAGGAAGACCTTCGTTCGCCAGATGCACGTTCGTCTAGAGATCTAGGCAGACTGACCTCCTTGACGTTGAGCCCTCCAACGTTGAGAAACGAGGTTGACACCATGCCAGTCAGCGCCTCTTGGCTCACGCCACCAGAGTCTGCATCTCGATCCACTCAAGCTGGCGGTGACACAGCAAGAAGCTTCTACCTGGGCTCTACCAGCTATGCCTCTGTATTTACAGAGGAACATCCCTTGCCAGAGTCAATGCATCAGCAGCCATCTGAGAGGATGAGCTTGACGCCTTCAACTGTCACAAACAGAACTATGGGCACACGCCATTGCCAGATCGGCGTTGGGCACTCAATAGTATCACGGCTGGCTCCATTTTCTTTCTACGAAAAGTCACTAAAGATGCACTTCGAGTCCAATCTTGGTTCTGCGCTTGTTGGGCCACTCATGTTGTCCATCCTTCCTCAACTTCGCGAGGATCTCCGTCAACTCACAGTCACCGGAAGTGACGTATATAAAATTTACACCGATATGACTAAGAATACAGCCAAGCCTCTAAAGGTGCCGTCAACCATGGTTCCATCGGAGTTTCATACACTCGTAACAGGAAAGAACTTGCGATGGGAGACTTTAGGTTTGATACTGGTGATTGCTGCATCAAACGCTCAATTTACTTCTCCAGCAGACCCTATTTTCATGCTAGAAGACGGCAGCAAGCTCGAAAAGGATGAGTGGCTCGAGAATACGATCCAGGCAGTCAACGATTGCATCACAATTTGCCAAGTACATGGAGCTGTCAACGACGTAATGGTGTGGCTTGTCTATGCCAACATGCTGGTCGTTAGCAACTTCTACGGAGACAATTGTGGGTAATGTTCAAGGAATGTAACTTCCGTTCGCTAATCAGAAGTAGATCATGGTACCTGGCGGCGCTTGGGCGATTCTATTTCGTGCCTCTACGCCACTGGCATACATTGCGAATCCGAGAACGCTAATCGCGAGCCGATATTTCTGCGTGAAGCACGGCGAAGAATGTATTCAGCTGTCTACCGATCCGACAAAACGCTGGCCATATTTTTTGGTCGACCACCGATGATGGCTTGGAGGTATAGCGATCGCAGACAACTACTCGACGTCAGCGACGATATTATTACTTCAGATGACCCAGAGGAACTCGCTAGGGCCATGTCAATGTTAGATGGTGCTGGATGGAGTACAGAAGGCAGTGTGTATCCAGCCTCAATCGTCAGACTGCGCTGTCAACACGCCGTCTTCAAGGAGCGTCTGTTGGAGCAGTCTTTAGCTGGTGACAAGGACAGCGATGTTGTACAGAATTTGCAGTGAGCTTTTTGTTTCACTTCGCGACACGGCAAGCTGACAACCGCAGGGTCATCTCGACCGAATGTGCACAGTTCTGGGAGTCGTTACCCACACATATGCGTTACGATCGCTACACCGAGGAAGGCGCATGGGTCGGCCTAGGGCCAGGAACCACCCTCCGACTCATCTCAGCGTACCTAGAGTATTTGCATATGCACTTTCAGATCCAAAGAATGTTGCATCGTCTCACACAACAAGCCTTGCCTGCGCTCCTCGAAGTATCACTGAAGCTCTTGTCAACTGCGCTAGTATCGACGAAGCCGAGTAATGGAGGCGTCTATGAGACTCGACGACATTTCCCAACAGTCATACTCTTCTACTGTTTCCCCGCCGCCGGCGTCCTCGCCCTGGAACTAAGAAGATGCACGATCGAAGGCATTTCGCTCTCTAATACTGTCTCCCGCGCCGACGTCATCCGGAACTTATCAGTCTTAACCTCGTGTCTCGAATGGATCGTACTGCCTGGAGACGGAAACCACAAGCTGTGCAGCGAGCTCAACAAGATGCTCGCCATGGTTCTAGACGAGGTTCTCAACTACGAACCACCCGCTCCCAATGAGCAAAACGGCGAGAACGATATGCTCGCGGGTACTGGGAATGGGTTCTTCGATATGCCGTTGATAGATGGGCTGGAGCCCATACCAACAGAGGCTGAGGACTTTTTGAACTGGTTGGATAATGCGACATGGAGTAATAACGTGACATTGTTTTAGGCAGCCATTGCCTCCAGCATATGGCCCCATATGTATACCCACTTGTTGCACGAAGCATTGTAGCTTACGTCATCTGGCGCTATGAAAATAGACCGTCGCATTCGCTTTTATGCACCATCTCTCCTCAACTTCCAAAATTCCAATTTTCCCAAAAGTGTTGCACCCCAAAGCCACGAAAGGATTTGCAGCGATTGAGACGGCTAATATGTTGCTGTATTCAGTGGACGACGCGTGCTCGGTAAGGTTATCTGATTTGCAGCTATCGAGATTAGGGCTAACCTTCCTACTGTGTATAACAACACTGAGCTTGCATCAGATCACACTTGTGGCAAGGACCTCTTAGTGACAGATTCTTATCGCTATAAGCATACGGTGCTCGTGCACGAATCCACTTTCGATGATTGTGGTTGAAATGAGCTTGCTCGAAGCGCTACTCTTTCAAGAGTCTAGATGCATCGAGGCCGTGGTGGCTTGCAAGGCTGATTACCTAGCTGCAGCGACAATTGTGTCGTTCGCAAGCATAACCCAATGATGCGCGCCGACCTACCAGCAGTTACCCTGCTTGCGGCTCTTCCGATGATTTTGCTTTTTGGAAGGCCGCACAGAAGAAGCTGTTAAAGAGAAGTGAGCATGTCGGACACCAATATTATGCTTTCGCACCCCTCCCGACCGTGATCAGGGAACAACCTGCACCTTCGAAGTTGTCAATTGCAGATAGCACGCCAACATGGTCTCATATTCGCCACTTGGAAATGACACATCCAATCGGTCTAAAAAGCATGGTGCGATTACAGTAACAATGGAAAATATAATATTGGGTAGCCAGTCGCCGCGAATGCCCGAAACATACGATGAGCACCGGACTTTGCTCCAAGAGGGTCAGCAACGCAGCTCAGGGATCGACTATCAAAAAGATTTCCGTCGAACGAACATACCGTCGTCGATTCCGGTGCACTCACGAACCAGAACGTTCCGGATATGGTGGAGAGAATTCGTATCATCCATGCTCACGATTGCGCTCCTGGTGACTGTCGTCTCGATTCTAGCAGCATACAACGGAAAACCGCTTCCAAGCTGGACGATTGGCCTCAATCTCAACACCATTGTGGCGATACTAGCTACGTTGATGCGCAGTAGCTTAGTAGTGGTGGTTGAAGGAAGTAAGTTAGCTCTCCAAGCAAAGTTGACTCAGATACTTGTCTGACCTCACTGGCTGCGTAGTCCTCAGTCAGATGAAATGGACTTGGCATCGCCGCCCTCATGCAGTCTCGGATATGGCCTGTTTGGATGAAGCTAGTCGGGGGCCGCTCGGTTCTTTACTGTTGTGGTTCAGAATCGCCACAGGTGAACGATGGGTTGTATCTCGGTGAGCCATCCATCTTAGAGCCTAGCACTACGAGTCAACTCCAGGAGCTGATATGCGTGCGTACAGACATATTACTCCTGCTTTGTTTGCCAGTATCACCATGATCCTATCTCTAGCAGTCGGTTCTTTCACCCAGCAAGCCGTCAGATCAGTTCCATGCGAGACGGCTGTCCCGGGCCAAAATACGTCCCTACCTCTCGTCTACGGAGCTCTCGGTTCCTTGATGGTCAGATTTGGAACTCTATCGTATGACTTGGACTTCCTGACCAAGGGCCGAGTTTCAAGAGCTTTTATGGGTACAGATACGCAACGACAAGCGCTGATACAGCGTTGTTCAACAGGAAATTGCACGTTTCCAGAAATAAGTCCCGGGGTGACACACACGACTAGTGGTTTCTGTAGTAAGTGTTTGGATACCTCCTCCTTCATCATATCGAGTCCTGGTAATGATACCTACAATCATACCTTCGAGCACCTCAGTCTTCCGAACGGGCTACAAGTTGGACCGGTTGGGTACGGGTACCCGAACCATGTCTTAGAGACCGGCGGCAACAGTAGTTGGCTCGACGCGAAAATCGAGAGCTTGCCAGGTTACTTTGAAGCCTGGAACTCATCCTTGAATACACTACATGTCTTGGCTTTAACCACAGATGGTTGTAGAAAATCCAACTATGACGCGAATGCGCCAAGTGTTATCAACAACCAGGGCTTCGAATGTACCTATCCTCTTGAAAAGCCAGTGATAGACACAAACAGCAGCCCCCAATGGAACGTAGTCTCTACAAGCTGCGCCCTCTATCCGTGTATTCAGGATCTGAAAGCCGAGATAAGGAATGGCATTCTGGATGAGATCAAGGTCGCCGATTATCCAATGTACCCCCTGAACCTCAGCCGAGAGGATGCGACTATCGGAATGTATAAGTCACCCTGCTTTATTAAAGGTGTACGATACGAGAATTCTAATTCCGCGGTCGCGCCCGGAACGAGCAACTCGCCATCATTTTCGGCAGAGCAAGGTTCGCTGCCGGAGAGATGCTATTACTCCATTCCACGTTGGTCCTTCTATTCCATAGCCATACAAGACTGGTTCAATAATCTTATCACCGGCAACTGTTCTATAGCCACGTATCAAGGGGATCTTCCGACGGCAAGGAGCTGGGTGAAGTGTTACGATGGGGCACAGACAGACACTCAAGATTTGAATGGTAGATGGTGGCTTTCTAGCCTGTACAACCGGGGCAACGCCACATTTAAAAGCATATCAGCCACGATGGACGATGTCGCAATCGCCTTCACCGATAGCTTTCGACTTGCCTCAATTTCGGAGTATGGGCTGAACGAGAACAACACCGTCAATGGGACCATATGGCAGTCATCTGTGTGCACAGAATTTAATTGGCGGTGGTTGTTATTCCCAGCAGCTCTTATCGGTCTTACAATTACGTCGCTTGTGCTGGTCATGGTGTCAACGGCTCTCGACGCCGATGCACCTCCTGTTTGGAAGTCATCGATCCTACCATTTCTCTACCTGGACGGCAAAGGTACAAACAGACGATTGCGCATGGACTCACTTGAGACCATGCAGAGGGCTTCACGACAAGATAATGTAGAATTGATATGTGACGGACAGCAGCGCTGGCAGCTGGTGGCGGCTGAAAAAGCACAGGACGCCAGTTGAAGCACACACGTGTCGGAAGTGCATAGAATCGGCGTGTAGGGCACGAATGATATCAACTTTGATCGTATGTGAAGGACGGCAATGAAGTAAAACGTTGCTTGAGCCTTTGGATCGGAAATCATCACATTATACATGCCCAAATTCCTAACGCCACCCAACATTCTATCGAAACTAAGCGGCTTTGCTCTCATCCAGAACCCACTCGATCTTACAGCTCATACTCGGTTTTATAAACCATCAAGCTGCCTTCAATAACTCCACTGTGAGAACTCTGGTCCTCTAGAGAGAGCGCGCTCGCATCACATCGTCGAAAAGTACGACGCCCGCGCTGCATGTCTGGCTTCTTTTTCCGCGTATTCTCGGTCCCTGGCCGCTCGAATAGTTGCCGAAGATGATGATGTGGATGACGAGGAGTCTGAAGCTAGAGAACTGTTAGTACGGAACCGATAATGTTGAGGATGCGGATGACGTACATTTGCGGTGAAAGACTTTTTCCATGAAGGTCTTGGATGTTGGTCGTGGAGGGAGATCGAGGGAGTCGTAGCGTGGTGGTGAGGTTGTGGATGAAGTTCGCGACGCGGTGGATGAGGTGGACCACATTGCGACAGTAATGGTGATGGTGGTATGCGTTCGTAAAATAATGCCGTTATCTGAAGATTCCAGTATCTACTGCTTGATATATGCTTCGCAAGTAAAGTCTTTGTTTGAAAATGTGTTGTCTTGTACCACCCCATCCACCAGCGCACCAAGCAAACTTATATCCCCAGACTTCAACACCGATCATTCACACGCCCTCGTACAGCCCTTCCTGCTCCTTGCCCAGTTTATAAGCATCGGAGTAAACTCAAGCATCATCTGCTTACCCAATACACCACGCACGACACCCTCGACTTCAGGCAACAACGCCATGGTTACAGTATCGGCTTAGTGCCAGCACGCGAATTACGCCATACCCTCAGGCCTCCAACCCGTTATCGCGTCCTCACATGGCACGCGCATATCTCCGAAAGGGCGGCTCGGAGCTAGCGAGGGCTTGGGGCCTACTTGCGAAAAAGCTTGACGACTAATTGTCCGATAGGTCATATTCAGATCGTTCTGAGTGACCTGTGACTGGTCACTTCCATGTGCAATTGGATGGAATCGTGCTCGTTTGAATTCGGAATGAGATGTATGACGGTTGATGTAAGCATGGCAGGAGTGCGTGATTTTTATTCCGATGGATTGGCGCTGGGTTCGGAGTTCGTTGTAAGCTTGAGTTTTGTGGTGAACACTCGTATGAGGGTGCGCGTGTGCGTTTGTGCGAATGCCGACGAATTCATGGTATCTGGATGTCTTTAGGCAGATTCAAGGCGATTTTCATGCTGTCCTTCATGCCGAAGACTCCGGAGCATGGTAAACATTCCTGACACCAAGAAGGGCAAGAGATTGCGGTACAGGCAGCTGATTAGAGGTCTTGCATCATACTTCAACCTTCATTAGTGTTTAGTGAAGTACCTCGGATATCGAACGTTGGAGGCGATTAAATCGAGCAGGATGGTGGGCGCGTAAACACGTGAACTCGTGATGTGGCGTTTCTTCGGTCCGATTGAAAGCGCGTCATGGCTGATGTGAAGCTCCTTGTCGTCGCGAGATCCAAAACGACTCGTCGTCTGCCTGGTGCGACCTCATAGCCCCTCTATTGACTGCCCATCCGCTTTCTTTTCGATCGCATCTAATTTCGGGTCTCCGAACTGTTTCGCCCAAGCGACAATGGCTGTGATCCTGTCGCGCGATGCCGCAAGGATGCCAAATTTGCTGGATCTCGACTGCAGTCCAGGCTTGCAGATTTGTCGACGAAGTCTAGGTCCTATCGTACCAGCTAGAAGTTTCGAGCCGACGAACGAAGCGTTACCCGCACGACTGGAGGAACATCATGAATTCCTGCTTCGACAACCCTCCAGAGGCAGCCTCGAACCCGTCGGAAACATTGCGCCGATGATACCAGTCCATACTGTGTCAACAAAGGCAAACAAACACGGGCTGCCAGCGTAACCCGCCGCGCCGCTGGCAGTACAACGTTCGATACCTGCTCCCAAGCATCTCTGACCACCCGCACGGCCTCAACGACCCGACAGCGGTGACATTTCCACATATCCCCCTGCTTTGCGCGAAACCCTCAACCAGGTCTGCAGTGGAGCACCTGCTGCACATGATGGCAGAATATACTATGTCATCCACGACATCGATAGCTAGTATATGGATGACGAGACCAATATTATCGAGACGCCCAGAGACTTTGGCGAGGCGAATCGAATAGCGGCATCGTGGTTCATCGACAACTTGTGGAGCGATGAAATGGAGGAGCCCATGTTCGAGGTGTATGGTGGCTTCTTGAATGGTGAGATCGACACTGATGGCTCGATGGGTGGGAGGGAGAGTGTATACGTTCGGGAGGGTCGACTACGGGTGAGTTGCTGGGGAAATGTCTACCATCATAGGCCTGGAACATCTGTGATTTCAACAGCCAAAGATTCAGAAGGTCGAGCGAGTCGCATGACAGTTACGCCTTGTTTGAATGTGTATCTTTCCTGAAACCCAATTCAAGTAGGAAGGCGATCCTTAATAGCAAAGGTGCGACCGTCAATACCATCGTCACTGTATCTTTGCCTTGCCATAGCCACGGGCAGAAAAAGTCCATTGTACCCATTTCCGCCCATGCTGCATACACATGTCCCGCATCGCATACCGTCAACGCAAACACCACTGCTTTCCACGTTTGTAAATTGTATGCGACACGGAGGACGAGCAGCTCGATTACGGCGAACATGAGGTACGTCGACGCAAGTTGATCGCATATAATTCGGGCTTCCGGCGAGTAGCGAGCGGTGCGAGGCATGTATGAGAAGTACTCTTCAGGGTTCCAATGTAATTTGTATACGCCGCCAAGTGCCATCAAAGGCTCGATCCAGAGGTGCCATATTTTGTAAACGGCAGGTATTCGTGGTGCTAGTACTGTTTGACTGCGAATTGGATCTATATGTATATCGTGCCTTTTTTGATGGAGTTGGGGTTTCTGAATGGATCAGTGTTACGAATACGAGATCGAAGACGCAGGAGCGAGCGATTGGTGGGAACGTGCCCCAGCTATCGACAGGGTCTGCAAACATACCTGATTGGGAAGGTTGGAGGAACCGATGGAGGAAAGTGCTCCCGCCCAACCAAATGCGTTCGCCATGTCAATGTCCGAAGCTTCTCTCCTCCTGAGTGTGTAGCGCAATGTTATATAACCCTTTCTCCTGGTTGTGGTCACTTCTGCTCTTGCCGCGCGTTTGCGTGCCTGCAACTCGTGAGACCTCCTTACAGCGGTTGAAAGCTAGAGCTGGAATGCCCGTTGTTGCTTAGGGAGGGTGTTTCTAGTGTAAACTGTACGCGAAATTGGACTTTAAAGGCAGTATCGATAATAGCTCAGGTCGCACAGAAGCGTACCCATGTTGCGTGGGGAGGCGGGGCAAACCTTTCCGAAATGGCAGCTGCTGAAGGCATTAACATCCCGAACTGAATACGGCCGATGGAGTAAGGCAGGTGGACCGAGACTTCGCACTTTGTGGTGATGTGTGTAAGAAATCCGTGCAGGCTCCTCGGCAAGCTTCGACGGTCGTGCTTTCCAGTGTGACGTTGACGGAAAGCTCAGTATTGTTATCTAAGCCAACACGTCGCGGTCTAGGTAGGGAGGTGATCATCTTTTATGTGCTCGAATCCATTGAACAAGTGAAGGCTATGAGACTCTTTGGTGCTCCCAGACATCGCCACTCTTTTTGAGGACACGATTCTGCCAGCAGCGTTCCGCCAGAAACCGGTGGAGTCCATCATGCAGTACCCCGGCCTGGCAAGAATTTCGGCGTCTAGCAACATCGGATTCATCACAGAGCATCGAATTGTTGAGAATGCCATCAAGGGTTGCCGTGCCGAACTCATTGGTGTGAGCTATGCCTGAAGAGGATGACATTTCACGTGCGACAGAGGAAGATACCAAATGCCTGGGCAGTAGCCTGCCGGGCATGTCAAATGCAGTAGTTTCTCTGTAGCTCTGCAGTTGGAAGCATCCAATTGGTGTGCGGAGGTCCCTGGAGGACCCCAAATTGCCTGAACCAGGGTGTCGCAGCGGGCCCTGCATTGAAACATTTCGAAAAACCTGCGTAGACATGATGCGGCATGATCGTACCACCAATTGAGTCCCCATCAGTGTCGAGTTGGGGCATGCTTTCATTGTGAGACAGCTGTCAAGATGGTGGCCCCCTGCACGCTCAGCTGTGCCTTCCCTGGCCCCGCGATGACGTCGGAATTTCTCGCCCGCCCTGAAGCTGGGCAGAAATTAACAAGTCAGCCCTCCTTGTCCTACAGTGAGCACCTCGCACGAGACAACCAAGGCACTCTTAACTACACGGCACAGACACGCTCATTTGTACTTAAGCTCCCAGCTTGCCGTTGCGCGCGATAGGGAAGGTTTGCGGGCGTATGCGTTGTTTTGCGAATCTTCCTTGGACGAGACCCTTTCGATCACGTCGCTGGAACTTTCTATCTCACCAGACCAGCCAGCACAACTTCACCTCGACGCCCCGCCCGTGGCCCGACTTCCTTCCGCGTCTCGCACCTAACCTTCCTCGACGGCTCTACAACATTGCTAGACAAACAATCGCACATCGCCGGGCGCGCACGCAAGATCATCGCCCAGCATGACTACCTTCGTCTGCTCCCTGTAAGTGACTTAGTGTTTGCTGTCGCGGCGGCGTTAAAGCCGTTCGCATCTTCCTTGTTTACCTCACAGTACTGAAGACTAACTATGTATCAAAGGTTCCTTCCCAACACAGTCCACTTCCTGGAGGATAAAGAGGAGGAAAAGCCAAAAGAAGATCAAGAGTCTGCTCCACCCAAGCTTTATGACATTGGTCGACAGGCATCCGTTAACAGTATCCGTAGTAAGAAAGATGAGCCAGAGAGTCTGCTCAGGCGGGCACCGCCTTCTTATATTAACCTGCCGAAGAGGGCGTCTCTGAGCATGGCTGATCATGAAGACTTCTTCACCCCCGGACAACCAAGCGCCGCAACTCACTTTCTGAACCCGCGAGATCCCAAGAGCTTGGTCCGCAGTGACGCCCACGTCCCTGAGTGGGGCGCCAGTGGCCTCTTCTTCAACCAGCCGCAGTCCCAAGCTGACCCCGCCCCGCCGGCTACAATCCTCAAATACGCGAAGACACAAGAGCGTAATCAGGCTCAGAAGCGAACGAAAGGCCGTGTTGGCAAGAATGGCGCAGACCCTCGTTGGGCTAAAGAGTACGAGATCGTGCCCGCTGTGCAGGGTAATGGTGGCCTTTCCAATGCCATCCGCCACGCACTCAATAACGACCGCATCCACGACGTTCTTTTCGTTGGCTTGGTAGGCTTCCCAACCGATCAGTTGATGGAAGATCGCAAGATCGAGATCTCGGAGAAGCTTGAAGAGGAGCATAACTCTCTCACTGTCATGGTCGGCGACAAAGACTTTGATGGACATTATGCGCATTACTGCAAGACGATCCTATGGCCTGTCTTTCACTACATCATCCCTGACCATCCCAAGAGCAAGGCTTTCCTCGACCACTCATGGGTATTCTACGTCAAGATCAACCAGGCCTTTGCGGACAAGGTCGTACAGAACTACAAGCGCGGCGACATCATCTGGGTTCACGACTACCATCTGTGCTTGGTGCCTCAGATGATCCGCGCTAAGCTTCCTGATGCGCAGATTGGTTTCTTCCTCCACACCGCCTTTCCATCCTCCGAAGTCTTCCGCTGCCTGGCTGCGCGCAAGGAGTTGCTCAACGGTATGCTTGGAGCGAACCTTGTCGCATTCCAGATCCACGAGTACGCACACCACTTCCTTCAGACATGCAGTCGAATTCTTTCAGTCGAAGCTACCGAGGATGGCGTCCAACTGGAGAATCGATTCGTCAATGTCTGGGCTTCACCCATTGGCATCGACCCTCGGGCTCTGTCTAAGGCACGACAAGAGCCAGACGTCAAGGAGTGGATTGAGACTATGCAGAAGCGATACGAGGGGAAGAAGGTTATCGTTGCGCGGGACAAGCTTGACAGCATCCGTGGAGTACGTCAGAAGCTACTAGCTTTCGAGCTCTTCCTGAACAAGTACCCGGAGTGGAAAGACCAGGTAGTCTTGATTCAGGTCGCCACCTCAACCACGGAGGATGCTGAGCTCGCTGCGACATGCTCTGAGATCGTCACACGCATCGATGCTTTGCACTCCACTCTGGCGCATAATCCGCTGGTATTTCTGAGGCAGGACATCTCATTCTCTCAGTTCTTGGCATTGCTTTCCATCGCCGATGCGCTTGCAATCACCAGCTTGCGTGAGGGCATGAATCTCACTGTTCACGAGTTCATCACTTGTCAGGACGGCCAGGCTGGTAATAAGAAGCATGGTCCAGTCATTCTCAGCGAGTTCACCGGTAGTGCGTCCATGTTTGATGGCGCAGAACTTGCTGTCAACCCATGGAATTACAGTGGCATTGCTGAGGCGCTCAAGGTTGCTCTCGAAATGACAGATGAAGAGAAGGAGAGGCGCTTCTCCAAGATGCGCAACATCGTCATGCATCACACCGGCGAGTTTTGGGTAGAGAATCTGAGCTGCCATCTTTCCAAGGTCCACGAGGAGCAATTCAACCGCGACACGATGTCTATCCCTCGACTCTCTGCTGTCAATCTGGTCAAGGCTTACCAAGTGACCTGGAACCGACTTTTCATTCTTGATTACGAGGGCACTCTGGCCTCGTACGGATCCGTGAGCAACACCGTTATTGCTAGTACCGAGCGTGTCATTGACGTTCTCAACGATCTTGTCGCCGACGAGAAGAATGTGGTCTATGTAATGAGCGGGCGCAAAGTTGGAGAGACTGAGCTCATCTTCAATCGCGTGAAAGGTCTTGGCCTTATTGCGGAGAATGGTTGCTTCATTCGCGAGCCCAAAGCCGATGAATGGACCCAATTCCCCAACGAAGAGAAAACGATCAAGTGGATGGAGTCGTGCAAATCGATCTTGCAGTACTATCTAGAGCGTGTCGAAGGCAGCTATCTCGAGGAGAAGCAGTGCTCGCTGATTTTCCACTACGAGAAGGCTCACGACAACGACTCTTCGAGCAAGCACGCCGGTGACTGCGCCAACCATATCAACGACGCTTGTGAGCAGCAGCGCGTCAAGGCTGTTCCGACCAAGAATTCCGTCATTATCGAGCCCATGGATTTCGACAAAGCCACTGCCGCGCAGCACATCTTCAAGAAGTATGCCGAGGCAGAGCGTCCAGACTTCCTATTTGTTGCTGGCAACGATCGAAGCGACGAAGGCGTCTTCCGCTGGGCCAAGCAGCTGAAGGACGAATGGATCGTCAACAACGTCCAAACGGTGACCGTTGGCAATCGCAACTCTGTTGCGATGTCTACACTCACCAACGGCGCGACGGGTAAGAAATTATCCACAGAAAACACCCCTTCTCAACCATGAACTAACGATCGTTACAGGCCTTCTCAGCATCCTCATCAAGCTCGCGAAGATCAAGTCCTCGTAGAGCGGCGGGCTACCACCTAATAGAGCCAGGGTCCTCCGCTCCCTGGTCGCCTCGGAATGAAATTACCTTCCCTTTCCTTACGACAGCAACCACATCTGCATAGACACGCAGCGTAGCGTGCTCATCGAATGATTGCATGATTTCTTACGAGGGATACCTTGACGAACGAGCGTCACAGCGTGCATGGACGGAGTATGGCAGTTCTCTTTTCTCATGCATAGATCTCCTCTACCTAGGTAGCAATGGACCTACTGTCTCGAAGCTCACAGTACTTTGTAAACGATTGATAGTCACATCAACAAAAGGTGCTACTGCGTCAATTCCCCACTGTCAATGTAACAGAAACTGCGGACCGTGGATGTCATCCAGGTTCTGGCTGCGACAATTAACCTTATTTTTACTGTACAAGGAATCCAATCCTGCTTCGCGTAGATCGTGCTAATAGAATGTGGTGTTGAGGCTGGTGAGTGGGTCATTGCGTGTCATGCGCCACCGGCAAGGCAATTCCGACCGAGAGAGAATCCCCGCAATTGCGTGCCAAGCGGACAGGATCGACCCAGAACGCGTCAAAGCAGGCACCCCGACGTCATACCATGAGGAACAGGCTTCACGCAAGCGGCTGTAACGGCTCTTTCGCGACGAATTGGGATGCTTTTGCACAGCCAAAGTGGAGCTTACTTGACAGCTTGTGGTCGGGAATCCTGCGCTCACGCTTGTGCATACGTCAACTGTAAACACGGACGACAGAGTCCCTCACTGAGTAGCGGGTCGCACCTGGCCCATTGTAATTCAAGCTTCCTGTTCACAGTTCCAGCTCTTAGCGATCACACTCTCTCTCGCGACATTTCATGACTTACGGCAACACGAAGCTACGAAAAAGCTGATTGACCAGCGCCAACATACGTGACTCCTCGCCGCGCATCAACCTTCGACCTGAAAGTCAACCACGAGTAACTCACCATGTCGGGTGTCGAAGACGTGGAAGAGCAACGTAGAGACTACAGAGCCCCACACAACGCCCGCAACCCCATACCCACGATCTCGAGGTACCGCGAGGAGCAGCAGCGCAGACAGGACCAATACGGCCAGCCTGAGGAGGAGTCGTACGATGACGACCGGACAGCGCGCGACAAGATTGGCGATGCATACAATGCCTTCACGGGCAGAGGCGAAGACGAGATAAATGACGGGAGAGAGCCATACCCGGCAGAAAATAAGAACCTGCAGTCGGCAGACGTGGATGAGGCAGACGATCACTCTGGACAGACTGCGAATCGGAAGAACAAGCAATTGCCCCAAGACACAGACGATGACGAAGAACCCCAAGATACCACAGAAGGGCAGCTCCATGAGTCGGATCCCAGGAAAGCGCGCAAGAACATGAAGAAGTTCAAAGCCGATGGCACTGAGCGCGAAGTCACAGATCCAATTACACATTTGCCGGTAAAGATCCACGATTTCACAGACAAGGATTTGAAGCGAACACCGAAGAACGAGCCGCCCTCGGGGTCAGAACCGAAGACGATGACGGGCATGGACGCAATTGACAAGAGCGACGAACATCTGGAGAACGAAGAGCAGGAGTCCAAGGACGCACACACAGCTATGGAAGTCCTCTTCCCACCACCCGACTTCGAAATGACACGCACGGAAATTACGGAGGTCTATACACAAGCCTTGACGGCTGGCCTTATTGGGGTTGTCGTAAGCTTGGTTATTGTGGATGCGTTGTTCTGGCCAATACGTCGCATGACTGGCTTGAAGGGACAAATATGGAAAGGCGCGCAACTGATGACCATGCTGGCCGTGGCCACAGGCGTATCTATGTTCATGCGGCAATGGACACGCAACAGGCTAAAGAATGTCTGGGATGTCGAAGTCTGGCAGGCGGAGAGGAGGCGTGGTCAGAAGCTTGCGAAGAGCCAAACAGCAGAAAGCGCGCAGTGGCTAAATTCACTCTTTGCGTCCGTGTGGCCTTTGATAAACCCAGATCTGTTCACCAGCATATCGGACACACTTGAGGTAGGCTACATTGCATCTCATACGAGGATCATGACTAACAACGGCAGGACGTCATGCAAGCTTCCTTGCCCAGCATGGTTCGCATGGTGGCGGTCGAAGATATTGGCCAAGGTAGCGAAGCACTACGGATTCTCGGTGTTCGTTGGCTACCCACGGGTGCCGCAGCTCGATCTGTGAGCTCAGACGGAAAGTTGAAGTCCTCACATGAGGAGAAGAAGGATCGGACCGTTCAAGACGAGGGCGAGGGTCAAGGAGAAGGCGGCCTGCAACGTCAAGATACCATGGAGGCCGAAGAGGGCGACTTTGTCAATGTGGAGATCGCATTCGCCTACAGACCCTCAACTGGGCGTAGCATCAAGTCACGCGCGAAGCATGCTCATCTTTATCTTGCGTTCTACTTACCTGGCAAAGTCAAGCTACGTACGTCTGCCCGACCCTACAGCTATGGCCAACACTGACAAGATCTAGCTGTCTGGGTTGAACTGACCGGGTTTGTCGGCGTTATGCGACTCCGACTACAGCTATGCCCAGATCCACCGTTCTTCTCCATTTGCACCATGTCCTTCCTCGGTCAGCCTAAGGTCACGCTTTCCTGCGTGCCTCTTGTCAAGAAAGGCCCGAACCTGATGGATGTGCCTCTTCTGAGTAGCTTCGTGCAGTCCTCGATGGATGCAGCACTTGCAGAATATGTCGCACCCAAGTCCTTGACGCTCGACCTCAAGGACATGATGATGGGCGACGACTTCAAGAAGGACACAGTCGCCCATGGCGTTATCGTGGTCCGGGTCAAGCACGCATACGACTTTAAGGAAGGCGATGGAGGTCTTGGCCCGCTTAAGAAGGGCTCTGCTGATCCCTATGTCACAGTCGGCTGGGCGAAGTTCGGAAAGCCAGTGTGGTCAACACGTGTGCTACAGAAGAACATGGAACCTTACTGGGATGAAATGTGCTTCGTCACTGTCACACCTCAGGAATTGAATGTGGACGAGCGATTGCGACTACAGCTTTGGGATTCGGATCGGACCACGGCTGACGACGATCTTGGACGTATTGAGCTGGATCTGAAGGACGTTATGAAGAACGAAGAGACGAATGGTAAGATTCACGATCGTGAGGATGGGTTCAAAGCTATGAAAGCTGGCGAAGGCATGCCGGGTAAGCTGAGCTGGAGTATCGGCTATTTTTCCAAGACGCGGATCACCGAAGACCAATTGCTTGCTCAGAATGAGGATCCTGATATCAAGAGTATGGATCAGCTTAAGAAGAAGGTCTATGCAGAATCAGAAAGGAAGCTACGCGAGGCAAGCAAGGATCACCAGCTCGAAATCGAGCAACAAAAGAAAGAGGACTTCAGAGCTCGGCAAAATCAGCTGATAATCGCATCGCCGCCCTCCGAGGAATACCCATCTGGTATACTAAGTATACAGATCCACCAGATTACGGGACTTGAGCTCGAAGTACTCAACAAGAACAAGGCCGACGAGAAAGGTGATGGCAGCGATGAGGAAGAGCAAGGCGACGATCTACCCTCATCTTATTGCACAATCATACTCAACCACAAGAAGGTCTTCAAGACGCGCACGAAGCCAAAGAACAGCAAACCATTTTTCAATGCAGGATGCGAGCGCTTTATTCGCGATGTGCGTAACACAGAAGTACATATTGCTGTCCGCGACATGAGGGTTCACGAAGACGATCCATTGCTTGGTATCGTATACCTCCCACTGGAGAAGGTATTCCACAAACGCAGTCAGATCAACTCCACTTTCCCGCTATCTGGTGGGGTTGGCTACGGCCGCGCAAGGATCTCCATGGTCTTCCGAAGCGTACAGCTGCAGGTACCGAAGACCATGTTAGGATGGGATTATGGCACACTCGATATCAAGTCCAGCATCAAAGGCATTGACGTTCCCCAAGATCTCCAAAAGATGAGGTTGAAGGTTCACACTCGCACTTCGCGAGGTAAATATCAATCAAAGGGGCAGGATGAATGGCGCACAAAGGACGACAAGCCAATACGTCTCCCCGTCAAATATCGCTACGCCGCTCCCATGATTGTAGAATTCCGTCAAGACGCCACACTTCGCGACCACACTCCCGCCTTCGGCATTCTCTGGCTCAAAGACGTGCCCGACAACGAGCAACAGACCGTCAAGATACCGATATGGAAAGGCGACGTCAAGCGCGCCCAAGACAACATTCTCCCCTCGTACGGCGAAAACATTGGCGAAATCGAAGTCACACTAACCTTCTGGTCCGGCCTCTCAGGCTACCATGAGAAATTTGCCAAAGGCGATAAACACATGGGCCAAGTCATGGAAGTTCTCGACGTCGCCAACGACCAAGAATGGAGCGACTGGGACGACTCCGAGGGACCTCAAGACACCGCACAAAAACCCGGAATTGCGTCCTCCTCACACGACGACAATACCTCTTCATCATCAGACAGCGACTCGGACGAGTCGAAGTTCCTGCCCGACTTCTTGCACAAGGACAAGAAAACGGATAGTAAGCTGAGCGAGAACGGTTCGAGGAGTGGTCCGATTGATCAGATAAGAGATTATAAGGAGAATGCGAAACAGTTACATAGAAAGAATCGGGGCGCGATGCAGTGGAAGGGCCCGAGGACGTTGGCGTGGATGAAGCATGTGGGGGATAGGGGAAAGAGTAAGGTTGAGGGGCTGTTCAAGCATCATGAGAGAAGTGGTGGAGGGATTGAGACGGAGGCGTAGGTGGATATGGGTACAAGGTTGTATCGATGCCAAAAGCATGGTGCACTTCTATGGACGGAAGGGCGATTTTGCGACGCCTTACACTGACATTCGAGATCAATGATACTTGAGATGATTTCTTACGTACAGTTACGGGATACACTGACCCCACACCTGCCCCGTCAGACAGACATGGGTTGGCGTGCTACTATACCCAATCCGATTAAGCGCAAGATGTACCGACCGATAGCAAAGACGTGGTGCCCAACGACAACCGTGACACACTGACATCGCTTCCGAAGACCAGATCAAGCTAGTCACGATTCGCTTTCCATGGCTATGTGCTCTCAGCCTTGGGGTTTAAGGAATTAGAAATCCTGCACAACCGGTCCTGGGAATGGAGCCCAGGGACAACTCCAAAGTCTCTATCGTAACGAGTACAAGATGTCTGCTTTCATGCATGAACTCATGTTCGCGGACCGTCCTGCTGCATCCGGCGTCACCAAAATAGACTCCAAGTAGGCTCAAACTGAGCTAGAATGGCGCAGGTGGAAACTAATTAGCAAACAGGAGCTGCCTTCCCAAATATGTCGATCTCTCCTCCGAGGAGGCCAAGGTCATTGCCCATGCTCTATGCGCCGCATGCGAGAGACTCCGCTCTGATTCCCGGCTTTTCCAGAGAAAATTTGATGAGGTGGAGGAAGTGGACACGGACATGGGAAAGAAGAATTTAGAGCAGTTCATGCAATACAAGACTATGGACGGACTGAAGACCTCTAGCCGACAAAGGCTGCCATTTGTGCACGCATTTATGGTGTACAGCAGAGTATGAACACATAGAGGGCAAGCACGACTCCGGCGAGTCGAATATCAGCACACCTGAATGTAACACGAGACCAGTGGGGATCATCCTTCAGATCAGCATAGACACTGAGGGTACCGGAAGATATGTGGACCTTAGTGTCAACATCGAGGTCAATGGGCAGGTCGGGGTTCCGTTCAATATGAACGGATGCTGCATTCTGTCCTTGAAGTTCTTCCCGACCGAACACTACAAGAAGAAGTCAGAAGATGACCGAACGAGCTCCGAAGACGATTCAGAGAGCTCTGAAGATGATCAAGAGAGCTCACGAGATAGCCAAGATGAGCGCAAAGAGTTCGAATGGGAGAATTTGAACATCAATCGTTATAACGCACAAGACAGCGTCTCGACAGCCTCGGAGGCTTCCTCCGCTCTTGCGCGGCATTGGATTAGCACGTGTTTGGAAAACCATGATGCATGTCGAGCAGAGTGCAGCTCAAGATCCATGATCCCCTCACGGCTCATAGATGTTGGTTTGCCACCCAGCTATGAGTCAGTCAGACTTCGTGCGCGCAAGGAATTCCACGAAAATCCAGACTACCTAACCATGAGCCACTGTTGGGGTGGTGCGAAGATCTTGCGGCTACTTTCGAGTAATACAGGGCTCTTCTTTCGATTCATCCCCACCGAACAGCTCCCGAAGACTTTCAGCGACGCCATCACCATCACGCGTCGTCTTGGCTACCGCTACCTCTGGATTGACTCGCTTTGCATCGTACAGAACTCAAAAAGCGATTGGGAGAGCGAGTCAGCCGTCATGGGAGAGATCTACCGCGGCTCGAGTTGTACGATATCGGCTCTCGGGGCCGAAAGCAGCCACGATGGGTGCTTCACTGTGCGTAATCCGCTAATATACCGTCCATGTATTATTGCTGAGGACTCAGAACGGGGGTTAGTATGCAAAGGACGATATCTTCCGCAAGAATGGCGCGGGTGGGGTCGATCGGATGACATAGACCGACTTCATTCAAGAGGCTGGGTGGTCCAAGAACGAATCCTCTCCCCTCGCACTCTCCATTACGGTTCCATCAGCATGTCTTGGGAATGCATTGAGCATGATGCGACCGAGCTTCAGCCCGATGGGGACGGTTACGGGGCCAACCTGACATCAGGATGGACATTTAGGACATACCACAGACCGAAGAAAGTTTTCCGCAACTGGGATCCTCCCCCGGCGCAGGAAGACGGCACGAGACTGTACGATCAACAGTTCAAGGATTTCTTCCAGTCTTGGAGCTCCGTTCTGACTGCTTATAGCTAATGCTCGCTGACCAAGGGTTCCGACAAGCTAGTTGCGGTAAATGGGCTCATACAGACGGTCAGCGAACCGACAGGCCTGACGCCTATCGCGAGACTCTGGTCCGAGTACATGCTTCCTGGGCTGATGTGGCACATGTACGGACCGGAATTGATGCCACCCGAGACACGGAGTTCGACTTGGAGCTGGGCTGCGGTGGATACGCCAATCGTGTTCACATACAAAGATCTTGCGATTACGGGTGGGAACGAGAGCATTCCACTCTGCTTCGGCATGCCCAGGGTTCACCATCCAATGGTCATGCACGTCAAGTACGAACTCACCTGGATGACGAAGATTCTCGGCGGCAAGGTTGAGTCTTCGTCGAATGTCGCAATAATGGCCGATTCCTATCTGGTCGTCAGAGGCCCGTGTAAAAAGGTCAACCTGAACGAAATATATCCTGATAGCAAATTCCCGTACCAGCACAACCCACAGGCGCGGCATGAGAGTAGCAGGTTCATTCCCGACACGCTGGCGAGCATTCCAGAGTATTGGGCCTTACTACTTGCGCGTGGCGTTGGATCATCGAATACCAAGGATGCCCGGGTGGAAGTTGTGCTCCTCTTGGTCACTGGGATGAATGATAAGAGCTTGTGCCAACGATATGGGTACGTTGAGCAGTGTTATTGAAAAGGTGACGACTACGTTTGGTTCGCGAAGGAAGAAGAGGACGTGTTAAGGACTGTGACAACGTATTAAGTCTTGGGAGAGCACCTAGAAAATGCCGCACGATATTTGCCACCTACCGACGCGCTGGCGCGAACACTACCCTCAAGTCTTACTTTCTATCCACAGTCTCCCGATGACTTGCACACGACCTGAACATGGATGACAAGGAGTGCGTAGATTCTTTCCTCTTCAATAACTAATCCCCATACTACAAGGTTGCCCTTACAAGCGAAGTTTTCAATCCTATCTGAATCTGAACCTACGAAGTTCAATCTTTGATGACTATTTTTAGAGCAACATCTCCTAACATCCCTCTGGTCCACGCCACGCCACCCAAGATGCGCGGTTCAAGAACCACCCTTCCCACTTGCACTCTCCTAGCCCAAACAATCCCCGTGACTTCGCCCCGCAGCTACACTTCTCCACCGGACCCCAATTCACCTTCTCTCGGCGTGCATTCCCCAACTTTGCACACTCCTCCATCTCCTGGGTCTCGCTGACCTGAGCGCGCCAGCTCAGTCCACATGTGCGACATATGTGTACGATGGGGAAATGATCGGGACGGACGCCAGGAGGCGGGCCGTAGGCGGTCGACCAGGATTCCGTGCCGCTGGAAGACCATGATTCGATGAGGTTGGGGTTGGAGAGAGTGCAGGATTTGCAGTAGATGTGATTGCAGGTAGTGCAGGCCATAGAGCCGAGAGGATGAATGAGAGCGCTTGGGTCGTATGCTATGTTGTTGACGTACGAGCAGGTGTGGCATGCCCAAGTGGTGGTGATGGTTTTCGAGGAAAGAACTGGGCTGGGCTGGCGAGGAGTGTCCTGGTCGGACGCTGGGCGGGGACGGTAGGATAGGGTGAGGAGGTTTGTGAGATGCATGATGGCTCTTGACTGTGTGTACTTTCTTGCTTTGAGCGTAGAGGTCAGTGCAAAAAGAATCTTTCGGTTGAAGTGAATGGGTCTCTTGTGTTGTGTGAAGAAAGAAGAGAGAATCGGAAATGGAACTTATTGCTGGCATGACTTTGCATTGTATACAAACCTATTGCACATCCCGCTCCTATGTGATGGCACAATGATACTGCTACAGACAAAGAATACTTACACCATTGCCATTCACTATGTGAGCGCCCACCTTTCGAATTATGCACGTCCTTGCCTCATGTCTACGGATTCCGATCAAGCCGCCAGTAAAGGACCACATCCCCAGCAGTGCGTCTTCTGTGTCTCAGATTTCTCATGTCGATCTTGGGAAACTTCCTGTCCACCCAAACGTCTGTGTCTGATTGAGGCATATCCACTTGATGCCAACCAGCCCCAATCGAGAAGTCGATTGTCTCGAGATTGGTACAAGGCCGGAGTAGCTCGAGCACAATCTAGAACCAGTATTTGACTTCGATATTCCTCACATCAGGTTCGGGCAGCTCAGGATTATTCGCCCGGGCCTCACTCATATTGTCGAGTTGAGCTTGCATCATGTCCATCGCAATACTACGGTGATCCGTTCCCGAACCAGATTATGAGTCTCCAAATATCAGGAGCTCGGCCTCATGTTCTGCTGTAGTGTGAGTGCACGTTTTGAGTGGACGTGTCCGTGGAGGACTGCATCGACATGTAAGTCACTGTACCTTGAAGATATTACTCAAGTCTTAGTCCGGACCAGCGGGGATTAGCTATTGTTCTGTCGAAACGGACCCAGGTCACCTGAAGAGGATCGAAAGGCCCACCCCACCGACTATCGCCCCTGTAGATCTGTTTGATGAAGTGTGTCACGTCATCTTCTGTATTGATGCTCCAACCCATGGACGACATGCTTGTGACAGTCTATAGTGCGATTTGTGTCGGACTTGTGCAAAGACAGTGATCTTTTGCTGGTGACTACGATGTGCTGGAATGATGGTTTTTAGAGTTATACGTGATATAGTTATAAAAGCAGATGCGCAAACGGGGGGATTTATAGTTGCGTATCATATGACTCCTGTTATAGTAGTCACCTTTGTAGTCATGTTTGACTGCGAAGTTAACACTCATGATTGTACCCTCAGGCAGACACACAATCATTTTTGATATTCTAATACTTCCTGCTGGTCAGCAATCGCATATAGAGAAAGCACATGAGATCAAAGCGTTCTCGTGTGCTGTTAGCATATCCCAAAAGCGCCGAACCAGCCACTAGAATCCCACTGAAGTCCTACGGGCTACATCAACACTCTGCACCCCTTGCCTCGCAGCAGCCAACTCCATCGCCTTCCTCTTCCTCTCCCCTCTTCTCTTCTGCCCCTCCTCTCTCTTCACCTTACTGACCCTCTCCGGCGGCGCAAGCAAACCCTTCGCATTCCCCAATCTCTTCGCTCCTCTCTCGCCCCTCTCCAGCTTCCTATCCCCATCTTCCGGCGCCGTGACAATAACCTCCGGAAGACTCGCTAGATACTCGATTCGCTTGCGCTCGTGCGTTTCGAGCTTGATGCCATGTTTGGCCAGAATGGGTGAAGGTTCTTCGTTAATGAGCGAGTTGGCGAGCACTTCGAAGCGCAGACCGTGAAGATAAGAGGAAAGGGCGCCGCGGTTGGCGGGACAGAGCTGTGCGAGGCGACAGAGGACGATATGGTGGGCGAAGTCGTTTAGAGCGAAGGAGGAGTGGAAGAGGACGATTTGTGGGCGAGTTTCGCCTTCGACGTTCATGCGTCGTGGTAGAGGGGGCCGTTCTGAAGAGAGTTTTGATAGCGCTACAGGTTGCAGAGCGCCTGTCAGTAATTAGCATGCCGTGCGCCAACTGGTTAGAGACTCGATGTAGTACTTACAGTGAAAAGCTCTTCTGCCAGCAAAACATCTGGACAGCAACTACGAGCCAGAACATATCCAGCACCAGAGCAAATATATCGAGCAATAGGAGGACCAGAATAAGAGATTGCATCTTGTCGTTGCAATGAGCGTGTGCGGTGCTTTTGGGATAGTTGAACGCGAAATGGAGCGTCGTGGAAGGGTGTGTTTGCGAGGTGCTAATGGAACATTGGAATCGTGGTGAAGGAGACATACCAAACCCGGACCAGGGCTGCACTAGTCCAATCACTTACAAGTAGGAACTGCTCTTACCATCACCCTTTCATTTCTTTGCTGAGATTTACAACTGCTGTATTGCAACGTCCGTTGCAACGTCCGCTGCAACGTCCGCTGCAACCCGCACCCCATGTCCCAATCGTGATAGAATCTCGCGAGATACAAGTCCGTTTGGCGGTCAGACTATATGCATCGTATTGCAGCGCCCTCGCACCTGGTTGCATGCATGAGAAATCACACTAACATAGTCTTCTCGTACACTGCAGGCATTGTCTAGCTTCATGTGGCCCTTTGCGACCATTGGCATACATGCCAGTCTGAGCGCCGGCGCAATGTTGCGAGTAAGTCCTTATTTGTGTGCGCTCGCCCATCCGCGAGCTTAACGACGAATATCTCAATATCAAGGCGTCCGACAATCTGGAGTTTGGCCCGATCATTTTGATCTTCCGTCGGGAAAAAACTTGTGAGGGACGGGCTAAGCGACAAACAGGCGATCATTTTGCTTTCAACGACGAGCAGCAGGTGGCTGGGCGGCCTATTACGCAGCACGATGACATCGATACACTGCGTCTCATCTCGTCTACCTTCGACCGCAATATGGAAGAGTTTGCCGCTGCAGATGGCGGCCAGTATCACTTCGGAGGTGGGGATGGTGATGAGATTGGTTGGGCCCGGAACGGAGTGAGCCTGGTGACGCTATATGTCAGCCATGGCCTCCGCCCTGCAGTGAGTGTACTGCCCCAGGTTCCTTCCCATCTTCTAGCACTAGTACCAGGTTAGGCTTAGCGCCCTTTCCTCTCTCTCTCGTGTATATAGACCTCTAACTCAAGAGGCCGAATACTACATCATGATTCTCCCCACATGGTCCTACTAACACTATAGAGGGAATGAGTTGCCTATATATCCTCCGCTACAACTAGACTCCGCAACAAGCAATTAAGTGGGGCTCAGAAGGTCTGGCTTGACTCGATTGATTACCTACTTGAGCCTAATAGTTGCCTATAGAGGCTTAACTCCTACCTAGATAGGTAAGTGGGTCTCTGAAGGTGAACGGATTGACTTGCTTGTTGCGGACTGTGGCTACAACTTCGCTTGCGAAGGTGGCACGATGGTAAGACGAGGTCATCCAGGATTGCTTGTGGGATAACCTCTTGTTACTGCAGCAATGACTGGGGATAGACAGGATTCACTGACACGTAGATAATACATGGATTCAAATACCAACTCTGATTCGGCTTGAGACGATTTACTTGTGAACGTTTGTCTGATTGTGCGCATTCTTCAACCCGCTACAATTTGTGCAGCTGTGACACCCAATGCAGTCTGTACAATTGGTGCATGAATGACAGTCTGTGCAGCCATTACAGTTCGAGCCTGAGATCGTAAGCAACGGATGCTTAGCAAGATTGACCAGCAACATACAGCTGTAGCAGTTGTCGCAGTCATCGCAAGACGTACAGCTGTGGCAACCTGTAGAACCAGTGCATGAGTTGCAGCTGTGGCAGGAGGTGCAGTCTATATTGAAGTCGATCAGGTCTTGAACTGCGAGCGAATAAGGTTTCGAGCAAGTAGGGTACCTTTGCAGTTTGTACAGCTGTGACCTTGGTTCATATCATGTTAGTACCTGAACCTTGAGAGTTGAGCTTCGGAGCAACATACAGTCTACACAGTTCTTGCAATTGTTGTTGCTACCATCATCTTTCTCGGTCATGGTTTCGTTCGGTGAAGATGGAAGACAGCCCATGATGTGCCCGACAGAGCGATCTATTGGAGTAAAGTGAAAGAATAAGTTGAGAGTTTAGTCGAGATGAAGTCTCATGCCATGTACAACAGCGGATATTGCAGTAAAAACACAAGCTTCAACGTGATGATGGAGTTCACCGAGAAAGAGGAGGTGTGCGACGTCATTATGGTGTTGCTGATAAGGCTGAACAAGGGTGCTATTCGAACGATAAGACGCGAGGAATACGAGATGATCTTGATTGGGAAGTTCACTGCGACCTTCTCATTGTGATTGATTTTAGGTTTGTACGAACTGTTGGTAGATCAGCATCACCACTAACTACCAAGTGCTCGCGACCTAGGACACTGCTGGGCACCATCGTAGCGAACAAGCCGTGGACGTGCCGTCTCACCACAGTTCCACCGAGCATAGCAAATATACTGTTGCTGCGCATTAATTGACAAGGTACGAATGTAGATGGCACTGCCAGGCCTCGATGTTCAACGCCTTTCCCGTGACGTTGGACTAGTGTCTGTCATTCGAGGCGACTTCTGTTGTAGCTTCCAAGCGACTCCGCTTCAACACATCCAGCGACAGCTTCTAAGCTTGCGTTCAAATCCCGCTCTGCGTATGTCCTGAAGTCGGGAGGCAGATCGCGGAGTGACAATTGCTCTCAGCCCTGCAAATCGAAAGCATGCGCATTCGAAGGAACCACCTCATCACTCAACGTATCGTGAACATTGCGCAAAAAGCAACGAATAGATGAACGAATATAACGTCCAGATTCTCGGGTAGAAATGGCATTTTTGTTCACATGAACGAGAAGAATCGACCCAAAATAACATGAATAGCCTTGTGACTTTCAAAACGATCGAGGAAAGAAAAGAAGAAGTTTCCTGCTGAATGTTCAGACGCCTGAGAACATCCAGGAGTACTAATTGCGAAGTCTGGTTCAGATTTAAGTCTGTCATTATTCTGGTGGTGACTAGAAGTGCTGGGTGCGGAGCAGCCCGCAAGAGCAAAGAAATAGGCGGTGGTCGGAGCTTCCTTGGCAGCGCACTTTCCCCAGAATCTTGGAATGGCCGCCATCTCAACCCCGCCTTTCCTGTGTCGGAGACAGGCACTTGCGATAAGGTGTGCATTGCTTGCAGCAAGTGGCACGAGCAGGAAGAAATGGCCGATGTATAATCCCCAAGCATTACGAGTATATGATCCAATCAGCAGATGATGCTAAAGTACCATTTTGCCTTTCTGAAAGCAAGCAGCCGTAGCAAAGCTTCACAGCTGTGACGAATCGTGTCTCGACAAGACTAAAAGACGTTTCTTTCGTACTGTTCCAAGCCCAAAAGCAGCTGGGCCAGGCTATCATCATCATCCTGTCGAGGTAAATGCTGCCTAGTCCGATGTTCTTCGATTGATCTTCGCCCAATCCAAATTCTCTACCTCTCCCCTATTCTCCTCCCGCTTGTGGTGCCTCTTCAAGTCTTCCTCTTCTTCTTCCACGCCTCGTTGCTGGGCCGTCGCTGCATTTCCACAACATTATCTTCGCGGTCATTTCTTCTTCGCATCATCTCGCCATCTCTTCGACTGCCGAGCGTTGTAATCCTCGCGAGTCGCGTCGGCTCTTCCCTCTGTTTGTCCATCTGCTTGTGCCAGTCCTCTTCCGCCTTTGCCGCGTTCTTCTTAACGCGTGCCGTGTTCCAGCGCATGTAGTAGCAACAAAGCGGGAACAGTATGGTATCGATGCCCACCCAGGCGAAGAGGATGCCGAAGTTGAGCCCGGTGCGAGGATGTAGATCGAATAGGATAGACCGCGTGCATTCGACGATGTTGTGCATAGGCCATGCGTAGCCCCAGCGGTAAAAGCCCGGTGCGAGCTCGAGCGCGTAGAAGCCCGTTGCAACGTTGCTGATCACCCAGAAGATGAGCCAGAGCGCAGTCCAAGGTGTGCCGAGTATCATAGCCATGTTTTCTGACGCGAGACCGAAGGCTGTCATGCCAACCCAGTTGAGCATCCAGTATACGACAAACGTGCCGCGGCCGTAGCGATTGGGGTTTCGTGTCGGCCAGACGTGTGAGCCGTGAGGGCGGTCCATGGGCATTTGGAAAGCGAGCGAGACGAAGGAGTAGATGAGGCTGAGGAGGAAGTAGGAGGTGACTGTGGCGATGTAGCGCCATGCGATGAGCTGCGGGAATTTGAGCGGTGGGTGGCCTTTTGGTGAGAGGTACTTCATGTGGATGGGCAGGAAGAAGGTAAAGCTAAAAAAGCTGATGATGATAAGATATATCAGACCAATGCTGACCGCAGGAGTAGCGATGGGTGGACCGAATGGACGCAAGTCGTAAACTGAGAACTCAATGCCTGGTGAGATTGCTTGCGGAGAGACGGCAATGTTCATGTCAGAGGAGGAGACGTTGGCGTTGAGGAGGTGGGTGATCCATGCACGGCCAAAGTCGGACACGACACGCTTCTGAAGGACTGTCATGCTAGGCACAATGTAAGAAGAGCTCGTCGTCTGATCGCGGGCAGAGTTGTAGGTGATCTGGCATGCGCCAAGCGGATCGTAGCTGGAATTACCGTTGCGAACGGCAGCTTCGAGTAGGGCTGTAGCATTGGGATTGATGACAACTGCAGCCCATGCATGGTAGTCGTAAACGCTCCGTCGAACCTCAAGTGGGTCATTGTTGAAGTCCTGCGGTGAAGCGAATGTGTAGCCTGGTGCGCCACCAGCATTGATCATCTCACGAATGGCTCTGGTCACGAAAGGCCCAACAAAAGGCGTGGTATTTGCGAAAGGCGCTTGGCCGTCAAAGTCGACAACCCAGATCCCGAGCGCACCAATGTTGTCAATCTGCCTGAAGAGAGCGCCCCAAAACAAGCAGAGGAAGGCCATGATGGCGACGGCGAGGATGGCATTTGTGCGAAGCCAAAGCTTCAAGACATGAAGACGCACTCCGGCCATCGACCAGTGCCAGAATCCCACTGGCTCCAAAGGTGGCTCCCTCCGGCTGCTCCTTGTTCGACCTTGTTGGAGCATAGTCGGGCGATTTGGACAGGCTTCGGTCTCATCTTGCTGTGTCTCTTCACTTGAGCTGTTGGAATCGTATGGCCATTCTTCATGGTTGTATGAAGGTGCGATTTGGCACCCAAGGGTTGGGGTTTCAACCATGTTTGAAGATGACTTTGGGAATGGAGGCATCGTGCGCAATTAAGATGGGAAAGCAGATCAAGTGACAAACCTTTGTCGGCGCTGTGTGCTGCTGACTGAGCATGCAAAGTCACAGCTAGTGACTGGCAGGGGTCGTTCATTGGCTGAACCCACCTGAAGTGAACGCTAAGCTTTACAGATCGCGGAAGGGGCGTATGTGCAGGGGACGGTCTGCATGTCTTCGCCCAACTATCAGCAGCCAAAAAGGATGATTACGCATCTTCGGGAAGGTCTTCGACATATTCACTAAGGCTGCATCGTCATGGAACATATGATAAAATATGTCGAGGATGTATTGTGGTTGATCGCAAGATGTCGTTGGGGAAGTCGTCGTTCGCTTAGCTAATCCGGCAGACTTCACAGCGATTTCGCGTTTGCACCATCTCTCCCCACTGACCCTCATTATGACGCGTCGCAAACCATTATTTGAGCTTATTAGAAGCTCACGAGCTTATCAATCGCTCGTATCGCCGAAAACGTGCATGTTCATACCTCAGAAATGTCGGTGAGGGGCCCCAGAGGTGGCCGGGGACGCGGTCGCGGTTCTGAACGCGGGCGAGGGAGAGGCGGAAAGACCATGGTTGTGAGTGATTACATACGGAGCATTTGATACTTGGTATACTGACAGTCGCAGTGGGAATGGGAGAGCTATACACCAGGACCCGAAGTCTACGACCAGCTCTGGCACATTCGCAAAGAGCCTGCCAAAGTCACCCCGTTCCTACCCACCGAATGCCCACTGCCGAACGCCCGAACACGAATATTGGATCGCAGACAATCAGAAGGGGAAATCCAACGGAACTTCTATATAATAGAGGTCACGCATATGAAAAAGCGTGGTTCTTCTACGCTGAGTGACGCAGATGAAGTCACGGATAGCGTGGAGACGGTCCATGCCGACCTCAGTCGCATACTCGAATTTGTCTCACCAGATGAGCTAGAGCGCTTCGAGAATGAGCAATTTAGCATCGAGGCTGAGGCCGAGGAAGTTGCCAGGCGCGCTGAAGCAGAAGAGGTGGCACATCGGCGGCTCGACAATAATGCGCGTATGGCAGGGGTAGGCAAAGGCAGCCGCATGCTTAGCGGGCTGGGTCGGGATGCTGAGACGCGCATAAGAGGCAGACCAAGAGGGCGTGGGAGAGGCCGAGGAAGGGGCAGCTGGCGTGGAAGAGGGGCACTGGTCATGAATGGCCGGCTTTCGGAGATGGACGAAGACGCGAGAGAAGAGCTGGTAGATGCCGAGCCAGTTGAGGCTTTGCTCCGTGCAGAGGATGCACTTCAGCAAATCATCGCGGTATCAGAATCGGACGACGACTCTGAGGCGGATAGGCACAATCACAATTCGCCTGGCATTGCGCGTTCCGCCTTCGTCGCTAATAGCGCACTGCCAGTGTCTCCCGTTGCATCACTACGGCGTATCAATGGCATTTCGAAGGCAAGATCTAGACGCCCGGAGCGTCCCTCGGACGGTAGCTTCAATATTGACCTCATCGACGCGGACGCCAGGTCGATGTCAAGCGCGGCTTTGCAGTTGCGCCTCGAAGACGACTTCAGTGGCCGTTCAGACGACATATCAGACGAGGAAGTGGAGAGCGTTGACCAGCATCGAGGCAAGCGACGAAGAACAGAGAGTACAGTATCACAGCGGCGCGAGTCGCAGCAACGGACCACATACTCTGCCCCTCACCCACGCCGTACATATCCACAGCTACCCTTCTTCAGCGCCACCGAGGGTGCTATCTCCAATTCTGATGCGTCTGATGAATCGATTCGAGCACAACCACATACCGCTGTATATCATGGCATACATCCCGCAAGCCGTACTTCTGCTGATCATGACACCATCGCTGTGCAATCGCCGCGCTATGGCGAAGTTCGACCTCTTCAACAGCCGAATGAATAGGAAAAAGAGACCAACGATGAAGATGACGCAGAGAAATACGTCGTCGTGGAGGCCATCATCGAGCACTATCGCGAGTCTGGCAGAAAGTACTACCTCGTGAAGTGGCAAGATTACGAAGACAGCCACGACTGGCTGCCTGAAGAAGACCTCGAGGGCGCGGCTGAGCTCGTCGCAGAATACGACGAGAAGGTCCGTCGGCGAAGCGGCAAACAGGAAGCCGTCAAGTAGACCCCTAACATGCTCACATTATTGCCACAATCAGATCCCTCGTATTTGCGCAGTGATTCGGGCCACGGTGTCCTTCGACCAGCCAGTTTTCGTGTTCATCCTGCGTGCAATCGTAATGCACCAAGCTTACATCTTCGATATCGGGGAGTCGGAGGGTCAATGTACCCTTTGATATGTCGACATCGAGTGCGGTTGTGGCGTCCCGGTGCCCGCCGGCCAATTTGCAGGAACGGTGTTCCGCGAACATGACCGCATGATTGCCTAGATCCGAAGCAACACGAACACCACATTCATCAATCTCACAGCCAGCGACCCACAGATTCAGCCTCGATCTCAAAACGACCAATCACTTCAGTTCTCTGCGGAGAATGCGGAGTTCAAGTCAACGACCAAATATGACGCGCCGTCATCACGTGCCCAAGCACCCGCATTTACTCGTGGGGTCATTGATACGTACATAAACTCCAGGCACCTACATTGTAACAACTACTTATACATCACTCAATTCGCACCAAGTATAATCCAACATCATGCCATTTTCCCTCAAACTTCGCACAATCACACGACCAGTCTTCCAACAATCAAGACTCATCACCACCACCTCCAGAATGTCCACAAACGAATTCGGTCAGGGCAAGTCCCACGCACAGGGCGATTCAGCTGTTCCCAAGACGGTGCAGGATGCTGCGCCGAAGGGTCTCGAGGAGGCGTTGCCAGAAAAGGTATGTTGAATCCATAGAGAAGATCCACCGTACGATGACTGACATTATGGCAAGGTTCACCCTACTGGCGGCAACGCAAGCCAATCGACTTCGAAGACACACGCTCTGAATGATGGCGAGGACTCGATCGTCCCCAAGAAGGTCCAGGAGATCCTCCCCGAGAGCGTCGAGCGCGCGGTACCGAACGCGATCCACAACACTGGAGACAAGCCTGCCACCGGGAACTAAGGGTCGTCTGTCGTCAGAGTAGTAGTAAATACTACAAATTCATGTATAATAAATGGATAATTGAGCAAGAGCTTATGAATGAATGATGATTAAGTTGTGCCACGTCAGGTTCAGACTTGTCAATATCTCACCACACTTCATTGCACAAATCATTTCCATATCAGCGATATATTATTCTTCACCTTTCTCGCAAATTGCTCATATAGATGGTGATGATGTGATTTTGATTCTAGTCCTGCCCTTCGATATATGCGTCCACTTTCCCGTTCCGCCTCCCTTTTGCAAAGTCCATTTTCATCCTCGCAACGACATCTCTCAGGTCCCTAGCCATGCTTGCATTCGCACACATTGCTACCATGGTGTTTTCACCATGCGTAGTGTCGTCTAGTACACTCTTCATATCCGGCCGTGTTCCGTTGATTCGTTGGATCAAATTCCCATCCCCATTGCCCAAATTGAGCTTTTGTCGACGATGCTGAATCAAGGCGCACCTACATCTCTCCTCGCCTTGGTTGCTCGCCATTGTTGTGCAGTTCGATCTCCTCGGCAATGGTCTCCACATAGCATCTCTTCCGTCACTCCCATCCAGCATAAGTGCCTCGTCATCATCGTCCACATCCTTCATCCAATCCATTTCCCGCACCTCCTCATCACCGTCGCTCTGCTCAAACGAACCAACTAACGTCCCATCCTCAGTCTCATCCGAGTGCTCACTCGCATACCCCTCCTCATCCCAGCTCAAAAATGGATCCAAATCATCCTCAGAATCAGACTCCTCAGCAGCAGCACGATCCCACTCCGCCACAATCTCATCCGGATGTCTTATCCTCAGCGGCGCACGATCACTTATCTGCCTTCTCACCACAGGTCTCAAATGCGCAAACGCATCGTGGCCTTGTCCCGTCAATCCTTCATTCCCCATCTCTTCCTTTCGTCCAGACTCTAGACAAGTCGTCCAAAATTCGACATCAATCCTCACCCCAGCCTCTCTAAGCATATCAGCACACCTCCTAACACTATTCTCCACTACCCCCTCGAGCACGCCGTCAACATGCCTACACACCCACACAAACCTCACCCTCTTGGTCCTAATTTCCTCACCCATAAACACAATTTGCTCCAAGTGCGCCAAAACCGCTAGCGTGAACGATACTCCGCTCGAACTCGCGACAAGCACTAGATCTTCGTATGCAGTCCAACCAGGTGGTGAACCGTATGGGCCGTCGATGTATGCTGTAAGGTGGTGGCTGGGTGGGTGTGTGGCGTTGGGGCACGGTGTGCAGAGCCATGATCCCCACTCTTGTTTCAGTCTACTAGTCAAGCCGCCGGGGCGTTTGGTTTTGAGTAGAAGGAGCATTTCGCTGGTCTGCGGCGGTTGCCCGCCTTTTCCTCCCGCCCGGAGACCATTTTCGAGATCGATATCTTTCCTCGGCGGTAGCGGCGGCGCGGGAATGGTGGCGCAGTTCGCTGGTGTGAATGGGTGTGTTTCGAGGGGACCGAGGGCGGGGATGTACAGGCGGATATGTTGACCTGGTTTCCAGGACCATGGAATGTTGGTTATGCGGAGAATTGTCGTTCCATGCAATTGGGAAGATCCAGAAGCAGATGCTGGTGGCGCGCTAAAGTGCACTGGATAGCCCATGACCAGTCTTGCGCGTCCAGGACCGCGCGTAAGTCTTGCAAAGCGACGAAGTGGCGGCGCAATCGAGATGTTGTGTCGGATGAATACGTACGCGGTGAGTACTTTGTCGAGCGCGAGGATGCTGCAGGCCACGTAAATACCTGGCCGCGCATATGCCGGTACGTGTTGTGCCGCAATGAGCAAGAAGCCAACCGTAGCAATGTAATGATTGATATAAAACACACGATAACTCCATCGTCGCAGGGGTAAGATACTCGTGATCGCGATCCAGAGTAGTGTTCCGTATGCAGCGATGCCGTATCTGACTACACTCATGCCCTGCTCTTTCGAGTGGAGAATATCGTTTGTGTCGATGGAAGTTTTCATGATGACTGCATGCACCGTCGCACTCAGCAAGAGCGTGCGAGTGACACATCGATGGATCCAGTTAACGCGCTCGTGTGAAAGGCTGGCGATGAAGTTGAGTGGTCCGCTCTTAGTGGAGAGAAGGTAGACCAATGGGAATTGCGTGAGCGTGAGCCATGCAGCGCGGAAAGCGACGTCGTCGAGGAAGTGTGCGGAGTGCAACGGGGCGTCGACGGCGAGGAGAAGGACTACGATGACGAGGGTGTAGGAAGTCAGGAAGAGGGCTTTGCCTGTGGAAAGCTTGTTGATCGGAAGGTTGAGCAGGCCACGGGGTGTAGAAAGTAAAATGGCCTCGCAGAAACTTGTTGCTCTGTCGTATGTGATGTTTTTGCGTGATTTTCGTAATCGCTGGTAACGATGTGTACGACTACTAGAATGGCGTGAGTGATGACATACAAGTTGCCCAAAGGATGGCTTACCGTCTTGAATTCCACCAAAGATGAACTCTGTATGCCAGTATCGTGAGTAACACAATCGCAATGCCCGTCCAGACAGACCAGAAGATCCGATGATTCGCCTGGCCTCGGTGCTTGAGATGATGCTCATAGCGAACATCATCGAGCTCGCTTGGTGCCTCAATGACTGCATTGTGCAAGTGGGACATCGCGTAAGAAAGTCTGGGGTATCATGCGCGTAGGTCGAGGACACGAAGAAAGGAAGAAAAAGCCAGGCACAAAAGCGACGCGAAAAAGCGAACAGCAGAAAATCGTGGGGAAAAGGGAGACAAGTGGAACATCGCATCCATGATGTTTGTCGCTTCAAATGTTCATCTGAACTATTCTGAGGGGCGCTGCGACGCGTATCACTCAACGGCTTTTGAGACGTGATGGTGTGGCACCAAGCGTTGCGTCTGGGCCATCACGCAAAATGAACGCCACCGCGACGACGTGCGGCTCATGCTGGCAGTGACAGTCATCCTGCGTGATCAAGCCTCAATTACGACCGTGCAAGTGGAGATGTAGTATGTGCAATGGGTACACGCGAAGAAAGATGTCTTGGGGGTGGTGATGGAGGCTGGAGGTGCAAGCGTTGAAGCTATCAACTCTCCGACGTCGCGTGTTTCAGAAAAGTGCAAGTGCAGCCGACGACGCACGCGAGATCGCAGGGACCTAGCAGGGGCACGATTCTAGGTTCGGGATTGGTATATGTATCTAGTCTTGTATTACACGTGCTGACTTCCCAATGCACCTGTCTGCTAGTCTACGCTCATGCTGACCTCCCATCAACCAGTCTTTGTCGTGACTGATACGACAGAACCGCTCTCCTCTTTTGCCTGAACAACAAAGACACTCGCACTGCAATTACTGGTTTTAATCCTGCTGATCACATTGTTTGCAGTACTTGAAGCGTGCGACCCACATCACTCGGTTTGACGCGCTCGAGCATCGAAGTTTTCGGGTACCGACCTACCAACGATGAAGATCGTATTCTGCGTATTGCCAAAAGTAGAATCTGGCAATGTCGTAGATGAAGCTTGGCAAATTGTTGGTGAGGTATCTGCTACATATCGCTGGACTAATGGTTCTGTTGGAACATGCTACTACGACGCTGAGGCAGACCTTGTGGCGGACTATGCTCCAGATGATAGTCATCGCCATCTTCTTGGACTGTACCTGCGTGGGGTGCAAAGCTGAACAAAGCCGTCGCGGTTCAGGGTCCGACAGAACGGGCGCCAATGTGGCGGCGTCTTACGCCAAGTCGCGTCCAGACCGTGGGTGAAACGAATCATCCGCTGGGCCAAAATGACTAAGCTTCGCTTTGTGCCGACGAGCGCGGACCGCTTTGAGAAAATCCATCTCACATCGCTATTGCCATTCATCGTGCTCGGTGGTGCAGCGTGAGTGGTTCGAAGCTCATGGTGTAAGAAGCAGGCTGCAGGACGCGACTCAATCTTTGACCCAATAATGTTCTCAGAATTCTCCGCCCAGATCGAAAGCCCAGTAATCGGGAAAGTTCCATCCTCCTAGATCGACTTGCATATCTTGTAAATTATCGAACGTTCCATTCAGATCCTTTGCTCCTGGATCTATACCGAATTCCATGCCCATACCAGGCATGGCTGAGTAGGCTGCACTGTTGACTGCAGGAGGAGTTGCACCTGGTCCTGGACCTACGCCTGCAACACCTGATCCGACACTCTTTGGAGTCCGTACGTCTGATGGCGAAACACTAGCCATGGTGGTCCTCAGTGACAAAGCGAAGCTGTTCTCCGGGTCTTTTTGCAGTGCGAGCACCCTGAAAGACAAGCTTTGGAATCGATCCAGGGTCTTCCTGCACCTAATTTGGATGTCGTCGCTGGCGGTTGTGATATGCGCAATCGAGGTGGTCGGCGGCTTGGAAGAAGATGGAGGAGGCAACATCCCGATGGCGGCGCAAAGGAGCCAGAACTCCATGTATCCCGTACCCATGCGCATGACCTTGTGTTCGCAGGTCTGGCCAGCAAGTTCGAGAAGGTCAACAGCCGAAGTACACAAAGTCCGCGCCAAGAACGGTCGCTGCGGCAGCATTGCTAATGATACCTCAACACCGGGTGCCCAAGATTTGACAGAAGGGAGATCGGCAAAGTGCGTTTGCGGATCCGCGAAAGGAGCACCTTTTGGAGGTGGTGGCGGTGCCAAGGGCTGTATCGGGCCGTTGCGAGCACAGTTGTGGTATACAATTCGGGACATCAACAAGGCGACCCGAATAGCATCGTTGCGCAGATGGTTCAGTACAAGGATGCCCTTTGAAATGAGTTCTTCGTGGATACCAAGCATGATTCCCGCAGCATTGATGCAGGTGGTGAAGGAGTTCAGGTATCGACCGTTCTGCGCTGCTAATGCTGCGAAGGACTTGTGCAAAAGAAGTGAAAATTGCCGCAGTTGAAGCTCGAGAAGAGCTGAAGGTATCGCAGCACGAGAATCGTCCCATTTGGGAAGTGCAGATATCCAGTCCTGGAGCTGTGCATCATAATGAAGCACTTCGGAGTAGGACAATCTCTCCGATGGATCGTTGAGAAGCTGCATGAGGTGGATGCGTAGCGCAATCGACTGTCTCGACACACGCAGATACGACACCATTGTGAAATGATCAGCGGGCCTGCCAGCCGGTAGCTCTAGAACATCAGCCGAGAAGGCATCGTCGGGAAGGTTTGCTGGCGCCGGAGTATCCCAGTAAAGGGAGGTCAGTGAAGACTGAAGACCAGTCTCAATGGAAGCTTGCAGCTCCAGCTCCATGACAGTAACCCACAAGCGCTTCTTCATCTCCATCTCGAAGACCGAGATCTTGCCAGTAGATAACTGGGACGGGTCTCGATGCAGCCCGGCAGCGAGAGCAAGGCGAACTAGGTCGCCCGAGGCAACCCAATCTAGACAAAGGGGTTAGAATGGAAGGAGACGGTAGCTTCCGACCAGCGAGTACTTACCCTGCTTCATTTTAACACAATTGACCCTCTTGGCGAAGACAGAAAGGCATTGTAGTTGGAAGAACTGGAGCGTGAGTCGCTTCCTGGATTGCCGTCCGATCCATGCATCGCAGACTTCGATAAGATCAGATGCACCTTGCCGATCTGCCGTGGTGTCTCCCAAGAAAACATCATCCTTTGGGCTGAGGCATTTTGTAGTCGCAATAAGAAGGATGAGGATGACCGCGAAGCTGGGTTGGCTAACACCAGAAGCCTTCTGTTCCCAGAATTTATGGTACTCCATCCAGAAGGACGGTTCGTGCAGGATCCTGTATGTCGTCTCACAGGTCCGAAAGTACAGTCCGACTTGCAGGTCTACGGTACTGCGCTCGGGTAAATTGGCGTACACCTCCTCATCTGTCCCACGCGTTCGGACGCCCAATTCCTTGAGGGCAGCCTTCCTGCGATCGCGGAATGTCTTGAAGTCCATCCTGACTCTCATGATGGAGTGATCGACGGTCAGAGCCTCGCGTGTAAATGCTTGGAGTTCGCGATACTAGCGGTGATCAGCATCTGGGAGAGGTCTGAGGGTGGCTTGAAGTTACCTGTGCGATTGTGCTCATAACGCTCGTAGGGCCATGAAACTGAGTCTTGAAGCCTTTTCCCCGAAGCATCATTTCTTCCTTCTGTCCCGGGTCTTCTGGATTTAGACTTCTAAAGCGCGATGGATTGTTGTCATTGTCGTTGGCTGCCAACTTGCGTTCGAGTTCTTCGATCCTCCTCGCTTGTGCTCGCGCTTTCCACTGAAGTGCTTCGAGAGGCGTGGGAGCAGAGCCATGCTCTTGCATACTACTCTCCGGCCCAGCAAAACTCGTGCTGGGTCCATCGGCTTGAAAACCATTACTATTGGTCAAGTCGTCCAACAAACGTGGATCGTATGTACATTGGTCAGCCCTGCCAGTTTTCTGACAGCGTGAACATATCGGATAGACGCGATCGCATTTCATTTTCCGGTTACGACATGCATAACAGGACAAGACTTTCCTCTTCTTACTCGTGCGCTTGGCTCCAGGTGAGCCATCGCGATCCGGAGTCACCTCCCGTGACTCGGCCTCGACGCTTCTGTTCGACATATCGGAGTCGAGAACGGGCGTTAGCTATAGTGCATGTGTAATTGGCTTGTTTGGGGATGGAAACGATGGAAGTCGGACAAGGCGGAGATGAGAGGAGATCTGACGCAGCCTCGGTAGGAACACCGAAGCTTGGGCGTAAGACGGCGTTAGTCAGCATGCGTCAGCGATTCTTCTACGGTCTTTACATCGTAGAGACCAAAGCTGTCTCTACGACATGCATTACATGGTAAGTATATGCTCTGATACATCACTTTCATTGTGGAAAGACGTCGCGCTGTTTAAGTGTTGAGAGCCGCAAGTGGCAGTGATGATACTTCGCTCAGCGGCGGCCAATAGTCATGTAACGATGATCCAACGTCGAGCTCATCATCTTCTCCAATAGTGCAAAAGAATATTGCGATGCAAACTAGAACTTGTGTGTTTTACAAGAGCATTTCTAGATGGATTTTGCGTGGCATGTCTACTGGCGTGTTTGCTTACGTACAGTTAGCGCCTATACGCGCTCGCGCGTCCTTGCCCTCAGGAGGCGACGCTTCCAACACGACAATTGTCATGTTTCGACCATTCCCAGGAGGCCGCTCAGCCTCCTCTTAGAAGCACCCCACATGGAATGCGCGCATTCACCTCTTACGCACCATGGCTACCTGCTTACATATTTAGTTAATCGGCCGATTATCCTGTCACAGCGCCGATTCGCACAGCGGCGTCGCGATAGTTCAGACGGACCACCGTCACCTGCGCATCCTGCAGCCACTCCCGGATTGGCCACGCGTTCTGCACATCGCATGTCACAGCTCCATGACAGTAATATGCGGCTATGGCTTGCGAGTCTCGAGCCGGGATTAAGCCTCCGAAAAGCTTTCCTTGTCCAACTTGGCCACTCTGCTCGGGTACTTCTCCGTGCTTATCTCGCGGGTCTTACCCTCGCATGACGTTTCGTATCTCTGTTCTTCATTTTACACAACCTCGTTGTTGCCAGTCCAATCCTTCTGAGGAAGCAGATGTTGTTGCAAATCGACGTCTAAGACTCAAAAGGCTGTCGCACTGACAATTGCTGTCATACAACCCATTATGCTTCGTGCCCTGATTTCCACACTTAGTGGTTGCGGAATAATGTTTTATGCACGTCTTCATCTATATCCCAAACGGAAAGCGGGGAACCCACGTTTCTCCACAACCTTATATTGCCGATCACGGGATTAATTTCAAATGCCGGGTCCCATTCGCAGAGGCATATTATCCACGACAATGGTCGAACCATTCTCTGGACGTCGAAGAGCCCACTCAATTCAACGACACCCGCGAAGGCAGCATCATCACTGCGACAGTCCGACTGAACCAGTTCGCAAAGGACGAGTACTGTGGTGCGATCAGGAAAGGTTGAGGAAGATATCTGCGTCCGGTTCTGTGCTCGAATTTACATCGAGTCGCCAGTTCTTTCGGAACAGCGGTCTCGGAACGTCGCACTACGCGACCACCTGCAGGGAACGGAGCAAACCTCTCATGTGCATGGTTTCTGACATCGTGATAGGCCCAGGTCGCCCAGGTCACGGCAATGAGCTTCTTTTTGCTTCGTACGGCTTAACCGAGCTGACAGCCGGTGCGGGGAATAACATCATGGGATGTTTATGGTATCAATGACCTCTCTTCATTCGTGTATAACTAGCTCACCTGCCCCTGAGATATAGTGCTCCGATATTGTGAAAAGGCCCTTTGCAGCGCAGAAGGCCGTTCATGTTTTCGAGAAAGTCACCAAAGCCTGGTTGAGAGGTACGATCAAGAGGAACAGGATCACGATACCACCTATGATGTGGACGATGACAGGGCACCGCATGCATCAAGGACCGTCAGCTCTCGGTACAAGTCAAACACTGCCCCTGTTGGCTTCACGAAGCCCAATCACTGCGTAGGAAAGCTGTTTCGACTGAGCAAGATTTGGTCACACAGATCTCATCTATATGGATTAGGACATGAGCCTCCAAGACCCTCTTCCATCGTTTCATTTGGATATTCTGGCCGCTCATTTCCATTTCCTTCAGATAGATATTGCAACTACTGTCTGTCATCTGGAGCAGACTTTGCCACCTCCGGGCTATGATGGGCAACGAGCAGAGCGACCACTTCTTGGTGTGCGGTGTATATAAGGGGAACATGTCCATGTGCAATTCTGTCACAACAGCCGCATTCATTCATCATGTATCGCACTCTTGTCTTCGCCGCTTCTCTCCTTTCCGTGGCCCGTGGCCAGCTGGTTGGTACGTCCCAGACGGAGACTCACCCTGGAATGAGCTGGCAGACATGTACAGCGAAAGGAAGCTGCACAAGTAACAGCGGCAAGATCACCATTGACGCTAATTGGCGCTGGCTTCACGTCAAGGACGGGTAAGGGCGCACTCTCGACGACCATCTCGTTGCACATCACTGACCGACCCGTAGATACACCAATTGCTACACTGGCAATGAGTGGTAAGTGTTTGATGTACGAACTGAATGTGAGACATACACTGACTTCGTACCTTCACCTCTGCAGGAACGCCACCGCTTGCCCAGATAACAAGTCTTGTGCTACCGCCTGTGCGGTCGACGGCGCCGACTATCCTGGGTACGTTCCAATTGGTCTTGAACTCATGCAATCGCTAATCAGGCTTGAAGAACATATGGTATCACCGCGAGCAGTAATTCACTTCAGCTCAAGTTCGTCACCAAGGGATCTTACTCCACCAACATCGGATCACGCACCTATCTCATGGCAGATGACTCGACATATCAGATGTTCAAGTTCACTGGCAACCAGGAGTTCACATTCGATGTTGATCTATCTAATCTACCATGTGGTCTCAATGGCGCGTTGTACTTCGTCTCTATGGACGCAGATGGTGGTATGAAGAAGTACTCGACCAACAAGGCTGGTGCCAAGTACGGAACTGGTTACTGCGATGCTCAGTGTCCACGGGATCTTAAGTTCATCAATGGAGAGGTATGTAACCTTGTCGTTTGACCATACGCAAGCGAAGACTAAGCACTATCTTAGGGCAATGTCGAGGGCTGGAAGCCTTCCTCTAATGACGCGAACGCCGGTGTCGGTGGCTACGGCTCTTGCTGCGCTGAGATGGACATCTGGGAAGCAAACTCCGTCAGCACGGCGGTCACACCCCATGCTTGCAGCACCATCGAGCAATCCCGCTGCTCTGGCGACAGCTGCGGTGGAACATACTCCGCAGACCGCTACGCCGGCGTGTGCGACCCCGATGGCTGCGACTTCAACAGTTACCGCATGGGTGTCAAGGACTTCTTCGGTAAGGGCAAGACCGTCGACACCTCGCAGAAGTTCACCGTTGTCACCCAATTCATCGGCACTGGTGATGCTATGGAAATCAAGCGCTTCTACGTTCAGGGCGGAAAGACCATTGCTCAGCCCAACTCCGCTATTCCCGGCGTTGACGGCAACTCTATCACAACTAAGTTCTGCGACCAGCAGAAGCAGGTCTTTGGTGACAGGTACACATATAAGGAGAAGGGCGGAACCGCCAACATGGCCAAGGCTCTTGCCAACGGCATGGTTCTAGTCATGTCGCTCTGGGACGACCACTACTCCAACATGCTGTGGCTCGACTCGACTTACCCCACCGACAAGAACCCCGACTCTGATCTTGGTTCCGGTCGTGGCGAGTGTGCGACTAGCTCTGGTGTCCCGGCCGATGTTGAGAGCGCGAGCGCGTCTGCTTCCGTTACTTACTCCAACATCAAGTTCGGTCCTATCAACTCGACCTTCGGTTGAGTCAATTGCTTTTTTGGGGGTAATGAGACAATCTATACATAGTCGCTGGTGAAATCAAGGTGCGAAAGGATTACTGGAGCAAAGTCACTCGTTGAACGTCAAAGGGATTCGATTCGGTGTACATACAATACAATTGAAGACTTCCTCACACTCAGCAAACTACCTTCGAAGCCCTCTTAACCTTAGTGAATCGAGATTGACCCTATCGTTTTGGTTTCGTAGGTACAAAAAGCGCCATTGTTGCTATCTGAAATGTACGAGCGGAACCTCCAAAGCTAACGGTTGCCCATGCAGGAGAGCGGCTTAGCGGTATCGGTTCAGTGTCGCCTCCACTTCTTTCCCACTTGTCCCCTCTTAAAAGACGCTGCACCACCATGTCAGCAAAGCTGCGGCAGCGCTGAAGTTTCGGCACCTGATCGAGCGTTTCCCGATCGAGCCGTCAGGAAGTGGAGGTTTTAGTTCATCTAGCCAGCGTGGGAAAAACGAGCTATGATGAAGTTGACTCTAAGTACGTGCTGCCATATCGCCGCATAGAAAAGAAAAGGTAGTGACAAGGCATCAGCTTGAGTGTGCATGGGTAGGTGGATGCAATGTGTGCGCGATCAAGCCGATACGAGATCATGACCTGGGGTTGTTGTACGTGTTAAAACAATTCATTCTATCTTTTTCACCTCTTTGACACTACGAAAAATGTACAAGCTGGAAAGGCCTTCGGAAAACCTACAATGTCATGGAGTGCAATGCAGTGCGGACACGCGGCATCATTCCAGCGTCGCTCCCATCTCTCTGTGCGATGGACCTGGTTCACCAAGTACTAGATCTGAGATCACCAAGCTCGGTGCAAAGGTAAAGTGGGCATGTAGTTCAATGTAGACATCGAGGCTAGGGCCTTCGCTATGAGGAAGCGAGCCGCGAGCCTGCACACTGCCAGACCTTTCCAAAGAAAGATCGCCGCGACACGAGCGAAGTCAAAAGGCTATGGGTTAGCAGGTTTTTCAAAAATATGCTGCCGCTCTTCCGAAGAAGAAGCGGCCTGTTGGTAGAGCACTCTTGCGAGTGTTGCCAGCTGTACAGCACCTTGATGAGTATGCCTACCAGTGACATCTCATTGAAAGCCCCGACCCATGTACAAGCTGAACGCCGACGATGCCATCGGTGTGATTGTAGCCGCTGATAGCATGGGAATGTTCGGTGTCGCTCCTGCTCTAGTGTCGCATATTATGGTACGGTGTGGTACCGACCCCAGTGCTCGACGCGTTTCTACGGCAGTAGCACGCACTAAACCTCTTTGAGCCACAACCAAGAACTGATGGAGCCCATGTCTAAGACTGCCTTCGAGACTGCTTTCCGGTGAACCCCACTACGATTAAAGGTACTCCATGCTCATTTAAGCACAAGGCTCATGACTGACAATACTGCAGTGTTCCTGATACCATATCAAGCCACACCACGCCACCGCACCATACCGCTCCGCATCACCACTATAACACAAACTATAATAATGCTAGAGCTGGAGCTGGAGCTCACAAAGGTTCATGGTCGTGATGATGACAACTTCCTTTTCTTGGGCTAGACTTCGTGTTCATTCTGCGAGCATTCATCACCTTGGGCAGAATTTTGTTTGGAGTGGAAGGAAGGTCATTTGGCACGAGAACACCTTGGATAGACAAACGCAATTGAACGTTGTGAAAGCAGCTGGCGCGCCTGCACTATATTTTCAAGAACTCCTCGCTTCCTACATCTGTGCCGGTAATGGTCTTGAACCACACCTTGGCTGTGCGCAGGATTGAGCTTGCTAGCTCGGGCTGGCCCTTGGTTGTGTAGCCCTCAGCAAGATATTTGAGCGCGCGGACACATTCCACGTTTACCAGTCCCGAGTTCTTGGCGATCTCGAAGTCAATGCCTAGGGCTAACACCTCAATGCCAAAGTACCTGAGTAGTTTCGTCGCGCTCTCAATCATCTTGTCTGTATTCTTTACGCCTCTCCAAGCTTCTGTGAGAAACAATGTCGGGTGGACCAGGCACAGCTTCGGCAAGTCCGCGTAGTGATCCTCTCTGTATAACACCTCCAGCTCCCTCAGCCTTTTCGCGAACCTCTTTAGTGCTGTTTTGGTCGGTTTCGCACCCAGCTTCTGCGCAGTGACTTTCAGCTCATTAAACAACGCCATTCTCTCCTGCTCGACCGCTGGTCCAACTTGATCGTCAACCTGACACAATCGACAGTCGCACTCAAAGCCCCAAGTGCTCTTGTACTTCTCTTGCCTTTCGCCGAGAGTCAGCTCGGGAGTGACGTACTGAGCAGTGATCTCGTCGCCAGCACGAATGTGGCGAGTAGTGCGGAGGAAGAGCATGTCGCCAAGAAACGTTCTGACGCTGTTGGGCAAACATGAATGATTGATGTACGAAGTGTGGATCCAGAAACCGTTGCGAACAGGCGTAGCTTGGGTGAGGACGTCTACGGAACGCATTGGTGCAGCGAAACAGTTCCGGCGCCGAATATGCTCGACTCGAAACCTGGAGCTGTCAGCTCACGGTGAATCCTTGTGTCTATGATACCTACACGTCAACTGGAATATCTTCTCCAGCAGTTATCTCCCACGCATTCACTGGCCAGTAGCCTCCATCATCCATGTCAAAGAATTCGCGCCTGAGGCTTGGGTTTGCCGTCAACTTTTGCACCAGCTCTTTGAACAAGAGCGCACCAGCCCTGTCAGCCGCTGTCCCGTCACCAAGGCTATATAAAGAACATTCGCTACTCCTGTCGTTGACGAGGTAGCCAGGCATCGCAAAAGCCTTTTCCGCCATGATGAGATCGCCGGCAAGAAAGTCGCGCTTGGCGAAAAGTCCCCGGCCATGATGGAACGTCTGCTTGACTTCGGTGTCGCTGGTGTAGCTGGCAGCGTCAATGTGCAGATTCAGGGGACCGACAGAGGAAGAGAGACGTGGGAAGTCGTAATCGGCGGTGGTCTGAAACACGCCAATGTCAAATTTGATACGAACAGCAAGGTCGCGCAGTGGACGTGATATTCGAGAAGCGATATGCAACGGATCGGACATGTTCTTGGAATATAGCCAGGCCTTGACAGCGTCAAAATCTGCAAGGTCAGAATTATGGAGAGCTTGTTCAGACTTCGCGTGGAGCTTGATCGCGTGCGCAAGATCTTTTGATGCGTCATCAAAGCGAAGAAGCACAATATTGACACCGCAGCGCTTGCGGTACAAGTCGATTAGTACTGCATAAGCGGCATCGGTACCTAGAGCCTTGCGCCCTCGCTCGTAGCTAGTCTAGTCAGCCGTGATCAATGAGATCAGGAAAGTCATTGACAGACCATGCCAAAGCTTGTCGAAACTTCTTCTTCAAAAACATCATATCGCCCTCCTTTTTCCAGCCCGCGGCTGTCTTCGATGGGATGTCTTTGTCCAAACTACGCCATTCAAATGGAACGAGGGGAGCTGTTAAGTCCAATAGTACCAAGTCGGATGGGTGGTCGACGCGGATGTAATAGCCACCATATGGCGCAATAGTCCAACGAGGTTGTCGGATCGCCAGAGTTGAGTCTTTTGACAACACCGGATCGTTCATCGAGTCTTCGAGATTGCAAACTGTCAGACGCGCAATCTCGCCGTGCTCATCCTCCACAATCGTAACACTTGCGGAGTGAACAACCGGTTCGGTCAAGGTGCGAAGCAGGATGACTTCGTCTAGATCTCCCGTCGCAATTCTCAGGTCTCTAATTCGAGTGCGCTTTGCTTGCGACAATGAAACTTTCGACGGGCAGTATGACATGGGCAAGATAATGTTCCGTGGTTGCAGGGCATTTTCGGTGTGAAACTTGAGATGTCGATCATGTTCCTGAGCTAGCGTTTCTTTCGATACCTCTTGGACGACCTTCTCGCCTTTATGGCCTTGTGCCTTCTGCGATAGCTCTTTTGTTTCATCTGGATCCTCCTCGTACAAATTGTGGGATTGTTGCGGGCGGACCATGATTTACAGCTGAGTTGTTGTCGTCGGTCAACAAGTACTGGTGGTAGCAGGCTTCTCATGAGTGTTTCAGATGCGCGACTATATGTGTTCGAAGTTCCAAGTGCTGGAATTGTAGTCTTGTTGGCCGTGTCAAGGTGTCCTTCTGGAAGCGGTTAATCTGATCAATCTCCAACATCATCTATTTCACGCATTGACAACAATTTGCACCACTACGCTGAATCAAAAGCATGTTAGGCACGGATCGAAGTTCCGAGATCCGTCCACGTGGTAAGTTGTACGCGTTGTGACCGTCGTGTCGCGATAGGTTCGGCTGTCACAGAGGTGTGCAGCTTTGCGCATGAAGAGACAGCGCTGTTGTACTCATAGATATGGGTTCGCAGCGATGAGGAGAAGTTGATGATGCCATGTTATCCGTATGCGCCTGGAAGTGCGTGTCTGAATTGTTTCGTGCGACGCGTCGAAGGACAGCACGACTCGCCGGTCCAAACGCTCGGACCACAGTTCTCGAAGACGTCATGTCTTCGAGAAAACACCTGTCTGTCTTTGAGCATCGCAAACCTTCACCACATCATCGGCTCGAAGGTGGCAAAATACCATCAGTCCTATTTCCTAAATCTCTGGAGCTTCCATAGCTCTTTGTATGCACTTCACTACCTCGTGTCGTCTCTAGTGTGTCCTATGCCACCCCTGTGTATCTACGCGCCTAGCCAATGAAGCCAACATAGGCGTCGTACTTGTGTGGGAAGTCTTCTTGGGGAAAAAGCTTCCCGTTGAGGTTGTCTACCTCCTTTTGGCCGAGGCCTGCGGCGTAGGACATGCCTACGACGGATTCCCAGTCGGGGTGCACCACCTCTGTGTTCTAGTTAGCCCCTGTATTTACCTTGCTGTCCGGGGAAAGACTCACCCCATTTGACCTGCCTGCAGCCCTGGTAGTCGCGACCGCAATTGCGATGCGAAAGAAATACCGGGCGCTGATGCTCGCGGCACCAGCGGAAGTGGTCTTTGTGGAAGCACTCGAGCTCGAAGGTGGGCGCGCCGCAGAAGCTGCTGGGAAGAGTCAGTCATGGTCAAAGAGACGGAGAGTGTCAATTCACCAAGTGCGCTGGTCGTGGTGCAGCTTTTGCTGATGCCTCCTGGCGATGCGCTCGATGGCGAATGGCAAGAACTGCGCATTGTCCCTGCTGCCAGCAGTTGCTCTTGGCTGGGGCAAGCTCGAGAAATCTCGCGGAAGCAGTTGCTGCTGACCGAAACCTGGTGGAGCCACTGGATGCGAGCCGAAAGTCATGGGCGCGCCGAAAGGTGACGGGTGTCTATGAGGCGAGGGCAGTGGAAGGGGTTCGCGGCTTGACCTGGAAATGCGCCTGAATAGCCAGCAACAACATTCGGGCCAGCAAGACGAGCGACCGCGTTTTCGATGTTGGTCACACGCTGCTCCAGGCTGTCAATTCGGGCGTTGAGCGCGTCAAGCCTGCCATCAAGCGCTTGAAGTAGGCCAATAAGCTGGGTGGAGACATTTTGGCTCATGGTGGTTGAATTGCTGCAGGAACTGTATGGAAAGGTTGTGCTTGAGAGGCCAGAGGGTGGGCTAGAGTTGTCGGGTATATAACTGTGGTGAGGCAACTGCGGCACGCTAAGCGAGGCTAACTCCACCAGCGATATCTCTGGGGAATGAGCGACAGCTTGATCGAGCACTCAAGACTCCAGGGAACGCTCCTGGCAAACAGAAACGTAACTAGCTTGACATTCCCAGCTTGCTCAACCGCAAACCAACGGTGACTCCCTTTGAACGTCCATCAACCATTTTTTTGATCCGATTGTTTACAGAAACTAGTTAAGGATATGAGCATTACCTCTTTTTTCTCGTGTCTTTGTATTTCCACGCGTTGAGCAGAATATCTTCATTTTTTATATCCTATTCTTACTAGTCAGGATCATGGCATTCATACAATCATGATTCGACAAGAGCAACGAGAGAGAATAATGTGGAGTGTTGGGAGGGCTATAGCACTAGTGCTGAAAGGAAATAACTGTAACTAGGAATGCATTCTGTTCGATTGTTGTTGTTGTTATTAGGAGAGGACTCAGGGGTCTGGTGAGCGCTGCTCAGACGCAGTGCTGCGATCAGTGCGCCTGATCGTGTGACTGACATGTCGACAATATCTATGATCCGACATGGAGTAGCATTTAATATTGGTGTGAGCTACACACATGCTAGTCATGGAATACTGAAGTGGTGCTAGAACAAGTGAAAAATCAGGAGTCTCACCACAGCCGCCTTAACTCCAACTCCTGAAACGCCGGAAATCCTCCAGAATTCTGATTGCTGAGCATCATCAGGGCATCTTAAGCCTCCTCTTTAGCGGTGTTGTCCTTCTCCTCGGTGGCGTCTTGCATCTTGCCGCCCAGTTCGGCACACAGCTTCTTATCTGTCTCCACGAGTTTGGCCTTGAGCGCCTTGATGTCAGCCGCGACCTGCATCAACCTCTCCTTACGGAATTTCTCAAGCTCCTCGAAGGCTTCCTCGATGTGCGCGTATTTGCTCTTGATGAGGTCGCGCTTGCAGGTCGTAAATTTGAGCTCGTCGCCCTCGGTCTTGCGGCAGTTGATGTAGTCGTCTGCCATCTCCACGATCTCGTCGTAGTGCTCGCGAGCCTTGCGGATGACGACGAAGTGGCGCTGAGACTCCACACCGAGAGCAGCCAGTATGAGGAATGCGGGCGGAAAGTTGTCGTTGTTGTCCGACATGTTGAGGTCGAGAGAGGTGTTGGATAGTGGTGGGGTGGTGTGAAGGAGTCGGTCGCTTGGCTGATCTGCTCGGAGCGGTAGAATAGAATGAGCTTGTGACGTTGCTTGAAGAGAGTAAGGTATAAGAAGCGTGGGTGAGTGAGAGTTATATCGCAAAGCGCTCATCCAACCCGGCATAGATTCTTCTTCGAGCTTCCAGCAGACAGTCACCACGAATTCGCCGTTGCCGGGCCACTGATCCCGAGCATTGACCAACCATCAAACACGTGAGAGCTTAGCGCAGCCAACCCCTGGAGCCCTACAAAAGCTCCTCAGCTCCAAGTCCTGCTTCTCTTTTCTCATGGTCCGAAGCATCTAGCTGCGCCCCGTCAGTTTCGGTGTTCGATCAGTGCCTGTCCAGAGCAAATGGAGTTTGTGACTCGTGCTATGTCTTTTTTAATGACTGGTGCGATTGGTATTTGACTTCGACATTTCATCAAGTAGCACATGTTTTCTTTGATGCAAGTGATATTCAACAAACATGCCGTTTCTGTGATGTACTTCTGCTGTCGATGATGAGTGTTGTGTGCCTTGGGATTCTGTTCATCTTCATTGCTGGCATTCACCATGAGACTGGACACAGACGGCAAATCTGCTTGTGATTTATGCTCTTCGATGCCAAACTCAACGTCAGACTCCATTTATCATTCTAGCATCAACACGATGCTCTTCGCAGGAGGCTTAAACCACCATGGAGGCCGCTTCAATGTTGCCGTCTGGTGGAGCTTTCGGCGCGGACCGGTGCCGTCAGGTCACGTTGGTATTGTCTTCGGAGTTAGGAAGAAGCGATAGATGTGGTATGTTTAAGTATAGATGTTGAGAGATGGAAACTGTCTAACTGCTGTTTCAGGACGGCTGGCAAGGAAAATGACATAAGATCCCAGCACCCAAGACCCTTCTCCCGTCTTCGCCGCTATCCGCGGGACTCGTCATGAGTGAATGCAGTACAGCTAGAGGCGATGCACAAGCAAAAGCGGCTATCCGCAATCTGGAAAGGCAAACGCGAGCTTGAGTAAGAACACTTTGGAGCGCAGCACATATTTCACTCGCGATAGCTCAGGGCTCCCCAAGCTACAAACTCCCTCCAGCGCGACACTCTCGTCTACTGCCACGCATCGTGCAACCCCACTACTCAACCAGATCGCCCATCAACCACCAGCCCGCGCAAGATAGACTAACCCTCCTACAGCCCCACCGACAGGACTGCAGTGTCACTTTGGCACCACCTTGCGAAGAGTTACTAGCAAGGCCTTCAACTATGTCTTCCCGCGCCATGGTAAATAGCAGAAAGCGCAGCGCGGATTGGGAAAACAACTACGATGACAAGCATAAGATCAAGCGAGCAAGGGAAACTGTGCGGCAAGGTCCGCAAGCATCTTTATTTGCGCCGTGTAACAATTGCTGACTTCTTCCAGAAACCTCTTCACCTCCGCCTCCCGTAGCAGAGACCTCACGTCGTACGGCTATACATGCACCGCATACTAAGACTTTGGATACAACAGGAGAGAAAGAGGAAGATTCAGATGATGATCAGGACTTTGAGGATGTTCTCATCTCCGGCTTGAAAACCGACGTTGCTCCTACGGCTGCAGCGCCGTGTGCCGACGAGAAGAGCAGCGATGAAGCTACCGAGCCTGTCGCAGGCCTGGGTGCTTCTGCTGGAGATATAGCCGCTGATCCATCGTCGGATGACGGAGATGCAATAGTGACGAACTTCACCAAACACATCGTGGAGACGAGGATTCTCGAGACATATCTCCACGATCTTCCAGGTGCTGGTCACTGGGACAAGGCTAGTAGGCGCAAACAGAAGTGGAACGACATGACGCCTGAGCAGCGTTACGCTTTAGATGAGGAAAAGAAGCGTGACAAGAAAGAGCGAGACGTTAAAGGTTGCAATCAAGGTGAGGTGGCGCCAGCGCCCTCGCCAGAGAAGCGGCAATTTGACTCAGATGAAGCGATCGCGGAAGGCGATCCTTACTTTGCGAAAGGATGCAAGCGCCGTATAGTGTTCAGTTCGGATGAAGTGCCGAATAAATACCAGTATGCTCTTTGGGAAAGCGAGGGCATGAAGCGGGATCCGCCGCACGAATTCTTGACCGCAATTGACAAGGCTTTCAACTGGATGTCTATGCGACCGATAACGGAACCCTGCCATTTCATTCTGAAAGTGGGTGCGCTAAACGGTTTCCGTGGCCATCCAAATAAGCTGGCCGATCGCTTGAACAGTATGTGGACGCAGTACTTCAAGATCAAGCGTTGGGTTTCAGCGTATGTGACCATCGAGTTGCAATTTCCACATCCACACCCAATTGCAACCGTTGGATATTTTCAGCCCTTCACGAGCGCGCTCCTCAATCTGACTGACAAGAAGAAGTTAGGTCATCGACTGACGATCCAACTGGCAATCCACGCCGACACCCATACAATATCAGGCCCCGACTCAGTCGCACGTTCCAGAATTACAGTTCGGTCCACAACATGCGTGGCACATGCAGAGCATTCCATCAATGCGGACACCAAAGACCGCATATTCATCGCCGAATCCTGCAACTTCGGATGAGACTGGTCACACTCCGTCATTTATCTCATCCTACGGCTCGATACAAGCAGGCCGGTTTGAGTTGAGCAGCACGTATCAATCGCAGCCACAACAGTTCTTACGGTACAGGCGCTCCACCCCCAAGAGCGCAAGTCTCTACCACACACTGCACAGTCAACCATACGAAACATCCCACCAAATATGGCTGGAAACAACGAACTGCCAGAACAGAAGACGAGAGTTGTTCCGGAGGTTGAGCGACTTTGTGCTCTTGCTACCCAAACTGCTCGTCGGGCCGTGGATCGCGCCAAGGCAAAGTATCTTGAGCTGAACGGCGATCCGGATGTTTATGCGCCATGGGCTCAAGAAGCTCAAGCAATGAAGTGGCAAGACACCTTCGAGTCAGTATACAAGCAATGCTTTGAACGGTTGCGCAATGAGCATTTTGCTCGAATTCGGGCAGGCTCGTGGCAGCACGCACCTCATGTTCAGGCTAATGTAGACGTTGCGCCTACACATGCTCCTACCATTACTGGAGTTTCAAGCGGTGCTATAAACCAGCTCCAGCCATTAGCAGGTCCTTCCCATCCGGTCCAGACCTGGCCTGTCTTGCCTTACGACCTAAGCAAGCCGTCTGTCAACCATTTCGAACACTATGGTGGTGCGACGAAGGAGCCCGTTGATCGCGATGATGAGGACTCCAGAACTAGGCACGATGCTCCAGGTGATCAGAATAGAACACTGGCGATCGCAACGAGTCAGCCCATTCCACGACCTATGTCACAGGCTGTGGGGAAGTGCAAACGTCCTGAAGATGAGCGAAGTGTTGAAGTCGATACGATAAAGCGCGCGAAAGCTTAGGCATCATTGTCCCAGCCTAGTGCGATAGACGGAAAGTTGTGTAACAGTAACGTTGTACATCGACGAAGTTTGATCAACACATTCTATCCAATTGAGACCACAAAATCGACATCTTATTCGCATACATTCTCTCCATACCATTCAGTAACGCAACGCTCAGATCCAAAATGGGCTCTCTATTCTCTAAGCCTGCTTACCAGCATCACTCCTCGGGCTCAGCGGCTCTTCTCTGATGATACGTCGATGACGGCTGTTCTGCGCATGCAGATAGTCCATGACACACGCCCACACTGCAGCAGCACTATTGAACATCAGCAAATCACCCGAGTCGGTATTACAGCAGTTTGCACTCACGCTGCAAGACCCGAAAATGCGGCCGTCGAGCCTTGACCAGCACGTCGAGCAGTGGCGCTTTTGGCGACCTCAGGGTTTGAGACATTGGAGGTAGCATCGGCAGCAAGCCGGGCGAGCGTCGCCATCAAAGCGATACATGCGAGGGAATAGATGGCATTACCAGCGACGGACACGATGCACGCGGCCTTTTCAACCTCGTAGCGTAGCCGGACTGTCGACAAGGGTAATGCGTCGCGCTCAAGGATGAGGAGCGTGACGAATATGATAGAGTTCCATGCCGTACCGAAAATGGCCTGATGAAGCAGATGGGGTTAGCAAGACATAGAATTCGGGGAGATTCTGAGTTACATACTACTTGATAGGTAATGCTGAATGTCGACACTGCCGGACTGAATTGCGTGAATGTACTTGTCATAGGACCTCCCGTACTAGTATCCGTGCGGACGAGGTTGTTGGTCCAGAGCAAAGTGCATAGAAAGCCCGCCGTGAAGAGCAGGACTGCGAAGAGGACGGAAAAGCTGTGCGAATATTGCCACAATGTTTGGCGACCAAAAGAAAAGCCGACCATGCTGTGCGACCTTCGTGTACTTGAATGTTGTGTCACGATAGGCGAAATGTTGAAGAAGGACAGTAGAATATAATGATGAGGGTTTCGTAGTTGGCAAACGGAAGCACTAGTGGCAGAGCTTATTTCAACTTATATCTCTGGTCTGCACGAAGAGCCGCATCGATAGTATGGTACTCGTGTTCAATGCGGCCGGTAAACGAAACAGAAGGACTGCGCATCCGTGGGTTGCCTAAACATTATTCAGCTGCTTAGCGAAAGTGATGGATACAGCCAATCATGCTCCGCGTACCAGCGTGCAGGGTCTTAAGTAGGTGGCATTGTGCGAAAACGATATGCACATCACCGCTGAGGCCACTTTCCGCATATGGCTGATTTCGCGCCAATCTAAGCTGACTCGGGATGGTCTGGGGTCCAAACGCAGAGAGAAGGATTTTGGCCCCCATCATGACCATCTTGGCAATGTACGCTTACGCTAATGGCGCGCAGCCTGCAATCTGATTGGAACAGGGCTATCTGTCATCAGGCCACTTGTGTCACTGTCATTGACCTTTTGTATACTCCGAGAAAGCCAATGGGTTTGTCTGTGTGCTGTCTGGTGGTCAGCGAACTGCGTTCATCGCGGAGATCTTACGATAATCGCAATCGCATGCGCTCTGTGTAAATATAGGCCTCTGCGAAGGGCGCGAGGCTAAGCGCAAGAATCACCATCACTTTCTCATCTCACGTTCTCTGATCTTTATCGCAAGGCTGAAAGATGCCTTCACCACTTCGACATCTCTTTCCTCGACACAAGGACAACGAAGGCAAACTAAGCTTAGAGTCGGCAAAGTCGCCAAAATGGCCAAAGTTTCCGAGATCTCCAAGATCGCCCAAGTCTCCTAAACCTTTGACCTATGCGGAAAGGAATCCAGATCGTGTCTACCAGTGCCAGGGCTGCAACCATGTTGAGAACCTGATAACACGGAGAATCGAGCAGCGACAGAATGATCGGGAGGAGAGGTTGGGTGTTGTAGCTCTCTTGCACAACAGCTTCGATGAGTTGGATCAGTGTGCTCACAAATGCGCGACTTGTCGCGTGTTCCGCCAGTCACTCATCTTGGAGGAAGTGACTTTCGATGGAGTGTGGAAAATTCACGATACACGAGAAGAAGTGTTCGTCCGCTGGAACCAGACGGCTGCTGCAGGCGGTACATCTTGCGTCTTTCTTACTGTAGGGATCGAAGACGCACCTGGGCTTGCTGGGGTAGTCAACTGTAACAGTCACAATGATATCGTGCATCTTGCGCTACATCCTGATGGTCGCGGCGCAGTTGTTGTTGAACAAGCGAAGCGTTGGCTCAACACTTGCCTCGTTAGCCATATCGGCGAGTGCGACAACCTCAAATTCAGCAGCGAAAATCCGGAGCTACTGATCGAGATCCTATCGTCGGACTTTATACGGTTATGCGAGAACCAGACGGGTGGTTACGTGGCACTGAGCTACTGCTGGGGCGATCCGAAGACGCTTACGAAACCTGAACTGGAGCAAGTGAACCAAGGGAAGACGGTGATGAACAACGTGAAGGATCGTCTGGACCCATTTGCTATTTCCGATCTCCCGGCGACTGTGCGCGATGCGCTCCAATTCTTTCATGCGATGGGTCTGCGCTACGCCTGGATCGATTATCTCTGCATCGTTCAGGACAATCCGAAAGGTGTGGCGACTATGCACAAGGTCTACTCGAATGCACTCTTCACCTTGTGCTCGTGTGCCACCACGCGAGCCACTTCGGGATTGTTCGACCAGCGCGAGGCGTGGACTCGACGGACTGAGCCATGTCGACTCGGTGGTCAATGGCTGACAACATCGGACATGTCTGTGAACGAGCTGCGTCTGAGGTCGCCGCTAGCTGGACGTGCTTGGACGCTCCAAGAAGAGAGGTTGAGTCCTCGAATGCTCTATGTCTCTAGTAGTAGGATGTATTGGTCTTGCGCCAAAGCCAACGAGATGGAACTGAAGCCTGTATACGAACAAAAGGCCACCAAGGTACAAAGACCCGTGTATGCAACTACTGGCCGCAATACGCAGATGCCACTCGCCCAGGAGTTCTTGCTGGCCTGCCGAAACTCTGGTTCGAAGGACCTTCACACCTACTGGGCGGACATCGTCAAGTCATATGCGTTGAGAAGCATGACCAATATAAAGAAGGATCGACTGAACGCTTTGTCTGGCTTGGCGGCGAAGTATGCGAGCGCAAGCAGCCATGAGGAATATCTCGCCGGTCTTTGGAAGAACGATCTGCCCGCGGACCTTGTGTGGAAAGTAGACCGACCAGTGGACTTTGATTACAACAATGTCGACCCGACCGAAAGCCCTTGGCCGTCGTGGTCGTGGGCTGCGCTCCCGCTGCAAACTGTGATCGAGACAAATGTTGACAGCACGAGATCGTCGTTCTTCGACAGGATCGCCGACAATGAAGAGATGACATCAGAAAATCCAGAAGACAACATCAAACGGGGAGAGACAGTCAAAGACATGTGTGTTACAGGTCGCATCCGCCCTCTCTGGGGGTCTAACTCTCGGCGTGTTGACTGGACTAGCGTCAGCAGACGAGTTGACGGAGAGGAAAGGTTCTCTTTTGCAGCTACTCCCGAGCAGAATATGCATGCTATAGAGCCCCGGTCTGGTCGCGTTCTGGTGTACGAAGATCGAAAGACAGAAATAGTTGGCCAGCTTGACTTCTGGCATGACGTCGAGAAAGTGCAAATCAATTCAGCGAACTTGACGGCTTTGGAGATTGGAGAAACGACTATGCTTCTGCTGGAACATTCCGATAAGGGAGCGTACCGGCGTGTAGGAGTCGCCTGGCATGTTCGTAAGGACTTCTTTGCGGCGGCGGACCATAAGATCTTGATGATCCGGTAAGGCAGGGATCAGCTGTTGCCGTCTTTCGGGTCACATGCACGCCCCGAGTACAAAAGGGGCTTAGTATTTCTCACGTGTGTGATATAGAAGAAGAATGAAGGACTGAGTTGATTGTATAGCTATGAATGAGGGAAGCTATATATATGTGTAGACTGAGAGAGCATAGGGATAACCCTGCTAGCGTGTAACAGTATTTCAACGTCGAATAAAAAAACCGTCACTCACCTTCTTGACTCTTCTTCCACATCACCCTCACCAGAAATCTCGTGCTTTCCCTGCCGCCAAAGCCTCCACCCAGCGAGGCTACGCCTCCTTCAGCGTGGTGTTCCAAACGATGCTCCGCTTTCAGCTTCTTACGACATACTTAATGATTCTTACGACGTGACGGAAGAAACGAGGGCAGATCACGCCTGCTCTCGCTTTGGACGGCTATGGTGAAGGCTAGTTGCCCATCAACCACTGTGCTTCGTTACCTTTGGGCTTGCCTTCCTGACTGCATCCAGGCACAGCATTGTGCCACGGCACAAATCCCGTCACACAGCGCTTGCTCCTCACCTGGCTCGCTGACTGGCTCATACGGTTACGGCTACACTATGCCTGGCCTATTCGATTTCAGCCTGACGCCCAACGCACGTCCATGGGAGCCGCATCGTATAGCGCCTTCCAGCTCCGCTCCATGACGAGCCACGCGGAGTTCAGAAAGAAGTTCCTTCGGACGACAGTGTTTATTCTGGCCGGAAGTAAGGTTTCTTGTCGCTCCGCATGCAGCTCACCAATGCTGACATTGAACTTGCAGCAGCCACATCAGTGGCACTTCTTTATATGCCAGGCGCGACCGAGGCCATGCCACGGGCTGGCTCTCGGCTGCAAACTGATCAGCGTATGCCCGCGGGCGCTGGTATCCCCATCTTCTCATCTCTTGAGGAGGTAAGTCGCAAGTCATGCCTGCCTTGAGCGAGTACACTGACGCAGATAGGCCGCCGAAAGCTTGTGCATGAACGGTGGCTGTTGTGTTGGGACGTACATCAATAGGCGTCGGGGCTCGCTGGATGGATACGCAGGTGACTGTAGCTACGAGAAGAACAAGATGACATCGCTCGGTGGCATACAAAGATTCATGGTGGTGAGCAAAGTGGTATACATCTACACTGTCCAAGCCTGCGTGTACTCTTGCAAGATCCCCGTCCTGGTCCAATTTCCCTCCCATTCATCCTCGCTGTCTTCTCTTCGCTCTGCTTCTCTCCCGTTCTCCGCCATCTGGTGGTCGTCTTCTTCTGGGTGGTCCACCGCCAGGCGCTGGTCGAGTGCGCCTGACAGCTTCCCAACCCAGCGGCGAAAGCCAAATCTTCTTCGCAGCCAGAGAATTGCTCTTCGACCGATGCTTTCTTTGCTCTCAAGCTGGGCTAGGCTTCCTTGCTGCATTGTTTTAGTCATTGCTCACCTGTAATCGAGCTTGTTGCATACGCGTGCCCCTTCTCCTCCTCTTTTTCTCCGCTTCTTGGCGGCATTGTGGTAGAGTTGTCTTCTTGAAGACGGTGCGATGGTGAGCTTCGGTGCTGTGGAGCGGTGCTCAATATCGGGCGGAGACTATCCGTAGTGAATTTGCCAAAGAGTAAAAGTGAAGCAGCTTTGCGAATCTACGTCCTCGAATCTCCATACACACTAGCATAGAAATGGCATGGCTTCATGATGATGCAGTGAGGGTGAACGATCCCATGAAAGCTATCACATGCTACGCTGCACTGCTTGCGCCTCTTCACCGTTGACCACGTAAGGGTCGCCCTCAGACCGCGCTATTCGCTGGCATACAGTTTTCCGTTGACGAATCGCGCCATATTCTAGAATCTTCCCGCGTGATTTTCCCTCGTTTGCACTGCTCCATCATCTGAGCCGCGTTGCACTAGCCTATATATCCGACCTTCCACAACTGTAAGCCCACTTTTCTACTACCATTGATGCAGATATCCACAACAGTCTTTGACACCGGGACCGACCCCTGACTTCCCCAACTCGATCCAAGATGTCGTCGCCAACTACTCCAAAAGCCACGCCCGCAAAGCCTGCCTCGCCTTCTTTCGAGTCATCGCCTGACACTCCTTGCCCCGCGCGGTCCTTCAATCGCTTCACGACTGGCGATTTCGGTGGCCGCATTGCGAATGCGCGCAACCTTCGTCAACAAGAAGCCCCACCAGCACCTCTTCCACGCACCTCAGTGTGTGGCTCTGAAGGCGGCGTCATCCTTGAAGGCTCACTTCACTCTTCTTTGGGACCTGCTTCGAGCCACAAGGTTCGTCCCATCTACGGCGGCTTTCCTGGAAGCTACGTTGGTCCCTACGACTCCTGTGGCAAGACTCCTGGCGATCAACATTTGCCAAACACCAGCATGTCGGTTCAAGAGTGGGAGACAAAGTGTGCCGGACTTCTTGCCAGTCTCAAGGTCGCTCCTACACCTGGTCGACGCATTGCCTTTGGAGAAAACCCGCCCGTCACATTCCCGGAGAAAGGCAAGGAGCATGTCTCTGCGGTGGATGGCAAGAAGGTTAAGCGAGAGGTGCCTCAAGGTGTAAGTAAAAATACTCCTGCATAGCGAATGCTCACTGACAATATCTAGGCTACCGATTGTCTACTCTTCCTCGGTCCCTTCCGCATTATCCGGCAAACCTGCGCTGCGAATCCGAAGCACAAGGGATATGTCGACCTGCAAGCCTGGTTGGATTCGCATATGCACGAGTCACTCCACAAGGTCGTCAAGTCCGACGAAGTCATCCGCGAAGTCGTATACACGGTCAGTATACCCATGATAGACAGCGACTGGATGTTCTACAACGAGGTGTTGGCGGAGTGCTTCCCTGAAGCTCGCGAGCTTCACTTCTTCCTGGCTCCTGGCTATGACCATGTAGACCAGTTCACCGCGCACCACAAGTTTGAGAAATCTGGTCTTTTCGAGAACGAACCAGATATGCTCACCAAGGATACATTGACTCTTGAGGGTCAGTCCAAGGAGGAGATAGTGGCAACCATGGTGAAGCAGCATCGTCTGAGCCTGCCACGGGACTATGGTCGTCCTAAAGACTTCCGTCCTGAGCTTGTGCCGGAAGAGATGGGCGGGAAGATGAAGGGCTTCCAGATGTAGGGAACAGAAGCCTGTAGATAGTCGGTTCCATGTAAGGGAAAGATCATTCGTCAGCAAGTAGCGCTTCAAGGCTTCTGAGATGAGGTACAGATAGTCTCATGGCGCAATGTAAAAGTCTCATACCCTGAAATCGTTGCTCTCCCCACATTTCTATCGTTGTGAGGATCATCATGCTACCACATCGCGGCCTTGCCTCACTGGACCTGGAGCGTATTGTGCTTTGCTCTGCGCACTCGACTCGGAAGCTGTAGATATATGTGATAAGGTTTAAATCCTTCATCAAAACATATGAAGGGTCGGTGGTGTAATGGCAGCACGCTCCAGCTTGTCTGGAGAGGCCCGAGTTCGATTCTTGGCCTTCCTTATTTCTTCTGCGTGTCACACAAGGCTCGAGTCGTGTGTGCCACGTAGAGGAATCTTTTTGGCATTTCCAATTCTGTGGCAAGCCTTTGTGCATCACAGGTCTGTATTGGTCGTATACGATCATTACGTTCGAGTTGAATAATCCAACTGTAGCATTACGTAGTCAGATGAGACCACGTGGAGGTTGACAAGTTGCCTGCATGCCTTTTTGCTTTGCACCTGATCGATCGTTCTCAATATCTCTGACCAAATGCATGAGACACTGTGGTATGCTCAGGCGGTCAAGCGGCGCCATGCTCTCCGCGGAGCTGCTCGTTTTCTTGCTGCCTGAGACTTTGAGTGGGTCCCATTGACTCAACAAGGTCACCTCGACCAATCTTGCCCCAATCGTAGTGGCCATGACTTCGGAAGATACCGCCGGTGTTGATAAGGTAACGTGCTTCAGCACGAGCCTTACGCTAGCGAGAGCTCCTGCCTCGCTCACCATAAACACCCCTCATCCCCTCCCTCACTCCTCTTTTTCCTTTCCCTTACGCCTTCACAACCTTGGTGACATGCAGAAGAAAGCTTTCCGGCACCCGAGCAGGTGTACGGCGCGGCCAGCAGTGATCATCAACAACATCAACATCACTGGTAAGTTTCTCCTTCTCATCTCACATCTACAGCTTGACACTGACATCGTTCAGCTGCGCCCGGCGGCACTCGTAAGTCTCGGTCGAATCGGCCGTCGGCCTTCTCGTCAGAGATTCCGGGTGGTGCGTCTTGTCACGCTGGTGCAAAGCCTCAACCTTCGACTTCCGCACCGAGTATCAACGGTGGCAGGCGCACTATCCAGAGTCGTTGCCATTCGATTCGAGACAATTGAGGTGAGTACCCTGCCCGCGTCTCAACCGCGTCCACTGACATCTCCGCAGCTAATAGCTCTGCTCGGCGCCTCAAATCCCGACGACCCTCTCGCAAACGATGTTGCCCAGGAGATTTCCAGCTTCAGCAAGAATTCATGCAGAACGCGCTGTGGTGCAGGCAACCTGGCCTGGATCTGGTTCACCCATGAATTGTATGCTCAAATTCAGAGTCCGGTGGTGTGGCTATTACCCAACATTGAATGAAAGCCAACTTCAACCTTTACTTCCAATGCCATTATTGCCCGTGCTTGTCGTGTCACTGTTCTTGTTCCATGTACACATTCTTCTAATCTTTGTCACTCAAATGGTCATGAGTGATTCATTGGTGTGCCCATGTCGCTCATCAACTGGCCCTCGAAGCAGTCATGATGAGTCCAAAGTCAGCTCCGCGACATGCATATCTTTATGTACCCCAATAGAAATGGTGACAGCATAAGGTGTCTGCGGGAGCATAACTCCGAGTACGCAGACGCACTTGCTCGAGTATATTGCATGCGCTGCTGGACTCTATCGATCAGACTTGCTATCAATGCAACGAAGAGGCACAAACTCGAGATCTAAGAACCGTATGTGTCCGAATGCATCCTTAGAGCAAAGCTCTACTTCAGTATCAAGACCGAATGCTCTCTTGCAAGATGCGAAACGAACTCAGGTAGAACTTTGCTAAGTGCTCATCTTACTTGACCAAACAGTCCTGAAGACATCTCAGAAGAAGAGTCGCTCGGCTTCGACATGAACACAGAGGTCTTACTGCCCAGGTAAGTGGTACTCTGTTCTCAATTCGCTGGGTTCTGGTAGGATTGATCTCCTGCGACTGTAACGCTGTTTTTGTAAAGTCTACAGGGTCTGATTGTCATTTACCATGTCCATGTGGGTTCATAGTCCTTACTGGCCTTCGAAGGGCTCAGCAGCCGCACAACCCCAAAACCCCTTTTGCGATTCACGGAACGAATTTGGGTCATACTCTTCAAGATCAACCGCGCTAGCTTGAGGTCTCGGTCGCTGGAGGCTTCTCTGCCAGGAGCGCGACCAACTTTCCACTTGCGTTCAGTGCGCTGTTTGACACAGAGTCTGCGACGCAGCCGACAACCCTCAATAGACTTGCCATAGGTTGCATCTGTAAGATCTGGCTTGGAGGAATTCACAAAGATATGCTCGAGCCGTTGCGCTATACTTAGAGCCGTGCGAGAGCCGCCGTGCAGTCACAATGTCTGCAGAATGGCACCAACATCCGGGCCGCGCCGCAGAACCGAGACGGCGCATCGCGCATTGTGTAGCCCAGGACTGGCGCAACTCCTTGACCGTTCACATCGTCCAGTTCATTAACTACAAGATCAGCAGTGCGTGGATGGCGACTGTGATGTTCCTCACGCTCGACTCCGTACTCTTTTGTTGTTCTCGAACTCGACATCACCAGATCCCCCACTACTGTAGCTCCAACTGCACCACCACCAAACTCTATCTTCGATATCTCCAACACCACAAGTCAGGATACGAGTCAGCCCGTGGCACGCACGAATTGTATACGCTGTCCACCCAACGATCGAATACTCGAAGACACGTTAACAGGGAAGGAGGTCAGCAATTGGCTGGATCAGAATACCACAACTCCGCACTTGGGGTAGCCGGCGGAGGGCTCGTCTTCGGACTCGAGCGGCTGATGAATATAATGCGGAGGAGGCGATGAAGATGCTTCAGGGCGACAAGGAGGTCGGCGTCACCAAAGGCTGGAACAGAATACTGGAGGATGTGAAGAGTTTGGACAACCCAAATCGACGCCCTCCACAATGCCTCCGAGCAGATCGCCGCAATCGAAGCCACCGGGCACCCCTACTTTTGAAGTTTCCGACCAGCTACCATTGTGAAAGAATGTTAGCCCGGGCGCTGTAGTCTTGTACGCTCGAGTTCGGCTCAGAGTCGTGAGAATGTTGAACTTTCTCCACACCATGCATGATCGCCACCTTCTTTTTTACCACTGACAACAGCTGCAGTCAGAGCTCCAGAGCTCGCGATTAGTGTGCTCAGCGCATTGTGTATGCTGTTGCGCCGAATCGATCTGCGACCCGTTTTGCGCATGTGCGATATGCTTTAATTCTAGGCATCGAGGCCCCTCACTTTGTGTCGGTCACTGAAATCACCCACAAGGTCTTTCATGCGGAGATCGCACACCGTTTGGGACGGCGACTCAGGTCAGTACCCCTTCTCTCACTGGGACAACCTCAAGTCGCTCACTTCAACCGTCGCAGGGTCAACAGCGCGCCGCAGAGCCTGAACAGATACTACGACAGGAGCGAAGCAGGACAATCCCTCTTCGATAGCCGCATCGCTCACTCGCGACAGCGACAGCGAACTAGAATGGCAATAGATCTGGGGCTCCTATGTCAATAATAGCTCTTCGCGGATTCGGAACACCTCCTGCGGTGTAAATCATCGGGAGAAAAGCGCCTTGATCGGGACAGCGACAAGCATCGCAACCTTCTACGTCGGCGGCGAGTCCCCGAGCCCTTTCAAATGCCCAGAGTCATCTCAGTGCGACCCTCCGATTCGATCATCAACTAAATGCGACCTTCATCTAAACCACACGAGCCCGCCGAAGACACCTCGACAAGCCGATTGCGACGCAAAGATCATATGAGAAGGCGGCGGCACACTCAGCTTCATGCCCGCTTTCTTCGATAAGCAAGCGACGGAGTCTCACGGAGGCAGACGCACTAGCATGACAACATCCCAGAACTATCAATCGCGACCAGGGGCCACATCCCCATCCAACAAGGCGGCGTGGTCATATACACCGCAGCGTTCAGCGTGGCTGCCACGGAGAACGGAGTCCGTATACCGCCCACGCCAGTCCAGGCGGGAATGAGAGGCCGGGCATTCGCATCGAGTTAGAGTTGAAGTGAAGCAATACAGCGACACTGGAGAGCGTCCAAGAGGAGGGCGCGACTGAGCTCTGCCAGCGGCGAGACGACGAATACTTGATTTTAGGTCATCAACTTGAAGGCGTACCGCAAATAGCACACCATTTGGGGCGTCCACGTGGCAGAGCGCCTCGAAATAGCATCGACATAGTAGGGGTTCTGATGTGTCGTCGCCGTTGAAATCAACCGAAGGACCACGGTCAAGTATCGACAGAAGTCGAGTCGGGGCCACAAACGCCAACATTTCTGCTGGAAGTGTCAAATTCGGGTCGCCGTCTTAGAAGGACATTTGTCGTGCGCTGCGTCAACGGACTTTGATGCAGTCCATTCAAAGTTGGCACCTTCACATACGACTGTCAGTGCGCATTCATCAATACCATAGCTTCGCATCTTTGGCAGCTCGATCTTAGGACACAACCAATCCTTGGTGCTTCGTCCACCTTGGCGCAGGATTCAAGTACTGTAGGAAGCGGTAGATCTGTGTTCATATCGCTGCTGTAGATCTCATACGTGCTTCCCGCCTTTAGGCAAATCGCGGGTAGGTTCATGGACACCGTCATCGTTGCATGCGTAACCTGGGCTGACACTATACCAAGATTGATCGATCATCGAACCGCTCCGCCGAAAATGCGCATCTCCTTCAAGTTGCTCTTCGCGATTGGCAGACATTGAAGGCAATATCGATTCAGCTCATCTTGCACTTGCTCTTGCTCTTGCGAGACGTCGACCGCATTCGAGCCAACGGCAGCTGGGGTACATAAGACAAACTCGGATTGGGATACCAGGAGACAAGTCGATGGCAACCTTGGCGACGCTGGACTGTCAATGGAACACTGGAACACAAACGAGGACGCCAATCGACTACTCTGGGCTGTCGGATCGAGGACGGGCGGCGGCGGCAACCGACAGGATGTCCTGGCGTCCCTTGCCGATGGGCCACAGCAAGGGATAGCCGCACCGCCGTGACAACCTCTCACACTCCAGTCTTCACCGGAAAGAGCGCGAGAGCATCTATTTTCTGACACAACCATTCGCAAAGCCGACCAACAGCACTGCGGCACCACTGAAGAGAGCTTCCGCTAGTGCAGTTCAGTTCACACGTGCACATCCAGCCGTCACGATGGACTAGTCCCTTTGACCGTCGCTGGTATGGCAGAATTTGTGACTGCAATCTCACGAGACACTGCCTCAACCAGACGCTATGGACATCTTAGCGGACATCGTGCCCATGCACGGCGACTTCGCACAGTCACCACTGAATTGTCGCACGCTCTCCGAGGAGGCGTGCATTATCGACCATCAGGCATCTACATTCGGAACGATCCATGCCGAGACATGTTACACTAACTCTGACCGAGCGTGCCCTTCGAGCCGTTGGGATCTGGCAGACTTGGCGATCGTTAAAATTTAGGTCCCATGCAAAGATGGCGAGTCACGACATCGACTCCATCGATGGCTAACGAGGATTGACTCTTGTTTCCATTTTCTTGCCGTTATGCCGAGATCTTTGAATTTATCACGATGGCGCGAGGGCAAGAGGCGGAGATCTCGAATCCAGCTTCGTTGCGCCACGGCGACTCGGACTATGCACAGTCGTGGGACTTGCCAAAGTCGCAGTGGGCGGTGACACGCTTGTCCGATGTATACCGTCGTGACGGACTCCGGAACCAAGAATAGGAGGTCGCAGCAGCAATACGCAACTTGGGCTTTGCATAGAGCGTCCTATCTATCGTTGGTCTGAAAATTGATTTCCAAAACGATCCTGTCGACAACATCCGGTAACCCATGATTCGACAACAAATCAGCCACCCTTGATTTCCTGGGAGCATCATTCGAGGATCACGTCGAGATGGCGATCTGGGCGCGCCACCACCACAGGACACGAATCTTGATCACGCCCTCGTTGACACCAGCTGCACGACGTATGGACACCAACCATTGAAATGCTGCACCGAGCATTCTTCCAACTCATCTCGTGGGGATGTTCGAACGGAAGATTCGCATGACGTGGAATTGAAGTCATCAATCTTTCCAGTTACTGTTGCTGTTTCGATGGCCATCACCACTAATGGCATGTCGTCTTCATCAAGTAAGCCAAGAACAGCTTTGTATCGAAGGGACTCGCTGGAGTAGACTCCAAATCTGTCGACATCCATTTCCCACAGGCAAAGCAAAGCAGTCATGAGACTCTCCTCGAAGAGGAGCTCTTTGAAGCCACATCGCGTGCAAACGCCTCGTAGCTGTACTGATTGAAAAGCCGATGGACACCACGATCTTATGCCAATGCCTCCTGACTTCGAGGTGGAGTACTCCACTCAATAAGAATTGCGATTCAACCCTTTGATACTGATTTTCTCTTTCAATAGACATTGATTTAGAGCGAATGGCTTCCCTCTCTGATACCAACAACAGTCCTGCTCTTGGATTGCGCATACTGTTCGACGAACATGTCCAACGGTCCCGAGAATTTTCTGCTTCGAAAGCAAATAGTGAATTGTTCTAGTATGGTCTTCGAACGGCATTGCATCTCCCTTGCCTCCACGGAAGCGTGGAGTACGGCGGCATCACCATGCCAGCATCCACAACCTCAGCCCGATGCACCGGATCATAGACACCTCTGACGACCACCGTCGCCATGTCACGTCGGCAAGCCACCGCTTCTTTCTCGACTCAATACTATTCCAAGCACAGCACAAGCCACAGCTTGCACACTTGGAATGTATGCCAACACAGCGCACCTCGGAAATCATGCGCCTCTTTTCATGATGGATCACAGTCACAGCCACCGTGAGGCTCATCAGCCCATCTTCGTACCGTCTTTCCCAGGAAGGCTGTGATTGATCGAAGAAGACCAACCCATGGTGGGATGATTCGTGCAGGCCACCGCTTTTACACGTGGACAAGTCGCCGTCACAACCCGTCTTGGCTGTATCAGCACCTCTTGATTGCCAAATACAATTAGGATATCGCAAGGCTCATCAGCCTGGATTCGGATCGTTCTCACGTCCATCGGGCTGGTCGTTTGGGATGCAAAAATCTCCAAGAAAGCAATCCACCAGTCCGAGACTTCTACCATTCAGACAGGCCAAGACTGCCCAAACGGAGTAGGGGATGATCCGGTTTGGCCTTGCGCACGGCGAAACGTCGAATCACAATTCTGAACGGCAATCCTGCACCCAGATGTTTTCTCCGACTTGAATTTAGCGGTGTCGAGACTTGGCCGCCGCCTTTCGTTCACGCTCAACGTTCACATCGGACCAGGGCCGACAACTCGAACCCGGTGTGGCTATGGGTTCGGCCTCTTCAGGTCCAGGACGCGCAAATCATGAGAGCTTCTGGAAAGATTTGTGGCGGAGTCGATTCAACATCTCATTGTGCCTCGTTGTCGAGCTCCATCAGGATGGGCATTGCCGGCGAACCCAATACCAATTTGCCACACTATCTCGTCCTTCGTAATCACTATTATCACAGCTAAGGGCTGCCGTCGAGGCTGACTTGCCAAGAATGGTGGTGCAGTCTGTGACAGTGGTGTGGTCATCACTACGTACTCGCGCAATACAGAATATCCTAGGCTGAATCGTTTCCGACAGGACCATCTCGAGGTCCCATGCGGGCATGTAGTTGTCTCGAATCCCAGCTAGTGTCTTCGACGTGTCATTTGAGCACGCATTTCCATGGCAAACACCAGCTCGAAGTTCAGATGGCGAGCTCGAAGCTGGCGGTCGAAGTTGCATAGAGGCTAGTATATCCCAACCAAGATGTCGAAAGAGCCTTGACTATTGAGGTATGCGCAAACAAAGCCACTTTCAGAATGCTCGCGACCGTTTCGCATCTCCTGCCGGGATGGGATGAGGCGTGCGTTCATCTTGCGTTGGGATAGTATCAATTTCGTGGATCCAGCCTGTACCAGTCTTATACAAGTCATTGTCAACGATCCGCCGACATGGTAGTATGCGATCTCGTCGATGGGAGCACAAGAACGAACTTCGATGTATGAGATTTTCGAAATCTGGTGAAACATGCCAGGAGCGAGACAATTCGAAGAGAAGAGACGAGCCACACATCCCAATGTACTCGAGTCGATTCCGACGTTGGTCGACCTGACCTGGGCATATGGACGATATCGAGATGAAAGTGTCGATCAGGCGCAAGGACGTTGGTCGATATACTCAGAGACTCCACCCTCAGCAATGTCCGAAACGATAAGTCGAGCACGGGGGCGATCGTGTAAAGAATCTGAGCTTCGACCAGACCGGCCTTCAAATTCGTTGACGTTCACACAAACTATTGTGCTGACAACTTGCGCGAGGCCGATCGATCGAGGAGGGTGTTGTCGCGGACCTACATTATACAAGTGCGGTCAGCTTTCCAAAACAACACGCATGGTACTTACCTGCATCCTTTGAGGCTCACGATTCGCAAAACGGTGCGGCTATCTGGAGCTTGGTCAGGTTAATCGTCCCAACATAAAGCACCTGATCGACATACCAATCATCGGACGGCATTACAGCGTTAGCAAGCGCTCAGCATTGCTCATCGTTGCTATTCACCGAAGCAGTATCGAGTATATAAAATGATGCCGAGAAGGTTAGTGCTATCGACCAAGGCGGCGATGCGTTGTACTTGGTGTTAGTTGGAGATCAAGTTTGGTGACAGTGTCGACCATATCAAGCTCGGAGATGATACGCTGAGCTTGCATGGGTATCAAGGGTTTCGATCGTGGAGTGCGCCGAGAAGCATAATTGCATGATGGCGCCTCGTCGAGGACGACCATCGAGCATGATCAGACAAGTATCGCATTGGGAAGATTGTCGCATTCGGCTGTCCCGATATTGGCACATAGTGGGTGTATATTGTGAGGGTTGATGTCATAAGAGCGAGGCGCCTCATTGAGGTCGATTGATGTTGGAGTACGGTGAGCAAGACGTCGGCACAGATGTCAATTGCATTGCAGGTGGCGCATCATCGAGGACGACCAATTCGAATGCGTGAGTTCAAGTGAGAAAGAGCAGCCCGGACGCTGCTAGTTGTTCATGTCGAAGGAGACCGAACAAGATGTCGCTGAGGCTTGTCGATGTCGGAGATGTTGACTGCCTGGTAGAACCATGGGATCGAACACGAACCGGAATCGTATCGCCTTCAAAAGGCATCGCCGGCTTCCAACCGCTACCTAGTTGGGTGTGAACCTCACACTCTCTACCATGTCATCCTCCGCCACGATGCTCAGCGTTGACTTCTCAACAACCGACGTATCATGGGGACTAGACACAGCTGCAGTATACACGGGACGCGCCAGACTCAGATCTCAGACGACAGCACAGGTGCCATCACCAGTTGCGTCCAGTACGCTTACGAGACCCCTATGGACACTGACCTTTTCCCTTGCAGTGGCGTAGTGAGCCGCCTAGTAACCTTGCTGATATAGAGCGAGACAAGACTGAGGAAAGTATACGGAGAATGAGTGGAGAGAGAGTGTGAGAGATCACGGAAGTATGATCGAGACTGAAATGTCGACTGTTGGAAATGACCGCAAGCTAAGATGAGATGATGTTGCTGAAAGAGCTGGCGTGCGGGGTCAAGTCGGAATGATGAAGTCGAAACGAAGTCGAAGAGATGGAGATGTTGAGTCGACGAAAGAGATGGCTCATACTTCCCTGCTGACGTCTCCCAGTTGTTGGATCAGCAGGCCTACACCATGTCAAATCGTATGCCGTACGATTCCAAAGATATCGCAGAGGGACCCAAAGTGGCATGGCGATCATCGGACCACTCCTCGCAGAGCTGGCAGCCGATAAGATCATACGCACCGAAAGGCAGCGAGACATCAGGACTAGGTATTGGCTTGCCCCTAGTCGGCGTGGCGACGGATCGATGTTCAAGACGATGTTCATCAACGTCTACTGGTATCCGCTGCCGTTCCCTTATCGTATGACATGAGACTCCGAAGATGTCTTAGAGATACCCGAGTTAAAAGCAGCAGCTTCAACCAGTTTCAATATCGGAATCTGCGTCCTAGAGAGGCCCGACTTGAACATTGTCGCCGGCGATGCGATATGAACGAGGATCGTCTATAAGAATGCAGCGACGATCCACCACTTCCCATCCGATATGAATCGATGGTTCGGAATACGATGTCCAATAAGATGCCCGGACGCACAAGTCGAACTGTAGGAAGCATGTTGGCAACACCCAATACTCTGGGCCGATGCACGTGCTCCATTCAGTGTCCAGGATCGCCAGTGATGGCCGTGAAGACGGTACCGACTCTCATTATGGTTGTGATGGTGCAGCAAGCGATGCGCCATGCCTGTCAAGTTCTTGCGTCGACACCATCGAACAGCAATGTCCAGCTCGATCCGCCAAAATGTTCCTAGCTTGTGGAGTCGAGGTTGTACGAGATGTCGCCTTGCTCTCCGCTTTGCGTAAGTTCTCGGGCAAGTAGGAGATGGTTACGTCGTGCCTTCGCATTGGCGTCGCGGTCGTCTTATAAGGAGAAAGGTGCTGTCGGCACGCTGAGCAGCTGCAAAAACTATCGTACTCGATGGCAGTCGTGTTCGGTCGTTGCGGCATGCAAGATGCAAGATGCGGGGTCGGTTGCGGAGTTTCTGGGCAAGTTCAAGATCAGCAAACATCCTCATATGCATGTTCTGCTCGCAGACGAGGTTTGAGCATCCCTTGAGGTGGTCAAGAGACTTCAGAGCGCTGTGTCAAGTATGCCGGTGTTGATGTCGCGCCTAGTGTTGCAGGCGCTTAACCGGCCGGCGCCTTCGCTCGAGGAAGGAGCACACGCTTTCCAGGGCAAGAGCGAATATGAGGATGCGGGAGGTACTTACTATGATGTCTCTGATGGTCCTCTGATCCTTCTTCTAGTGCTCGCGAGTACGCAAGATCGAGGTCGGATGCTGGTGCACCTCCGCCCTCACCACCAAGAGCCCAATCGACACAGCGGCGCAAGAGAAGGTCCCTGAAAGATGGCGCTGAGGATGGCATGCCCCGTAATCAGCTCTATGAGCGATTTCAGGGCATCAGAGGCGAGGATGGTGTCATGAAATGAGGGCGAGCTCAGAGAAAGCGGCGGAGCTCGAGGGTCACCGCCGGCCCGCAAGACGAGCTACAACACCAGAAGAAGCTCGCGGTAGATGAGAAAGATTTCCTCTACAGGATTCTGGCATTTTCAGGATGTGCAGACGTGGTGCGTTGTGGTGGTGGGGGGGTGGGGGGGTGAGGGAGATGGAGGGGCGTGCGTCTTGAGGCTCACGATAGTTTCTTGGTGTTGACTTTTGCCAAAGATGAGATGGCCGCCCAGACACAACCACAACTTCACAACACCACAAGATACGGCTACCGGAGTACGCGGGATGCATTTCTGGGCCTCATTTTACCCTCAACAGGCAGATGCAGCATCTGCAGACATGGTGTTGGTGGTGTTGAGTATGGCCGCCTTCCCCAGAAGTAAAGTTTGGCGCGCCAACAGCTCGAAGCCGCAGCGTCCGGCCCCGCCATCACCGGCGCCCGCCGCCGTATTGAAGGATGGGAACTCCCTCGGCATCATCACAGCGTCCTCAGCGACCGTATACTGAGCATGGGACTGTATGCGCCATCGTCGCAGTACCACTTACTGGAACGGCGAGGCTCTTGCCCGCAGTAAAGTCCGTCCTGGACTGCATGCCACGAACCTCCGCACAGCTTGGCACCCCAGCCCACGGGCGTGAGATGCCCTTCAGCGACTTGAGAGCCGGCCATACATGATAAGGGTAGCCAGCAACCATGCCCGGGACGAGGACCTTATGCACGATCTTGCATACTGTGAGAACATGGGAATCGAGCATCGCACGGCACACCAACCAGAACGGCAACACATGGCAACAGAGACGCTGGGACTTTGACTAGGCTAGATGGCATGACACCAGTGCAGCGCAAGTTGAAGGCCGCGAGAAGACTCAGTAGACATGCAAGCCCAGAAAATCATCAGCAGGAGCGATTCGCGGCTTGTGAGGCAAGTTAGGGTTGACACTGGCATTGCTTCTAGAAAGCACATCCGCACAATGCATAGCGCGAAAATACCAATCCTTGAAATTGGCACAATTAGAGCACTCCCGAGCAGTAACAAAGTCTTGGTAAGAGCATAGTGGAAGCAAGTACTGCACAGGTTGTAGTGCGTATGATAGGTGACCTGGTTCCGCTCTCCACGGTAGGTCATGATTGAGAAACAGCGAGATCAGATGAAGAGCTTTCCTGATTTCGTCGTCATCGTTTCTGTCTTGAATTGAGTGGCTCATCACGACTTCTCTCATCCTCCAGGAGGTTGAGCGGATGCTATTCCATTTTCTGTGTGCGTTCCGCACCGATTTTCGCGTCAACTGCACGTCTGACCTTCCCCGGATCTGCACGGGCATCGCAACATCTATACCCCAGCAGATATCAATATGCCACCGGCACATGAGCAACTTAAACACCAATCTAGGAAAGGAGCCGGAAGTTTGTGAGCGCATGCAGCGAAACGCTAATGCTCCCCACAGTTCGTTTACACATCCTTGCCAGGTTTCAATATGGACGTCCAGTTTAGACTTTCTTCCGGCTCTACTCGCGACGACTAGTATTGCAACGTTGGAGTGGTAAGGTGACCAAATGTGACAGACGTCGGGGCGAAAGGAGCGGACTTTGCCCGGATTTGCTAAGCGGATGTTTGCTATAACCTGAATACTGGCAAAGAATGCCTTCATGTCTGGTGCAACATAACACGATATCTGTTGCGACAACTCGATATGCGCATCATTGCATCTGCAGCATGTGCTCTGCTGGCTTCGGCCGTGAGCGCCACACTACAGATCGTACCTGGTGCGACTTGGACAGCTGTAAACACAGGCCACGATCAGAAAGTGGGAGTGCATCTAACAAGCATCGCAGTCCAACACCGGCGAGCATATTCAGGCTCACGGAGGAGGGATGCTGAAAATCAGTGATAGGTGGTATTGGTATGCTTGTGCTCGTTCTCCCAGATCAATGAACCAACGCACTGACACAATGTAGGGTAGGCGAAGACAAGACCAACGGCACAGCGTTCATGAACATCAACTGCTACTCGTCCACCAACCTCGTCGAGTGGACTTATGAAGGCGCACTGCTGTCGCAGACTGCATCAGGCGACACTGGACCTGGCCGTGTCATCGAGCGTCCCAAGGTCATCTTCAACAAGAAGACCAACAAGTACGTTATGTGGATGCACATCGACAGCGCGAACTATGGCGAGGCCAAGATCGGTGTGGCAACTGGTGATAGTGTGTGTGGCAAGTACACCTACCTGCGCAGCGAGCAGCCTCTTGGTTTCCAAAGTCGCGATATGGGTCTTTATGTCGACGATGACGGGACTGGCTATGTACTTACCGAAGATGTATGTCCTACCCTCCTTTTTGCACTACAGTCAAGTCCGCTCACACTCCTCAGCGCCAAAACGGCCTCCGGATCAACCTCCTCTCCTCCGACTACCTCACGATAACGCGCAATATCTACACCTTCCCCGAAAAATACGAAGCGCCCACCATCGCCAAAATGAACGGCGTCTACTTCATGTTCGCCTCCCAACTCACCGGCTGGAACCCCAACGACAATTACTACAGCACGTCCACCTCTCTCTCCGGCCCGTGGTCCTCGTGGAAGAAGTTCGCTGACTCGGGCTCGAACACGTACGCTTCCCAAACCACGTTTGTACTCCCTGTTGGTGACGGGTTCACGTACATGGGCGATCGCTGGGTGAGCAGCAATTTGATGCGAAGCACATATGTTTGGCTTCCGCTGCAGATCTCCGGTACTACTGCTACGATGAAAAACGCGGTCAACTGGGTGCTCGACGGTACGTCAGGAAGCATGATTTCCGGGCCCAGCGAGACACAGCCTGAAGGCGAGTCCGCGACATTTTCCAACGGCGCAAAAGTCATTTCCTGCTCTGGGTGCTCGGGTGGGAAAGCAGCTGGGTACATTGGTGGGTCGAGCGGTGGTGCGGTGGTGTTTAGTAACGTGCAGAGTAGTGTGAGCACACGCACGACCATTAGAATTAAGCATTTGAATGGCGATAGTTCTCAGCGGGTTGCGGATGTGGCTGTCAATGGGCAGAGTCAGAGGGTTGCGTTTTTGCCGAATGGAGGGACGGATCCGGGGAGTAGTGTTGTGCATGTGGATTTGAAGCAGGGTGCGAATGAGGTGAAGATCAGTATGCAGGGAGGGTATGGGCCGGATATTGATCGGCTTATGGTACCGCAGTCGTGAGAAGGTATTGGGTAGATGATCGGAGTGGTGCTCGGTGGTGGTGTGGTAATTGTAAGGAGGACTGAAAAAGGATTGAGGTTGAGGAAGGTCACCAATGCAGAAGTATGAGTCTTCTCGGAGTACGCTCTGAACCCTTTTGCAAGAGCACTTCTTCTTCTGCTCAAGCAAACACAGTAGTCACTTTCTGGTGTGCGCGATTCTGTGCAGGGCCTGCGAGTCATGTCCCAACTCGTGGCGCGTTATGTGTTTCAACTACTGCCGGCAGGTCCAAAGTCACAGTTCGCGACACAAGCGCGTCGCAAAGTGCTCCCGTAAGCGCTGCGGCGTTCAATAGAATAACTTGAAAGTTACTCATTTAGGCAGTTTGCTAGAGATGTGAAATTTGTGCGGTTTGCATATGTCAATGCATCTCTTGGAACGCCAATCCAGAAGTGCTTCGAGGGGGAGCGGTCATCGAGGCATTGCCTTACGATCACGAGACTGGTTTATCGGTAGAGAACGATTCAAGGTATGATTAAAGTTGCAGAGCTGTCCTGCAGCTGCAGAGATCGTGCGGAAACGGAAATATGTACAATTGGCAAAAGGGCGGATTTGAGAGCAACCTTGACGATATCTGAGTTCAAGAAACGAACCGCAACGTCCTCTTAGCCTGTCCCTTTGTCTTCGCTATCGTTCCAGCACCCGCACCTGCAGCTGCAGCTGTAGTCTTCATATTCCCAACGACGAACTGCGCTGCAGCAGGTCCATCTCTCCCGTAAGTCAAATGCGGTGCGAGAATGACACTTTGACCCGCACAGATCAAGTCGCCATTATGACAGACGACCTTCGTGTCCGCTGCAGCGACATTTCCGACTGGTTTGCCATTGTCTGGGTCGCCAAAGATGACTGCGCTGTTGACGAAAGCTGAGTCTTGGGTAGAGAGCATGCTTGCGGCATTGTGTACAAGTTGACCCCCTTGCCTACTCATTGTCAGCATTTGTGCTCCTCAACACGGGATGAAAGTGTATAACATACGAGTAGCCAGCCATGACCAAACTCGTATCTGGACACTGCGCCCTCACCATCCCAACCATCTTCGCCATCAATGCACTACCACCTTTATCTCCTCCAGCAAGGAAACCAGGAATATCAGCGGGGTACTCGATGCCCTGAACCGCGACGTTGCCTGCGCCAATCATGGAGCCGATGGCGGAGACGAAGGGTGGGCCGGCGACGGTGCCCATGTTACCTGTCTCAGTGGTGCCGCGGGCGAAGAGAACGGTCATGGGCTTGCAGGCCCCGCCATTCGTAAGGTCGCTTTGCGTGCTGGACGTCAGGGCGGCGAGGGTAAGGGTTGGGAGGGAGAAGAGGTGGTAGAGGGATCTCATGGCGGTTGTGGTAGAAGGGCTGATTAGGATTAGTAGAAGTATGAATATGGAAAGAACCAGTCTGTGTATCAAGTGAAGAATAAAAAAAGCGACAACTAGAATGTTGGACGAGAGAACTATCTTCTTATGAGATCTATGCGATATGTGGAGCCTGTCGAGGTATACCTGTAGCGGACCGTAAGAGAGCGGTGTATACAAATATGTCATGTTTCATAGTCGAGTTGAGCATACCGTTAGACGTCATGCGCTCCTTGGAATAGCCATTTTCGTTGGAATTTTGAAGCAAATTTGATTCTGTTCAGGCAAACACACCATACATCCTCAGGATGCCGTATGCGATTGTGGACTTCGGTTCTGGATCTGGCTTCGCTTACAGGACAACTTGCCGAATGAGACTGCAAATGACAGCGGTTCGATGGATGTGCCCGGACGATCTGCGACAGGTTCTGGGATTCCCAACGGAGGAACATCCGAATTGCGGCCTCTAATTGTGGCCCAGGTGGTAAATCCGGCACTCTGAGAAGGTTCTGAAGCGCTTGGTAGCGTATCTCTGCGGCATCGCGGGATGCGGTTAGTCGTGCGAGTTGCATTGAGCTCACACTCGAATCATCTATGCGACTGTGGATACTTTTTACGACTCGAGGTTGTTCTCGGGAAGGATGTAGTATGGCACTTGGTCACCGCCGCAGGCGAGCAAGCAGTCTAGGAGGAATCGCTCGCATCATTGGGGTTCATGGGCATAGGAACGACTTGAGCAAGTCGGTCTTTTGATTCCAGCTCATATCGCGAATCGTGTTTCGTATGGATGCGTGATCTTCTGCGGCAAAGTGGTTTCAGATGTTTTGTTCCATGAGTGTTTGGCGCTGGACAACGGTCGTGCCTCATTATTCCGAGGCTTGGTGAGCTTGTTCAACGTACTTTTTGCGATTACGTCGTACTTCCATCTCTTTTGGCGAAGTTGTATCCATTGCCGTGGCATCGGTCATCAATTGCAAATGTCGCATCGCGCAAATGCGCACTCAATGCATGCCGCAAGCTGTTACCCGGTAGTGGGACAACTGACCATGCGTCGCAAGGTCGCATCGCATCTCGCATTCTATTTGAGTCATCGAGATTGCTGACAGAGCAGATCTCGATCGTCAGAGGCGTTGCGCAACGCATACAGACACCGTGAAGGGCGTGTACAGTGTCAGGAAGAAGGGCGGAGTCAGCGCCTTCGGCATTCGGCATGCCGCACGTAGCAACCCCACCAAGCCCAGAAAGGAAGGTATTTCGAACATTACCATTTCTAAGTCTTACACAGTCCGACTTGTAAGGCTGAACTTCCTACTCGACATCTCGCCAACATTATCCGCACTCTTGCTTTACAAGTACACGCATAATAAATCCGGCAAGATGGTTCTCAAAGTCCTTCCCCTCGAAAAATCCGACTTCTCAGCCTTTGTCCGCATCCAAATCGCCGCCTTCACATCCAGCCAAAACGCCATGACTGCTCTCCTGACACCTTCTCCCATGCCATCCGACTACGTCCAAAAATCAATCGACAAGCACATAAAATCCTGGCGCGAAGAAGCCGACGTCACGTATCTAAAAGTCATTGACACGGACCTTGACGGCGCCATGATTGCTGGCGCGAAGTGGCGCATCAATGAGAAAGAGCGCACGGAAGAGCAGATTCAGCTCATGTTGCCGGTGCCGGGGAAGGATGAGGAAGGACGGCCGGCGGCGCAAGATTTCATCAGGTATTTGGCGAGGGTGAGAAGGGAGTATATGGGAACCAAGCCATTTTACTGTACGTTGCTGATCATTCGAAACGTGGATCTAGACTTACTCATATAGTTTTACACATTCTGGCGACGGATCCCGCGCATCATAGGCGCGGTGCAGGGCAGATATTGATTGAATGGGGCACGAAGCAGGCGGACAAGGCACAGCTACCTTCATTTTTGGAATCGACATTGGTTGGACGGCCGTTGTATACGAGAATGGGCTTCACGCCACGACATAAAGAGCATTTTGATCTGAGTAAGTATGGTCTGCAGGGCACGGATACGAGCACGGTCATGATTCGAGAGCCGTTGTTGTATGTCATGTAAGATCGAGGAAACACTCAATGGTGTTGAGAAGTCCAAATACAGCTTCAAACGTGTTCCAGATTGTCTACAATGATCCCATTAAGATGACAACGATGGCGAAGTGCACTGCGAACACAACCAGCCTAGAACCAATACATAACTCCTGCATCTTTATCTTGCCTCGCCACCTCGCTCCCCAGTCTACCCGGTCCTGTAATACTGCCAAATGCTGGCGTCTTCGAATCATAACTTCCCATCCCCCAGAACCACACCTTGATTTGCTGATGATTTTCCATGAAAGTTATGACCTGGTCGAACAGCAGCTTATCCTCCCAAGACTCATATACTTCCCAATCATGCGGAAATCCCACCATACCCATTTCCCATGCTAGCGACTCGAGCTTGCTGCATTGGTCAAGAAAGTACAAGAACAGCTCAACTAGCTCGCGCGGAACTGGCTTCATGTACATAGAAGGCTGCGCGATGACTAATCGCTTGATACTGGTGAGTGCGGGCTCGATGCAGTCGAAGAAGGCGTTGGCGCAGTCGATGCCGCAGATCTTGATGCACTTGTTGGCGACGAGGTAGGATAGTGCTTCTCCGCGGATTTGGTGCGAGACTCGGAAGAGTGCGAGACTGAGTACGGTCTTGCCAAAGTGCTGAGCTTTAGTCTCATGACTGATGGTGACTACTTCAAGCCGCGAGTAGATGCCGTAGGAGTAGATGAGGTTGCGAATTTCGCCAGGCAAGCGTAGGAAGGGCGAGTTGATGCGATTTTGTTCGGGCTAGTAACAGATTAGCGATTTGAGTACGCGTGGTCTTGATCTTTGCTCTTACAGTGGCAGTGCGTTTCAGGAGCTTTGCGATCTTGCGCGTGAAGATCGGCATTCTGGCAATGTTGTGTTGGTATCGACGAGGCTCTAAGATGAGCTGCTCATGTCCGTTGTGTGAATGGCGGCGCTTTACCTAACATAGCTTAGCGGCGAAATGAATAAAACACTCGATCCAGCAACGAGCGGCGTATGGAAACGGGCCGTCATGAATCGTGTCTATGTTCAGAGCATCATCACGGCGACTTATGGGAGGCTTCAATGTAAGTATGGGTAATGCTATATCTATCTACTGTTAACATCTACCTGGCGCAATGATGATCAGGGCGCAGCAACTATCTTCTCATAGCGGGACATGCCATCCTCGGCCTCAAACATCTCGCCACGATCCAAAGTCCCAGCCGCGCACCGAGGTATCGACATGATAGAGTTCACTTCGAAACGTCTCGCTCGTCTGCTGCATGATGACTGGTGTTGCCAGAGCGGCGCTCGCTCTCCTATTGGCCGTCGATGGATAGTGACCAGGGGACAGATATTCATTACCCATTGTGTTCGGCATGTTCTGCGACCTGGCTTGTATCCTAGCTTCACGCTCCTCAAGCAATGTCCTTTCAGGATATGGAGATGGTGATGGTGTGGGCAAGTAAGGATTCTTGGATGACGAGTTCAAAGGCGCAGCGCTGTGTCTTCTACGAGCCATGATCCCCAAGGGCTCGGTACGACGGCGCAGATGAGGTGTACTGCGCTGCGCAGCCAAAGGCTTTGGTTCGTGATAGCGTTGTTGGCTCGGTATTGTTGGTTGCTCGGCAGCCGATCGCAGGTGATGAAGTGAGTCTTCCACGGCTCTAAAAGGTTGAGGTTTGGATGTGTCTTTCGCTTCAGCTTCGACAGCCGGAGAGACTGACGTTCGCGATTTGCGTCCTAGGACACTCGAATGTTTGCCCCTCAGGTCAAACGATGACTTGCGCGCAATCGACTTCGCGAACTGGACCACATTGTTCGAGTAAGGTTTTACCCATGATTTAAAATCAGTGGACAGAAAGTTCGCCGACTGCGCCGTCGTTGTCTGAGAGGTATCAGTAATGCAACTGGAAACATTAAATGTGAGGCGCGTATAGTATTGTGCTCGGCAATAGTAGGTTTGCTCACTTGAGACTCGTCATCTGCAGCGCTATCGTGGCGCGAATGTTGCTTGTAGTGGATCTTGACAGCAAGGTCTTCAGTTACGTCCTCGTACATGGACTCGGGAATTGAGTAGGTTGATCGCTTAGCGAACATTGCCTGTTGAATGGCACTAGACGGATGCGAATCGAGCGCGGTTGCAGAAGCCAATCGTCTGGCTTGCGACGTAGTGTTGAAGGTGGCCTGAAGTTGCTCTCGATCCTCGACCGTCGCTCTCCGAGACGAGGTGTAGCCGACAGAGGAGCATCGGTTTCGAGTCGCGACGTTCGTCGCACCAATAGCGTGATTGACAGTGTCGCTAGATTGAACGCTCGGGCCTTTAGTGTAGTTCAAGGTTGGTCGTTGTGGTGGGATATCGGATGCTGCGTTGCCGTTCTGCCGACTTCCCACGACCCCGGCAGGATCATAGAGTTCCTTGTGCAGTGTTGAACGTTGGATCTGGGATGAAGGGAGAGGCATCTTATTCTGATTGTCGACAGAACTTGGCGGTGATGTCTTAGCAGTAGAAGCACTCTCTCGAGATGACGCGTGGTCGTGCTCCCATTGCGCCAGCATAGAGGAGTTGATAATTCCTGGCGGAAGTGATGATGAACTACTTCGTGATGCCGGCTGCTGGAAAGACACTGGTGGGCATGATTTTGGTCGATTTGAACGTCTGACGCTTTGCTGAGAATGAGTAGCGAGAGGTATTTGGCTTTGACTCAAAGGCAAGCTCGTTGAACATTTGGGTCCATAGTAAGAAGACGCCTCCTGCTCCGGACGTTGCTGCACTGGCTGAGACGCATTCGATGCTAAGCCGGCGTTGTTGCCATGCACAACGGGTCGTGAGTACCCGGCTAATTGAGAAGCCGAAGCAACATGGCGGAACTGCGACTCACGGCGAAGTTCTGCATTCCAATGTTGATGTACCATGTCCGCTTGGACCTCTCTCGCTTTCTTGTCTTTCACGAACTGAGCAATGACTTGACCAATCATGGCTCGAGCCTCTGGAGGCGCAAAGACTCCCTGCTTGTGCTTCGTCGACTCAACGCCAAAAGCAACAGCACTGATGGGACAAGACTCCATGAGTTGTAGTTCGGTACGATTATGGAGTTCATAGCCAGTCCCCGTCCAGTACATGCAAGTCTCGAGCACCCACTCGGGGTACTTCTTTGCGCAGTCGTTCATCCTGCTGGTGAGGAGCAGGAACAGAACGTGTTGGACTTTGTAAGCGTTGTCGCTTGGAGCAGGCAAACTTGGCGGATGACACTCATGTCGGAACTTTCTCACGAGGTTGACATTGAGTGGGAACGGGTAGGTAGGCGGGCTAGCCGATGACGCAGGCGTCTGCGATATCGTGGGAATATCATTGGTATGCAAGTGATTCGAATTGTGCTTCGTGGGCGTTGAGGGTTTATAGATGATTGATTTGACCCTGTTTAACATGACGGGGATTACATAGGTCGCAATGAGTGACTTCGAGGTACCTAGAACACGTCAGGGTTGTCGTTGTGCGATTTTGGAGGTGCTCACCACACGGAGAAAGTAGCAGCGCCTGTGAATGAGCCCAAGAATACACAAACAGGAAAGAAGAAACCGATAAGTTGGCTTGAAAGATAGGGTACGAGGCGCAAAGGATGTGTTGCAGCGAGAAGACAACAGCGCTCGCACTGACAACAACAGGAAGGGTACTCGACGCAGTTCATCTGGCATACGTGAACAATTGTTTGGCAGAGGTGGCTGGTGGTGCCATACTTGCTGCTTGTTCCCAGCATTTAGGGAGTGGTCGGTCGAGGTTCAGAGGAACCACGGCTGCACTCCGCACTTTGAGGGGCCGTACCAAAGCTGGCACTCGATGCAAAAACACTGTATTTGAGGCAGACAGGATATATGTGAAACACACACAAGTCAGTTGGATGTAGCATATATCCGAAGAAGAATATTCATGTATTTCCTTTTCAGGAGCTCGTCGCTGACGGCGACCGGGCTGAGGTGGGAGCATGGTGGCACTAAAGACGAGCTTACCCACTGGATCACCGACGTGTGGAGAACCACGGGTCTCTCTATTGTCGCATTTCGCCGATGACGCCAAGTCCTGTTGATGATCGCTGTCCAGCCCGTCGTCCATCGATCGCGTGCAGAGCATCTTGCTTGGGGCCCTCTCACAGCGTGTAGCGGAACTGGGGGTTCTTCATATCTGTAAGATCGTCCTCGTACGCATGGTCGAAGCCCTCCATGGTACCGGCCTTATCGCGCTTCGCGTTCTCCCAAATGCATAAATAGCGGTAGACGATGGCCAATGCAGCAGCAGCGATCGACGTGGTGAAAACAGCGATGAATCCGGGTGCGTAGACTGGAGCGTCTTTGGGCTTGAAGAGAAGGGGTCCAACGAAGTTGCCTACTCGTCCGTCAGCATTCTCAAGAGATATCTGGTACGGTTTAGAGCTGCGCACCGAGACAATATCCAACAAAGATACCAGAAGAAGTCACCGATCGCTTCGTGTACCCGGCAGTGTTCGCAATCTGGAGACCCATGAGCACCGCATACGCGCCTCCGAACGAAGCGAGAATATAGCAAGCGAATAGCAGACCACCTTTCTCGTGACGAGGCAGCCGCCATAGTAGGATCGAGGCTGTCATTGTTCCGCATTGGCAAGCAACGATAAGCCAGGTCCGGATGCCCTTGAACTTGTAGGTGATGTAGGGTACTGTGAGCTCGATAGTGCCAATGACAGCGCCTGCGGGAAAAGTGAGAAGCAGGGAGTTGAGCCTATTGAAACCAAAGCCGTTTATGACTATAAGAAGAGTATGGAGTCAGTATACATATCGCCTTCGATTTGCACGATAATACTTACTAATTGGGATGAAGGACGATACTGGACCATTGGCGATCATCATCAGGAACGCAATACTGAAGATCAACCAGAACCTGATATCGCGTAGCGACTCCCATACTTGGTCGATCTTGAAGTGCTTGTTGCGCACACCGGAGTTGTTCTCGCGCATACGTGCGACGGCAATGTATCGCTCGCGATCATTGAACCCCCTCGCTCGAATCGGATCTGGCGGCATGAGGAACAGGATGACCACGGCCCAAAGGACAGTGATCGCCCCAGCGACGATATACATATACTGCCAGCTGTGGAGACCGCCACCAGTGATGTGCCCGAGTCCATAGTTGATCAAAGGCGAGACCGCAGAAACGTATCCGGTTGCGCAGTACCACGCGCCCATGCGCAGGGCTTGTTCCCGCTTCTTATACCAGCCACCCACGATTAACATGAACATGGGAGACACACCAGACTCGAGAAAACCTAAGAAGAATCGCTGGGCGTAGAAGCCTTGCCAGTTGTGACAAGCTGCGCTGCACATGAGGCAGACGCCCCAAACCGCAACAATACCGGATGCGACTCGCTCGATCGGCCACCGCTGTGCCATCAAGATGGCTGGGTAGCTGCCGACGATGAAGCCAAGGTAGAAGATAGACGCGGACATGGAATACCGGTTGCCACTGGTCAAGTGAAGATCTGTACGAAGTCCGAAAAGTGCCTGGCTGTGTCAATATAGAATCCCATACAAGAGCTCATACAGTACGTACAGCTTGCGACAACATGGCCTTGTCGTAGTACTGCAGACCATATGTGATGATCAACAGCGACAAGAGCTTCCGGTCCAGTCTGCGGACAAGCTTCTTCTCCTCCTCGGGCGTCCACGCTTCGTCTCCAACATACTGAGCAAGGACTCTTACTGCTTCATCCTGGTGTATCGTGTCAATGGTCTTGGAGTGTTTCAAGTCCTCGAGGGTCCTTGGTGTGCTATCATGAGCCTCGATGCTGTACTTCTCGTCCGCCATGGTTCCTGTAGAGTAGAAGAGTAGAAACAGAGGTACAACAGGAAGAATGGGCGTACGATTGATCGACGTGGGAATGCAGGTGCTCAGGTCGGATTTAAAGAGTCAAGGATATAACCGCACTGCAGTCGCAAATAGGCGAAGCTTGATCATCGCACGACATGCTTACACACAGCCGTTTCTGCAATAATCCGATTTGGCAGGAATGCCATGGCCAAGGAATGGCGTTCCAATTGTGCGGGGAAGGACGCCACCGAAGTGCCATCGTGGGGCTTGGAATATCGGAATCTGGGGTTGGCGCGCTGAGTTGTGAGTGTCGAGTCAACGCAGAACAACAGCGATTGGCTGATACTTCGAACACGGCACGCTCAGCGAAGCGCAAACTTCACGGCCGTCAATTTTCGGTAATTCGAAGACTTCGCGAAGCTCGGAATGATGAAGAATCGCGAGCCGACAATGTGGTTGTTGCATCTGTACGGCGTTGTGATCAGCAGAGCGTCATGAGGGAGATCACGCCAAGGAATGCACGGGATTTCGCGTCGCGGGGAAATGGCCCCCCCACCCCCTGGATGGCCCACATTTCTTCGCAGACTTCACATCAAGGCCTCAAAATGCAGAAAACACTATGCAACCAATAAACGGACCAACCACCGAGGGGATCTACAGTACAAGAAAACAGCGACAAGACAGCTACCATGAGACATCCTGATCTCCCTCCACGACCAATCAGCCCATCAACGCCCTTCATCCTCCGTGGAAGGCCAGGGAGTCTTCGCAGGGAAGACGGGCAGTCGACCTCCACGCCTGAGCCTCTCAACTCTCTGCTCTTGCTCTCGCTGCTCTTCTGTATATATTCTCAGACTGTCCTGGAAGCTATGGGGCGAGCCAGGTGATGCAAGAGGAGAAGAAAGGCCCGCGGCTGGCATGCTGTTCAGATCTTCTTCACCTCTAGTAGTGGGCCGAGAAGGTGCGCTTGTGCCTAGTCGCTGGAGGGGGATCATGTTGTTGCGTCGATTTGCCGCCTCCCGCTTCTTCTTGTGGTTGCGGTAAAGGAAGGCAAGGCCAACGAGAACAGCCAGAGCAAAGAGTAGAGGGACTCCAGCAAGCATCAGGTATTTCCAGTTGCTGTGGAGCCAAACTCCGTGATCACGCGGCTTGGCTTCGGATTCTTTGGGCGGGGCAGGAGCCGTTGACGTGGGCTCGACTGCCTTCCAAGTTGATGTTGAAGCTGACAGTGGCGGTGGCAACGAAGTGAGGCTTGATGTGAAGCCGACAAAAGGAGTACCGCAGAGCTTATTGTAGTACTCGTAGGTACTGAGATCGTCTTCGTTGGAGCAAAATTGGTTGCAGATCGAGCCATTGATGCGCAGGGTCTTCAGGTAGTCAGACTGACAGAAGCAACTAAGGTAGGTGGCTGCATTAGCGACAGGGGTTGCAGGCGGGACACAGTTGGCCTCCGATGTCGAGAGGATCTTGCATGACTTTGCGCATGCGGGCAGCTCCGAGAACTCGATGATGCTGATTTGAGCCACCGCGACAGCTACGAGCATGGCGGCGAAGCGGAGGATGGTAACGAAACGCATCTTTGTGGTGAATTGCGTTGGAAGGTTGGTGCTGTGCGTAATTTTCAGGCGCGCGCAGGACAGAGGGAAGTCTTGGGGTCAGGGTGATTCTGTAGCTGGAAAGGTATTTTGCGATGGCCGTTTGCCAGTGGCCTCAAGCTTACCGAAGCGGCAAAGTGCCCATGCACTGGCGGCGGCAGCATCATCGTCGACCATCGACATGGGCAGCCTGTCAAACTAATCTGAACAGTGGCCGCGTATAATGCTTCGCTGCGCTCTATCATTTCACGATCCCCAACACTTGGGCGACGACCATCATGCAGAAGCAGAATTGAGCTTACGGCGTCTCGAATATACACACTGACTAGTTTCTCGCGAGGATCTCGACCTTTGACGAACCCTCTCCGAGATCGTGCTGACATGTTAAGATAGCAGGAGAAAGCACCCACGGTTCCAGGCGTCATCAACGCTGGCCCCATAATCAAGCGGACTCTGCTCCACTGGGGCACAACCTGCGCAGCCCTCTCCGGCACCGTCCGAACATCAATAACTGCAAACCGAGGGGATAACAGATACTGCTTCCACGAGAACCCTGAGGGAGCCCCACTTTGGATGCACAATGATCAGGCCTCCAACGCAAGGCGACACTCCAGGCACGAGACGAAGCGACGCAGCCCACTTGCGCAACCAGAGCGGACGCAGCGAAAGATTTGTTTCAGGCAGCTGGCCTGCATTGTGGAGGTCATGGAGACATGAGGGAACACAGAACTAGGATAGTTCTCTGTACACGCGACAGTCTTCATACAGAAGTTGCAGGCGCACGCAAAACCAGGCCATGGAAGATACCTGCGCGCTGCTGGCATACACATCTGGTCCCCGATTAGCGCGGCTTCTCGAGGAAAGCAAACCTGGACCCCTGGCTGCGCCAACGCTTGAGGCGTTCAGCTAAGTCATTACGGCTAGCGATGTGAATCACCTTGGAACGCTGGAACCGTGGAAGCGGACCTGGAACCATAGATTGGATCGATTCATGTATCTGAGTTGTCTACTATCTTCCTGTTCAGACCGTCATAGTTAACTTTCTCTCTTTACGTCACTTTATTCGTCGCGATTCACATAGTTACTTCTTCCATTTCAATAATCCCTCTCGATTCTCAAAGTCTCATATGCGCGTGTCAAAAGAACTTCCATCAATACTCCAAGTCTTTTGAGGCCAATAGTATGTCCTGAAGTACTGCAGAGCATATCTATGACGGTGCTCCCTGGCTGTTGCTGCGCTACGCTCATCCGTGATACTGGATGATCGTGGTCTTACCCGCAAATTCTTAATTGAGGACCTCGTTGCAGAGGTGCACCATTGGTAGTACATCAAGATCAAGCGCGGACATGCATCGCATTACGGTTCACCCGGCAGTGCTGCAGAGCCAGTCTATGGTCAAGTCACTGCCGCTTTCCAGAAGCTCTCTTCCACAGGTTGCAAGGTGCATCAATGCAAGCTACGCCGGTCAAGCGGAGTGTCAAGAGCGCACATGGCTCTTCACCAAATGGTCACCAGGCTGCAAACGCGTCGGTCGCCCATCACAACACGTCCCCGCCCCACTCAGTCCACCCCACCACCTCTAACAGACCTTTTGCAAAGGTATAGCAAAACAAGTCTTTGTGCTATATATGCCAATTCCATATTAGAATTCTTATCAATGGTCCGGCAAGACCTTAAACTGCATGGTTGGATTGGAATTTCCAGGTATGTCGTGCATGTGAGACAGACGCAGTGCGTGCTGCTGGTGCGTGGGTTCGGTTCCCCTCGGGGTTCGATCTGAACCTACTTTCTTCCACTCTTTACTTTCTTCTTCACTTGTCTTACTTGAGCTTGAGCTCCAACACACCTCGGAAGCTAAGCCTTCCAACACTACCTTAAGAGTTTAGAGGTGTTTTCTTTTTTGCTGCTTTTTGTGCTTCCTACACTTGCACTATCATAAGTCCCGCGCACACGTGATGCGCAGTAAGTACGCGCCGGGTTGCTGCGGCGTGCAGTTTTGTGCGTTGGTCAGACTTATCTTAATGATGCCTTGGTGGTGTCGAGTGACTGCTGCATTTCCACCTCGACGCAGACGAGCATCTGCATGTATCCATGATCAGGGAACCTGGAGGTCCACAGCCTCCTGCTCTGCGCCTCTTACACTGCTACATACACCCATGGCAAGTGATCTTGCACTGTCAATGTGCTCTGGTGATACAGCGCCGGCCGGGGGTTTCTCACGAGCACGTACGCATGGTCAGATTCGGCCGCCTTCTCTCATCGCAACTCCACAGTAGCCATTTTCATTGGTCTCGCGCTCTGGGGTCGAACTGCCTTGGTGCTTCGTTCATTCATAGCATGTGTAGCTCGATTTGGTACGGACGACTCGACCCTGTCTTGACCGCGCATACTTGGTCATTTACCGCTTCGCACAGCTAAAAACTCGTCCGAACGACATCCCCGCCTGGAAACACTCAAGAGTCCCATGGCAACACCCCTAAAACGTAGTGCCAGATCCTTGGCTTCTACACACGACGTGCGCTCAACGCTCCAAAGTTGCGTGTATACCTTCGCGCAGCACCCAGCCATTAACCTGCAAGAGGCGCCAAAGAGCCGACCAGATATGAGAAGACGCGGCGATGAAAACGTATGGCAGCGCCACCGAGGTCGGCGGTCAACGACCCATCGTCTGGCTGCATGTTAAACGTCCATTCCGGGCTCCGTTGTATATCATTCACGGGGAAGCGTCTTCGAGTAAGTATTTCTTACGTATACCATGCACTCTGGCAATCAAGCAGTCTTGGCTTCTCGTGCTGTGACGCGTCGGTATTGGCTTCGCTGCAAATCGTTTATCCATATTCTTCACGGCACGACCAGCTCGCTTAAGCCTTGCGAGCTCTTGCGTATTATTCGGTCGATCTGCCCTACATTCTACATTGCTCAACTTCACTTTCCCATCTTGACGTCCTTTGCGCTCATGGCATGACGTTACCTCGCGCAAATTGTGGGATTGCTTTCCACTCAGCATGTTAGCATTCTCACTTCTTTACTCGTGAGGCCTTATGTCTGATGGATTGCGCCTTCCACGCTGGCCGCCACTTCAGAAAGAAGTCCGCGTCCCAACCTCGTTCTTCGGATCGGAAGACACCACCTAGGCACACATGATATCTCAATGCACAAGATGCACAAATCACATAGCCATGTCATTACGATCCTTAAACCTAGAAAATGTCTAATCAAACATTGACGATCCTAAAAGACCGTGTATATCATTCGAACTCATGTACTTGCAAGCGCGAAGGCCGTTACCGAACTCCAACAACTCCAAAAACTCCAAGACGCCTTGCGCCATGTACTTAATCAGGTATATCCACCGTCCTCATCAAAATCAGTATTATATCACAGGTAAGCAATCTCCATAGACCTAGTTGATTTGCTCCATCTCATATTACTCCGCCACTCCTGGATCCCGCCCGGACAATTCCTCTCTTCTCATACGTGTATATTGACAATCTCGCATCAAGGCATCACCACCCCTTCGGTGCACACATCCACGGCTTTGCCTCACAAATACGCAAATATGACCTGGGCGGCGGTGTCCATACAGCACTCGAAGTACTGTTGGATTCGGATGTGGGCGTCGGAGTGACGGACGGGAGCGTGCATGGAAGGGGCGTGAGTTTGGTCTTGGTGCATGTGTTGTAGCATCTATTCAGACACACCAGTACATGTGCCATGGGCCGGGAAGTGAACGCATAACAACTAAGACTTGGAGAACTTGGAAAGAGATGATAAGTACTTACGCTCCATACCCCACCGTCTCCCCACCACACACCGCAATTGCATCAACGCAAATCCACAGCGCCGAACACGTCGTATTCCCCTTGCTCACACCAGTCGGGTACCAAGGCCCCGGCGCAGGCGTGATCACAGGCTCGAAGCTCGTCAGGGTGACTTCGGCGGTGGGAGTGGTGTTGCTCGCAGGGAGGTTGGTGCATTCCGAGACGCTGAAGGTTGGGATTGCGGAAATGCCTGTTGCGCATTCGATCCATGTACTGTGTGGCTGTTAGCCACTGAGAGTCCTCTTATGTACCGCCCTGTGTCAAAAGATGTTGGGTTCAAGGGAGTGGTCGGCTCACGTACCCGCCATAAGTGACACCGCACTCATTGGTTGCGATGAACAACTTCGTCTCCCCGCAGTCTCTCCTTACTTTCCCTGCATAGGCGGAGCTAATCAACCCGATGAGGAGAAGGAATGCCCCGGCTGTTTTGGTGAAGAGCATCTTGTGAGTCTCGGTGGAGGAGGTCTAGATGGCCAAGCCGACACGAAGTCAACGACAAGTAGTGTGTAGGATGTACCGGAAGAGGGACGCACGTTTTATGTTTGGTGGGAACGAAAGCCGGTGAGTTGATCAAATCCTTGAGGCAAGACCGTAGTCGCCGAAGAAGCTTGTCTGCGATGAATGAAAACTTGACCGACAATGAACAGCCGATACCGTACGATTAAATAGATCTCACCGCGAACTGATCGTCATTACAGCCCAATAATTGTCGAAAGCTCAGCTCATAGTGGTTCTCTCGTCAATCAGCCCGCGGGTCTGATGTCGCCACGATGCGGTAGCTTCGATCTAAGACCCACATGTGGTACGTTTCGTGTCGCTGTAAGTATGGAGGTACTGTATGCTACGTTGAGAGTAGACTGTAGCCGAGCATGCGCGCTGCGCCTTGTAGTGTAGGGTGAATCTTGTTTAGTGACCTACTTTAGGGATTGATAGTCATGATTCGGTGTGCTGTCAGCAGCCGCAGGCTTCCAGAGGGGCAGGGCAAGTGAACATTCGAGCTGGGAGAGCATGTTTAGTGCGACTGATCGCATTCCAGGCCTCTGTGGTGTAGTTGAGACGTCCATAGAGCGGCAGGATGAATGACATTCCTCCCTGAGACAACGACCATTGTCGCAATGCTGATGAGTGATTCTGAATGATAAGACGTTGGCGAGATAGCAATGCAGTGTTAATGTTACATCCCATGGGATTTGTAGCATTGGTGCGATGGGATGGTGATACTAGCCAGCTCAGTCGTGGGGGGCTTAGTTCCTGGTCAACCATCGAAAATGAAATGAAGGGGATGAAAGTGTAGCAATTGGGGCGTGAATCAAGTTTGTAGAGCCCGTTGTCCACAATCCACAAGTCGTAATCGTGATTCTGAAATTGGTGGTGAGCCCGGCTTTGAAGTGCTTCGCTGGAGCTGAGACATGGGAGATTGACAATATAACCACTTCTTTGGCATGTACCACCGGAAGTTTTATGACCCCGCTCTTTCTATGCTGTCTCTCGATCACTCTTTTCTGCTATACAGCCCGAGCTTCTCCGATATTCTCTCGCTTGTTCATACTCGATGTGCGTTTGATTATGCTGCTTATCGCGTATGATGCTTACACTAGACGTCCGACCGCTCGTACTTGCTCTCGTGTGTGTAGTCCTTGTTCGGTCCCTTTACGGTGTAAACAATGTCGAAGTCCTGGATGGTCGCTCCACGGAAACGGAAGCCGCATTTGTTGGTGTATGCGTCCGGCGCACACCAATGATAGCCCTCAGCAACCCACCCATCCTCGTCATCCTCGCCGCGAGGCGTTCGAATGTTCCAAGTATTGAACAAAGTGGTGGTCGTCTTGCCATCTGTATCTGCGAACCAGGCGCTGATCTTGTCCGTCGCCTCGTTGTAGCGGTAGACGTACGCGCGATGTGCGGGGAAGCTGTCGCCACACTCCATTCTGAACGTGCCTTGCTCGAAATAGAGGTACTCTGCCGAATACGAGGGATCGGTAGGTGTTCGTGGGTGGAAGCTAGCAGTGCCCTCAAAATCCCCCCCGCCATGACGTCCGGTGATCGTGCGGTACAATTTCCACGCACCCTGTAGACCTCTGAAGATGGCGGCGGCTACGAAGCGCGCGTTGGAATTGGATGCCTGGAGTAAGGCGTTGACCTCTTGGATGATGTTGGTAGCCTCAGGATCTGTTGTGTCTGCCGCATATCGCGATGGGAAAGCAGGACCGACCTGCCCACCGAAGACGTCGTCGCCTCGCTCGATGTCGGTAAGCCGTGCAAGCTCTTCCACCAGACCGACGTAGTCTGCCATCCAGAACTGCGGCACTTGCGGCGACTTCTCCTTCATTGCAGCTCGCATCGCCACGGCATCTTCTTGTGAGTATAGCGGCATCACGCCCTCTTCTCGCGCCAGGCTGGGATCTGACCATACCTTGGCGATCAACCGGGCCTGCGTCTCCATCACACCCCAGTATGGGCCTTCATAGAAGCCAACAAAGCCGACGGAGGGTATCTTCGAAGTGAGGACAGAGCCTCGAGACAGGAGGAAAGGGATGCGAGGAGACGAAGGATCGTAGCTGAGAAGATCCTTGACATTATTGTTCAGAAAATCAAGTGTGGGCTTGTAGCCAGTAGCTTCGATAACGCCACTGACATGTGTGATGGTAGTGGTGGAAGTGACAGCCTCAAAGCCGCCTTGGCCATCTTCCTTGACTTCCATTGCCCACCCTTGCGCCGGCACAATGAGACCACTTCTCACGAATTCGGTGTATGTATCGCTGATGCCTGTGTATGCCGGAGAGGTTGAGCGGGTCTCTTCAGATCCTATCATGGACTGAAGGAATTCGTGTCCCTTCTGTGCCTTTTCTGAAGGCACAGTGCTAATCGTAGCTGAGATTTCACCACTTCCACGCCGAGAAAGATTGTATAGGACTAGATCGAGTGGCAGAAAGTTCGGAGCGACGTTGATGATCTTCAGGGGCTCGTTGGTGGACGGATTCTGTGGAATGTATCGAGGTAGGGAATAGAAAGGCTTGTTGAACACATGGTGAATCTTGGTGCTCAAATGGCGGGAAGCGCTATTTCCTGGTGAGTGCTTCAAGCTGGAGACTTGAAAGGCAGCTTGAGCCGCTGCTTCTACCCCGCTGATGCCACCACCAATAACAACGATATCTCCAGGCTTCGATCCAACAGCGTCTACACTCCGGAATGCGGACGAATGCTGGATGCCAGCTGAAGAGGCTTCGACAGTTCGCATTGGCTTGTCGAAGAATCCACTCGCAACAATGAAGTAGTCGAAGGTCTGCGTCCGGGATTGATTTGATGCCTGATCGAGTGTCGTGACCTCCCACTGTCGATAATCATTGATGCCCTTCGCCTGAATGACCGGTGTATTGTATCGGGTGTGTACCTCGAGTCCGAATTGGTGCGCATAGCTCTCCAAGTATTTGCCAACCTGCCATGCCTCTGGAAACATAGGCGGTGCCGTGGATGGATCTGCGGATGACCAGGAGAAATCGGAGAAAGCCACAGTAAATCGGCTCAAATTTGTGCGCATATGCGGGCTACACTTGTCGCCATGATCTCCTGGCTGTGCCCTCCACATACCACCAGGACGATCGGCAGATTCGAAGATTGTGACAGAGAAACCGCCCTTCTGCAGCAGTGTCTTGGCTGTGACTAGTCCAGCAGGTCCCGCCCCGACGATGCAAACAGACTTCATCGCTGCCACTCTGGTCTTTCGCCGAACCAACTGAATACGAGCTTCGAGGATCTGGTCCAGTGATCTTGAATCGGAATTGAATGGTCACGTATGCTCGATTATGCACGGGGCGGTGATGGGGTAAAGTAAACGGATCGAATCCGCGCAAGGATGGTTCGACGTGGATCTGGATGAATGAAGGAAGCCGAAGCGTCCAGATGACGAAAGCCTGTGGGTTCCGTAGCTCTGGGGTTGGAAAAGTGTTCGAGGCAGTCGGGCTGGTGGGGGAGAACAAAACGAAGCTAGAGACAGCCGCGGAAATCCGGCCAATGAGAGGATGGCAGGCAGAGTGACTCGAATTTTGAGGCGAACATGAGCACCAGAAAAGGAGATGGTTATATACAGTCATTCATTGAGTACACCTGAGTTTATCAGAGTGCCTTTCATGGTCTGGAATTGAGTTTTGCCGTACTTGAGCAGAGGTCAGCTTGAGAGTTTTGCACATGTGGCAACCAATGGCGCATACTGAGATCAAGTACCGAATGTGACCCTTCATGGCGGTCAGTTGACATAACCATAACCAAATTTGTGGAGGCTTACAAGCTCGGTGACGTTACGGTGCTGCTCAAATTCGGATCGAGCGAACTGCAGCATATCCTTCCGTGCACCCTCGTCAGGGATGTTTGCAGTGCTGCGGACTATCTCGCGCCACAAAGCCAGTGCATGTTGACGTTGGATGAACTGCATTGAATTGAGCCTGCAAACAGCCACAATGTGTGCGAAAAGAGACGACATACATGATCAAGACCGACTGGACTCTTTCCTCGTGCTCGCAGCCGAGAGACTGGCCTTGAAGCTACAGTGGCATAGCTGCGAAGCATTCCTTTGCATGCAGAGTCTCGATCGACCCGACAACAAAACTTCGAGATTTAGACAATTGCGGCGATGCAATGGAACAGTCCTGTGATGGAACGAAGGTTGAGGCTCAATCTTCATGCGGGCTGACGTAAAACGCCGCCCCTGCCATGCTAGGCCGTGAATGTTCTAGGCGCAGGAACAGCCTTGCCGTCGGCATTCGATGCCCCGCGACACGTCTCCCCACCATGTTCGACGCGACTTCTAGCTAAAACAACGAACTAGAACCGACCACCGCAAGCCGAGCTCCTCGACCTCGTTTTTCAGAGGTGCCAGGTCTCTATCCCACGATCTCGCCGACTGCCAACCTACTGCCGAGTAGAAGTCAACCACAAAAAGGCCAAGCACGGCGAACACGATGCCTCGTCGCATCACGCACCGCATGCAACGCGAAGCCTACGTTCGCAAGGTCGTTGAATGCGATCTCGATATGTCGATGATGCGCGCCACAGATATCGCTCGCAATCTCCATTTCGAATTCTTCACCTCTGCTTCTGAGGTCGAGGTCGATCAGCTCGAGGCCTGTGTAGACATCATCGAGGAGACCGCAGGATCCGACTACAAGAATTCAAGCATTGGCTGGAACAGAAGCGACAAGCTGGAGGAGATGAAGGACAAGGACATGATGTATCTTTTCATCCGGAAAAGCGATGCGCATGAAGACGACAAGACCTCCAGCTGGCCCCATTCTATTCTCGGGTTCCTGTCCTTCATGTTCACACGCGACGACCCACCGCATCAAGACCGCGAAGTCGTCTACATATACGAGATACATCTTCATGAGAGCCTTCGTGGGCAGGGACTCGGCTCAAGGCTGATTGAGGTTGTTGAGACCACGGCACAACTAGAGGACGTTTCCAAGACGATGTTGACCGTCTTCACAAACAACCTTGCGGCAGAAAAGTTGTATAGGAAGCTCGGCTATGTCAAAGATGCTTGCTCACCAGAAGACAAAAAGAGGAAGACAAGGGAGGTAGAGAAGATCATCAAGGCAGACTACATGATCATGAGCAAGGAGCTCTGAGGAGGATGTTTGCTTCGATCCAAGGCGTTAAGGTCATGATACCCCGGTGGTCTGGAGTAACTCAAGTTCGTGCAATCACACATATCAATGTTCACCCTGATTCTTCTTAATCCATGATATCGATGTGAGTACTCTTTGCGAATACTTTAAAGGCCACTACCTGTACAGATGAAGGAACGTGGGCCACTGAACTGGCATAATGTAGCCTCCAAGTCCCCACGTTCTTCATTGCCCAGTGACGCCGTAATTGGACTAGTATGGATTTCACTTGGCCTCTGCGGGGCGGCCTTCAGCCCCTCACTTGATCTTCTACCTTCTCGTCTACCTCTGCAACGCTACAGAAGTAAGTCCATCCTCCTTTATACGCGCATCGCAACGTTCACACACTGACAAGCTTGACTGCAGGATCTTCTGCCTTCGGCCATCTGAGCTGTCAAGGCGAGCTCTACATCTCCCGCCTTGGGTTGCCACCGCCGAAGAGCACGTCTGCGGCGGACTCACGCTATTGGAAGCAAGGTCGGTGCTTCTTCCGTAGCCCCTGCCAGGCAGCTGCCGCCAGCGGTTAGAATATGGAGTCTCGGCTCATAGACAAGTCTGTGTGGTCACACGCCCTGCCTTCGGGCAACGTGGATGCTGGGGCATAGCCCCCGGGATTAGTTTCCTACTTAGATCCTGGGGCGCCCTAGAAATGGGAAGTATGGGAGCTACGTCGTCCCACTCCATGTCCAAGGGCAAACCAAGATCCTATTCAGCCGCCCAGCCTCAAATTATGTACGACTGCATTCAATTCAATGCGGCTCATTGACACTACTTAGGCTTTTGTGTCAATGACTGGGGCTGGGCGGCGCTTTATTCAGATGGTGAAGTGCATCACCACTCCGAAGGTTGGTACTCACTCCCCCACTGATGATACGCATAAGACTGACATGACTTACAGATGATGCCCCATGACAGAGCGCCGCTCCAGCAGCCGTCCGCCCACCTCTTCTTCCCTCCATGTTCGCGGCGGGCGGCTGCGGCGCAGACTACGTTCTGACTGAGCAACTCGATATGGGTCGTCTGAACCTGAACAACTTCCAGTATGCCCCGAACGGCTTCAACGGATACTTTCGAGGCTATAGTACCGGGCAAGAAGTTTGAAAACAAGAGCATGTGGGCGCGCGAGATCAAGATGCTATTGTCATCGGACTTCTTGCCTATGGCATGAGTTTTTGGAGAACATATGATTGATGGCCTTGACGCCTTTCGTGCCCCCACGGGGCTTAACCCGCTGAGAGTTCGGCATGAAGGACATCAAGGCCATCAAGAAAGGCGTCGAACAAGTCTGCGGCATCTATGGCTGCGTCGGCATGGAGAACGCCAAGGCAGTCAAGAAAGGCGTAGAACAAGTGTGCAACATGTATGGCTGCGCTGGTCTCGCTTGGGTCATATATGGCCTTCGATCATGTAATATCGCGGAGGGTGCTAGCGAGTGTCTCCTTGTTTGACGGCTGTCATCATTGATTTCCAATACTATTGAACTAAAACATCCGCCCAGCATAATTGCACAAGTACAAACTCCAAATTCCGAATTGTAGAAGCAGCCACAAACCCTACCACAACACAGAATATAGACGATATCGATCGCAGCACTTTTGACTACTAACTGTTGAATCCACGTGCGCTGACCATCCCTGGGACCACTGTTGAACCATTTGGTATGCACTACATTTCAATGCATAGCCGTCTTCTAATCCCCGGTTCACCTGTGTAGCGACGGGCGCCTGCAAGACGAAGTAGAGCAAATGCCGTTGCTCGGTCAGTTGCGACTAGTGCATGGCTCCTCGCGAGTGTGATGTACGTCCTTGGTATGGTTTGCTCTGATCTTAGAGCGAAAGGGTATCTATTCGTCGTCAGTGTAGTTCAGAACATGTCAGTCAATTAGCTTACCGTTTTCGGTTTTTCGAACTTGTAGAATCTGAATTCTTCAGCTTCCCGCAATCCTCTCCGCAATAAACGCCGTGAGTGCCTGCGTCCCAACGCCTAATCGTGCTGGTAGACTTCTTCAATGTCGGCCCTGCCATCAAGGTGGTTGATGCGTTCAATAGACAACGTACTGCGAAGGGCAGATCATGGGATATCGAGGGTGGGAAGGATGTCAGCGGTGCCGTCATGGATGGAGATTTCGGGCTGAAGCGGGTCAGTGCATCGAGCCAGAATCGAGCAGGAGCGCTTCTGGCGCTGGTCATCGCGATGAGTGCGGCTGTGGCGTTAACATAGACCAAATGAAGCAAATGTATCTCGTTCGCGATAAAAGTAGAACATGTTACCAAAATAAGCACTGAGCTATCGAATGTTTATGGGGTTGAGATAGCTTAGAATGAACGGGAATATCAAAAATATCGATCAATCGAACCTATCTTCCAAGGTATGAGTCGAGTGATGCGCAGTTTCAACTGTCGCGTGATTTGAATTGAACGAGACGAAACTACTGTAAATGTTGTGCTTTGCTGCATTGACTCTGTCATCATGAAGCCCGACCAAGAGGCAGTCACATTGCTAACTCTCAACGGCAGAAAGCCATCGACACTTCGAATGATTCCTGGGGGCGTAAGAGCAGCGAGTCGAAAGATGAAGGCCTGGGCAGGGCTCGACTGTTGTGTCGCGTTGGCGTTGTCAAGTCGCGGTAGTCGAATTCGGGCGATGCGGAGTTCGCGGAGGTGCCAAGCATGTTTGCATCATTTGCAGCTTCCAAAAGTCCAGACGACAAGACCAAACCACGAACATATCTCAGCACACATCACCACAATGGCACCTTCGAGAGCATACATACCATCAGCAGCGCTTCTGAGAGCACTATCACGACCTCTTCAGCAGCGATGTCCCTTCGCCCACCCTTCCTCCGTTCAATTCAATCGTGGCAAGCGCACACGAGCAGCCAAGATCGAGCAGCCAGAAAGCGGAAGCATGAACCCAAACAAGGCGGCGCAACTGTTGAAATCATCCGAGACACAATTGAAAGAACAAATATCAGATGACAAGTCCATGCACCCACTCAGCGACCGTGACCTGGAAAAGGATGATATGCCGGTCATCAATTGGTACGAGCAAGATCTGGACAAGGGCACACCCAAGCGCCTCATCGAGCGTATAGCTACGGCAGAGGATCGCAAGAAGGAGAAAGAGATGTACACGATGATTGAAGAGTCTGTGATGAACCCCGACTACGACGATGCGCACCTGAACCGACGGCTTATCGACAGCCTCATCTCGAACCCCAATTTTGTAGACCTGACGCAGGAGCTGAAAGACATCAAAAGCGAAATCCACACTAAGGAAGAGTTGATGGCCCTCGAATTACAGGCAGCAAAGGACGCCGAGAAGGAAAGCAAGCAGCTCAATGCGAGTCTGAAGATGGCGACACACCAGGCGATGCAAGATCTCATCAACGATCCAGAGGCAGTGGATGCGGGAGTCGAGTTGCAGGAGGTCCTCGACAAGATACCCGAGATTGAGGACATGGACAGTCCGGAGTTCCAAGCCGTGCTCGACAGGGCCATAACCAAGCTAAATGACAGCCCAGCCTTTCAGAAGAAGATAGCTGCTGTAGTCGAGAAGGACACAGGTGCTGACATTGACAGGGAGTGGGATGAATTAGAGCGCGAAGTCGAGGGCGCCATTAATGAAGACGAGTCGAGCGATGCAGACCTCGGCCCCGCTACAGTCGAGGACATTGGTGATGTAGATCAATTGCTCACCCAAATGCGCGACGTCCTCAAATCTATAGGTGGGGACAGTCAGCTGGAAGCTGAGCTCGATGCTGTCCTCAGCGAAGACCCTACGGCAGAACAAGAAGGCGACTTCGATCGTGAGATGGATCCTGACGAGCTTGCTGCAGAGTTGACGAAGTTGGCGCAGTCCAAGGCACCCGATGCAAAAGATGCAGAGTCAGAAGAAGACGTCCCTGCAGAGCTACAAGCGAGGGTCGATAAGATAATGGAGGATCCTAAGCTCATGCAGAAGCTGGTCTACATCCAACAGCTGATTGAGCAGTCCGAGCGCGCCAAGTCTGACCTTACAGCCATTGCCCACGAAGTCGCGCCTGATCCATATGTCGAGCTCGACGAAGGTCGCACAGCAACTTTGAAGCAGCGCATGCAGGCAGCGCGCGACGACTCCACCCACCTAGCTGCAATGAACGCCTTGCGCGTCAATCTTCTCCCGCCGTTCAACATCTCGCCCGCCCTCAAGTCCTTCAATCAGGCCATTCAGTTCGCGTACATTGGCGCCAACGACGACATCCGACGCATCCTGTGGCGCTCTTACCAGAAGGCGCGCACGCTTCCAACATTTCTGCAAAACCTCAACGATGATGCTTGGGACATTCTGTACTATTCGCAGGCCGTGACATGGGGCTCGAATCAGAATCGGCAGGACCATCTGTGCACGCTTCTAGCGGATCTGAAGAGCTTGGGTAGGGATGGTCCTCCAACGCACCCGAATTCGTTGGTGAAGAGCGGCAATGGGGAACACCTGCAGGCTTGATCTTATGACCATGTGTATAGCGACGTGTATGATCACTATGTGATACCCTTTTCCCATCTTAACTGCTGGAGAGCCCCACTCGCTCTGGTGGGTAATTCCTGGCGTCATCAAGACTTTGTCTACTTTCTATCTACTCCACTTCTCTCGTTTCTATCTCTCATCCTGTCTCTGTCTCAATCCATGCTCGTCAGTCTCATACTCGCGTCTACCGTGTCATCTCTACCTCAGCTCAACCTTCAATCTCCAGCGCCTTGACACCCCACTTCTCCCACATCTCCATCCCATCTTCCACTCCTCCCTCAACAAACAAAGCTCATCCCCCTCACATCCCTCCTTCCTCTCTCCACACAACGCCATCCAGTAAGTCATCGGCAATCCGTACTCCAAGTCCTTATACCACAGCGCATTCTTCGGGCTCGCTTTCTTTCCATGCGTGATCTTCTTTAGTCCTAGCTCGTAGAAGCGCTCGCGATCCTCCTCGGTGTCTTGCGGCTTGGCCTCGAAGTGCTTGAGGCCGATTGTTCGGCGGGCCGAGGTCATGTTGATGACAATGAAGGGAACAGGATGCGAGGAGGGCTGGTTTGGTGGACTGAGCAGGAGGTTGATGATCCGGGCGAGCTCGGCGGGCTTAACGTGGTGGTAGTCCAGGTGCTTTGCGCGGGCGGAGACGGGGGCTGAGCCGAAGCCGAAGGGGTAAGAGGAGGGTGTTGAGCTCGGCGTGCTTTGGAGGGTGTTGCCTTGGTTGGAATGCGACGGCGGTCCAGAAACTTGATGCGCCGGGTTCATTCTGCCTTGTCGCAAGGCGAGGAGGTGCTGGTGCGGCTGTGAGGGTGGTGATCTTAGTGGAGGTGACGGTTTGGGAGGCGCAATCACTCTGTGGGCCTCTTGCTCTTGCGGATCTGATGGCAATGGTCTTGAGCTTGCTGGTTGAGCGGTTGATTCTGCACGAAGGCTTTCTGCGAGTCTGAAAATGGTCTTTGGCGGGGTCACGGGGTAGGGTTTGTGTTGGGGAAGGAGCTGTCACTTGAGCTTGGGCTGCACACATTTTAGGACTGCCACAACAACACTACATGGTTCAAAACGCCACATCTTCGGAATTCTGGGGCTTCAGAAGATGCACGTTGCGAAGGCGATGAGCCTACAGGACTGTGCAATTGGTGAGGCACAATAGGGACAAGTTGCATCCCCGGAACACCAAGCAACACTGAGCCGCTGCATCAGAACCTCACCATCTACACAGCAACGCAAGGAAGACAGCAGCGACCCAGACCCCTGTAAGCTCCCTCTCACTTCATTGGCTTGTCCGCGCACCCTGCCGCCCATTTTAAAAGCCAGACTGACGGCAACTTGTCTTCACAGTGAAGCATGGTCTCGTCGTAGCCGCGCTTCTCCTTGCCAGCCTGCCTTAAAAGTCTTCGCTCACCCCGCCAGCTTCATCTCCTCAACACCACGCTCCCACCACTTTTGTAAGGCAGTCTCTTCTACCTTTGAAGCCACAATCTGACGTTGACGCCATCAGCCACAGACACGGATCCGCCAGGCTACACCATGTGTAGTTTAGGAGCTTCACGCTTAATTAGAAGTATCTGCCCTCCGCCTCAATCACACGCACCCATTCCATGGTGGCGTGGAGGCGCGAGAGCCAGGCAGTACGCTAAGGGTGACTCGGCGGAGGTGATATGTAAGTCTTCAATCCTTCACGCTCGACAGCGTCAGCTAACACAGCTTCGAAAGGTCCTGCTCGTCTGGGTGATTGATTCACCTTACAGTTGAGCGCCCTCGGCCCCGCACCTACGTGCGCTGCAGGGTGTGAGGGCCCTGTTAAAGAACTCGAAGCCTTCTTGTAAGTCATGCTCCTGATTCTGTCACTTGACTTGTCACTGATATTTCATAGCTAGGCCTGGCGGCCACCCGGATCCACCTATCAAGTCTGTGACAGGCTTGCGCACCGCTAAATTGCACGGCGGTGTGGTCCCGCCGTATGACCGTCACGGTATGTATCCTTCCAATCGAGGACCACCGTGGCGGTTGTACATCCCGCCATATGATCCGGGTGGTCAGCCGTCCCACAAGAGACCGATCACAATGACCTCAGAAATCATGTCTGTCGTCGCGGTGAGCTAGTCACTCCTTCGCCCATTATGCGACCGCGGCGGCAGCATGATTTCTGAGGTAAGATGGGTACTGCCGCCGTAGTACTCGCCGGCCAGCCGACCAACTCTTGGAGCTCCACATCCAATGGCTGGAGTGGAACGACGAAATTACATCCATGTCCGGAATGGAGCTCCAATCCACATCCACATGTGTGGAGCTCTCTCTACAGCTTCATCATGGCCGCCGCCAGTTGCGCTTCCCGACATAGAACTGGTGGCGGCGCTTCCTTTCCTACGGAAAGGAAGCAAGGCAGGTGCTACATCCGTAGCCTCCGCCGGTCGGCTGGCCACCCGGCAGACACGATGGTCCTTGCGGTCTGCTATCCTCAATCGCACTGGCTATATGAGCAGTATCTGCTGCCTCCCCGAAGCAACTGCAGGGTCATCGTATCTGCCTGGAAGGAGGTGTTTGTTCCTCCGGAAATTTCGCCATCGGAACGGACGCCTCCATTCCACGCCGAGCAATGGCTTTGGCCATTGCAACTTTCAGCCCACCACGTGGTGGGTTGAGGATTGTAGTTGTTATAGGACCAAAGGTGTCAGGTAGGACTGTACAGTCGCCTGTCCCCACTCTTGATCATACCTCAACTCAATTCCAACCTTCCATCAACATCCTTCGACATGTCTCACCACTCACCTTAGTCATCTGTCGGCAATGGCCCAATGTCCAGTCCCTTCGCTGGCACGGAAGCCACGCTGTGTTCGCCCGAGGCTTCTCGCAACACCTACCATCTGTGTCACGAGGCTGGCATATTGGCCATGATCAATGACACCATTCGCCGCCTGTGACTGGTTCTGGTGTCGTCATTCGACAACGTATTTCATGTAAGCCTTTCTCACGTGTCCCTACAGCATGACACTGACCATAATGCATATATAGTGGGCACTGCTTCATTGACGAAAGGTCATGGAGGTATGCATCATAGCAGTGTCGACACTCTACTTCTCATATTTGGTCGATATCGCTTCCTTGTCAGAGCCTTGTTTGAAAGTTGTGAGTCTTCTCAAAATATATCGTGGACTTTGCTAATGACTCTACAGTATATGCTGCGAAAGGATGACAAGGCACATCGCCGCTGCCAAATACGACGGAGCTATTCAGCTCAAGCAATCCAAATAGTATTCAGCTTATGCCTGCCGTAGCCTTGCTAGGCAGGGTCAGAGCGGCGGTAATCGCCGACGCACACCTCGCGATGTGCTTCGAGCCACTATGCACTACGCTCGACAGCTCGCTGCGCCTGAAAGCCTCACGGAAGATGAGAAGCATCACATCGCATCCCTCTCGTGAATTTGATTAGAGACATCGCTGCGACGGTCCATACATGAACGTTTGTGCGCTCAACGACCTGATTCTCGAGATCTTCAAGCATTACACAATGGTCCCATGCACTCCACAAGCCTGGAACCGTCATTGATCAGAAGCGTGTCGCCATTCTCAACAGGATCGATTGCGTGGGCAACACTTGGTGTTTCTGTGGAGACAAGACATTCTACAGCATCAACGACTTCTGCTTCAAGAGCGTCTGTTGCCATCAACTTCCTCACCCCATGGATGACCCCAGTCTCTTCCGCTCCGTCTCCTCAGCAGACTGAAGCCATCCTGTCGTGCCAGTCCTCTGGATCAGACATCCTCGCTACTGTAGGCCGGGATCAAATGTCCTCAGCTCAAGCTTTATCTGTACCGTAGGCACCGCGATCAGATTCCTGTCGACCTGCACTAAGAGGAGCTTGTCGACCGCTACAATCCCGACCCCAAGCAGTACAGCGTCGAAGAGTTTCTCAAGTCATAACAGCATATCATCCGCTATTACTATGACGGTGTCGAGCCGCCCCAAGCGAATCTTCAAGGAGAGCGAGCAGCTCGTCACGGTGCTGGTCCAAGGCATCTCCGCCATGCCCCACCAGGACAACCGCCGGTACTTCACTGTCATTGGCCCATGCTTGACGGGCGAGGACGACATAGATCATCTTTGCCTAGTCCAGCCATGCTTGGGGCGAGTCAGACCAGCATTGTTTCGTCATCGACTCGATGTGGTTTCTAAAAGGGACTTAAAGTCCTAGGAAGGACGGCTCCTTCCGCGACGCTATCGAACGATTCACCAACTTTGCGCAAGCACGATGCCTGTCAAATCTGCATCAAAAGTGGTAAAGTGGTTGCACAAAGTTTGCGGGGTCTGGCAGGCATGGCCTCGCAGCCCAATCCGAGCCCTGCCGCACCGAATCTCGACCGGTATATAGTGATCCACGTAGCCGCGACGTGTGACGAGCATGGAGTCTATGTTTCAAAAGACTCGGCGGAGGTGATTGAGCTGGAATGGATTCTACTGGACACAAAGTCTCGCAAGGGCGGCGCCTTCCGCGACGCCATCGAACGACTCACCAACTTTGCGCAACAGCACATTATTGCTGCGCCCGTCGCGAGATTGACCAGGTCGAAGAGATGACTGCATCCATATCATCCTGCCGATCGACGACCTCGTACCCAAGACCGTGTACTGCGCCTTACGGTATTTGAACAAGGTGAAGACGCTCATGCCGATCCCTGAGGTCAAGCTATACATCTACCAGTTCTTCCGTTTGCTCGCATACACTCACTCGCAAGGCTTCTGCCACAAGGGCAAGGCCTTCCCGCGCCGTTGCAGCATGCCGTTCTTTAAGAACTTCCTCAAGTCAAGCTTTCAGAGCTCCACATCCACACGTGGTTCCTCAACGACGAGCAGACAGCATTGGCTGTCTTCAAGGAGGCTGACGTCAAGGAGGCTGTCGTCAAGGAGACTGTCGTCAAGGAGGCTCCCTTCGGAGTTCGCGCCCGCAAGGTCATCGGCCCTCCAGCGCTGTTTGCTTGTCGACTGAGCTGACAAGGAAGCCCTACCCGGTGCGCGCGAAGAGCTGAACCTTCTTGTAGAGATCCAGGGTCGTCCTTGGATTGGCTTCCGTTCCGTCAAGGCTGCTGAGATCTCTTACGCCACTGTTCAGGGTCGTGAGGCTCTCGTCCAGAGTTCCGTAACTCCTCCGTCGTGCAAGAGACTCCCTTCTAACGTCCTCGTCTCTTCCTCAGGGCATGACCTCTCCACAGACACTCCTTGCTGCCAACACTGGCCAAAACGGCCAGCACCGGCAACTCTCGGTAATCCAATGTCGAAAACTCCGCAAGATGCGCAATCCCGTTGCGTACATGACGTGTAGGACCGCGAAACAGCGATGGCTGAACAATCCGGACGACTGAGCCCGATACTTCGAGACAACTGAGCTAGGCGATGGAAAGCGTCTACGCATGGTCTCGGGGAGGACGCAAGACCCCTTCCCGGAAGCGATCTTGCTGACCCGGGACTTCGAGACGTGAACCCGAGCTACTGGGCAAGCAGTGTCTTCAACAAAAAGGATGTTGGTGCCTCACCAGCCCGCTTCACAAAGTGGCACAGTTGCTTCACCAGCACTGAAGCAACCCTTCTTCTCACGCGAGAAGATCCATCCTGCAAACCAGCATAACAAGGTCATCTGCAAGCGTATCGATCTCATCTCTTGCTCTCGATCCTGTTTACGGAAACACCTCCAACGTAAGTCGTCTGCTCGCCCTTCCTTTCTCGTACTGACCATTCGGCAGAGGAGCTACGACTGGGCTACAATCGATGCTGCTGCCTTCTCCGTTGACCGCTACGTCCTTCCCAACCGTGGTCTACATGATCGCAGTGACGTCTGCACCACAACCATGCTCCGCAACATCCCTAACAAGATGGACTGGGAATGTCACCCAACCCCTGCTCTTGACGCTCCAGTAACGGATTACTTCCAGCTTCAACTGAAGGCCATCGTCGATGCCGCCTGCTTCGGGTCGTACGACTTCGTCTAGCTCTGCATCGACTTCAAGTCCGCCTGCAATGTCGGCTGCCCCTTCGTCAACTTCCACAATGTTTGTGGTACCGGCTTGGTCACTATAACCAATTGCGTCCTCCCCCACCAGCCGAGCTTCATAGCGCAAGCCATATTGGCTGGCAGGACTTCAAGTCCGCCTGCAACGTCGGTTATGCCTTCATCAACTTCCACAACGTTCATAGCATCGAGCTGGTGACTATCACTATCAACACCCTCCCCCACCAGCCGGCTTCACAGCGCCAGCCATCCTGGCTGGGAGGACTTTCGAGGAGCCAGCAACATCCCTGGGATGCCCCACGACACAATCAAAGCACACGCTTGACGAGAGGCCATGAATTCGAAGACTTCTTCATCAAGCGCGAGCTTATGATGGGCATCTTCGAGGCTGGCTTCAAAAAGCCCTCGCCGATCCGAGAAGAAACGATTCCAGTCGCGTTGACTGGGCGCGATATTCTTGTGCGCACAAAGAACGGCACTGGAAAGACTGCCGCCTTGTAATTCCTATATACTAGATTGTACACCCAAAGATCTCGAAGACACAAGCTCTCATCCTTGGGCGGCTTTTGCTGTCACCGCTGAGGTGGTCATCGCTCAATCCGGGTGAAGATCGTAAGTCGCCTTCTCTTCTGCAAGTCATCTGCCCTGCCAAGACTCCTCAGCACTCATCAGCTGGCTTCCCATCGGTGGCATTTGCCACCGGCAAGCAAGAAGAAGCTTGCCAAGCACGGCTTCAGAACGTCATGAAGATTGTCAGTCCCCTTGTCTTCCTCGTGCCACTGGCCCTGCTGATGACTGTTCAGTACGATTGCGCCATACGTCCCTGGCAAATTCATCAACGAGAAAGACGAAAATGACAAAGGCTTCCGCTCCCGCTACCAGGGCTATCCTCGAACTTCCTGCCGGAATTTGGGGCAAGCACAGTCCGCAACAAGCAAGTTAAGCAATCTTGAGGTCGTCGATTGACTTGCTTGTTGGCGACGTCGTCGTCGCTTGCTTGTTGCTTGATAGTTAGTGTTTTCAGGCGGCTTGATTGAGACTTGATTGGTAGGTTGATTGATTGATAGACCTAGATCTCCCCCTTAAACTCTCCTAGTATGCTTCACTACACGGGCACAGACGGCCTGCACTACTAACTAAGCCGCGAACTAAGCCGCTGATTAAGCTGATTACTAAGCTGCTTAGTAATCAGTGTAGCTAGGAGAATAGAAGACTCGTCTATATTCCTAGATCCTGACTATCTCGCAGGCAGGACAAGCAAGTCAATCAAAAATCACTACTTAGCTTGACTTGCTTGCGGTATTAGGTGAGGTCAGATTGACTTGATTGAATTGATAAGCTCAAGCAAGTCAAGCAAGCGAACCAATCTGGATTGCTTGTTGCGGACTGTGGGGGCAAGGAGGAGACATACAAGAAGCCTGTCGTTGCGCTTTGCAGCGAGCACATGATCCCTCTCATCAGGGTTCCGGATGGCAAGCAGCTCGGCAAGTGGGCTGGTCTCAGTAAGTTTGGCTCCGTGTCTGGCTGGAAGGCTGGCTCGATGAGGTTGAAGGACCTGTGCTGATTGTTGTAACAGACCAGATCGATTTGGTTGATCAGGATACTGAGCACGAGTTATCCTGGCAAGGATTGGTGCGTATGCTTCTCTTCCTCGTGCGCCTGATCTTGCTGACAAGTACACAGTGTAGCTGCTTTGCCAAACCTTCCCCATCTCCGCTCGAATCGCATACTTCCCACCCACACCGTGCGACACCACCGATGGCAAGTGAACGCTCGAGCGTACCCAACAGCGAAGAGAATGGACGAAAAGATCAGGAAGGTTGAATAGGCAGACAAGCGTGAAGCCACAATGGCGAGTATACGTACCAGGCAGGTCGTGTAGGAATATACATCTCGACTCAAAGAGAGGACGTCAGACAAGCCCAATGGCGCTGACGACTGAGACTGGCGAGGCTGGGGCCAGTTCTCTCGAGATAGTAGATGGATGCGGCGGCCGCAGCGGGTTTTTGCGGACCGACGCTGCGGCTGAAGCCAACCCCACTTCCGTCAGTGTGGGTCGGCAAGAGTTTCAGGTAATCTTGCCCTGGAGCTGTTGTTGATCAACATCGGAGGAGGTGGGATTGGAGTCAGACGTAGTGCCCAACCGTTACGACGATAGCCATGCGTCGTTGCGCCAATAGTAATGTCAGCCTATTCAGGCTAGTCTCATTGGCTAATTTCGTCTATATATTGTGCTCATTGTCCATAACTTGTAATACAACCAACACCTCTTCTTCTTCACTTGACAGCCCTGTACAGGCTTACAAGTAAAGATGGCATTGACCAGCACGACTTCTACTAAAGTCTGCCAGTGATACCCGTCAGTTGAGGATATTGGTGACCGGTTTTCTGTGACTTTGTAACATGTGCAGCAAGTCTTTCTCATAGGCAACTTCGCTGCTGGTGTCGTGGGGCGAGAGAAAGTGACATAGCCTGCTTTGGAAAGGTCCCCAGAAGGCTTTTGCTGCAAGTGGCGACGAAAACTGAAACTGCTGTTCCAGATGCCGCCTCGAAGTTGAGTTGAGGAGAAGCGACACTGCCCTTTACATACTCAATTCCGGTACCAAGCGCGTCAGCGAGCCTTGCCTTCAAGCAATGGAAAGCTCAGCGAGTAAGTGCTCATATACTTGACTTGAAAGCGCCGGCACTCGGCTTTCAAGAACCAATGATTGGATAGCACTTCCAAGCTCTGATTTGCAGAGAGAGCGATGCCTTTTCCATGTTTCCAATTCGCCTGCGAGGGGAGACACAGAGCAGCAGGAATTGACGCGTCCTGTGCAGGTCATTTCAATTGAGCAGATGCCGCGCCGCGGTCGATGGGTGGTAGGTGCTTGGTCCAACGACATGGACGAAGGAGACCTTCCAGCACCTCTCCTTCTCACTGCAACTACCACCCACACCTTCTCAGGATACCAACACGTCTCATTGCGTAATGGCGCCTCGGTTCTAGTGCCATAGTGAACCCCGCAGGGCGCGATCTTATAGCACGACATTTTTGGTGGCTACGTCTTGAGTGTGGGCTAAGTTACTGACGCAAGCGTATTGGCCTCTTGTCGCTAATAACACCTTACCGCAGTTTCTGCGGAGCATCTGTTTTTCACCATGGTCATTCCAAGATCTACCAAGGAATCAGAAATCTGGAAGATCAATACAGCTTGATGATCAGCACGAATTCGAAAACCTAGAGTCAAAGGAAAAAGACAATCATGACGCGATGGCAAGAACACAATCCAGGTGGTCGTGAAGGCATGAACGCAGAACATGTGGTATTGAGTTAAACTTCAACTAATCTGTCACCTACTCAAAGACCTGGCGTTCCAACAGAGAGTTACCATGCTGCTCGTATATCATTATGATTCCTTCCTTGCATCTCGAATCCTTCCTCGAGTCCGTCGAAGCCCGCCGACGTCATGGTCATGGTCTGCTGCGGGCACTGCTAGGCACCTGATTGAAAGTTAATCTCAACATATCGTAAGCTAGCAGGATAACATACCATACTGCTCTGTGAGCAGCTGAATAGTCTTGTCGACAAGACCTACAGGATAGCCGAAGGTCATCGACGCCTCCAGGCAACCTTGCATTCAACGCGTACTTGTTGAAGATCGACCCGGTGCGGAGAACACCACGAGCGCCGCCTGGTTCATGGGTAGATTGGTCAGCGCCGATAATCTCGACGGTTCGAGTGAAGTCGAGAACGTAGCTCGTGCTCTCAGCATCGTACCTCACGCGGGAAGACATCAGCACTGCCTTGACAGTGCGCATGACGTCGCGCAGGGAGGCGGTCTTGAGGACGGGAGCGACAGATCCCTTGAGGCCTACAGGGTGTAGTTTTGTGGCATTATCAACGACCGCGTCAGTATCGTCAGCATCGCGCCACTCGATATTATCGTCAGCAGTTAAATCGAGCACAGCGACTCTTTGAAGAACGCTGCCTTCGCTGACATCCTCGGACCCCTGCTCGTCATCTTCTAGAGATCTCTTGATACTTCGACCGGATATACCGTGTGCTAGGGTGTCCGTCCGCTGAGCAGTGCCTCAGGTCTCTGTATCGTCTATGCCGTCGATGCTGCGGTCTGCGGTGGTGGGCATGGGTGTGGTCGAAGGCTTGGCGAAGTCGGACTCCACCTCATGGGCCGAGTGATCGACCTTCTGGTTAAGTTCGGCACTCGGGCTCGACTCTGCTGCCTCGGCCTCGATGGTGATGTCGCGGAGCGCCTTGAGCACCAAGTCGGCCTCCACGACCTTCTTGAAGACCTGTTCATTCTCTGGTTTGAGCAACATCTCCATGGTATTGTACATGATCTCTTCGCGTCGGGCCTCACGAATGGCATCTTGGAGCGGAGGAAAGTCAGGGGTGTCGGTGGTCTCGTCATTGCTATCGCCCTTTACAGCGCCAGTGGACAAAATTGCCTCAGACGAGGCGTCGGAGCGATCGTCACGAGTGGCTCCTACATCGCTATTGTCGTCCTCGCGAACAAGATCACGGCTAGTGAGCCACTTCTCCTTTGAAAAGAAATCAGTTACAGCGACGGCAAGCAAGCGCAAAGTCTCATACCTTCTCCCGTCAGAGATTAGCTGCCGCAACTTTCTGCGGGTTCGCTTGGCGAGCCATTGTTTAAAGTACAGCGTGTTGGAAGGATTTGTAGTGGCGTATCTTTGGGCTAAGAAGTAATCAAATCCGGGTTGAGGAGGCGTAAGTTGAATCGAAGGAAAGCGGTAGTGGGTGATAGAATGGTGGGGCGGTGTTGTTTATATATGCGGCTGGTGTGAGCGGATTCGGCCGCGTAAAAGCAAGCGGCACGAAAGTCTCAGTGACTCTGAGTGCCGCATACAGGGGTACGGGATCTCCCGCGATGGGAATCATTGGCAGCGACTGAGTTCCTCGAGCGCTTAGGTCGACAAATTCTCAGGGCGCTCTTATGGTGGGTATGAGTTCGAGGTTTGCTCACAAATTGCGAGCGTCAGTTCACACCAAACTCAAACCTTGATCGCCGAATAGGTGTCGGTACCACAACTGCCCACGAGCAGCAATGTAAGGAGTCCTTGGGTAGATGAAGGAGATTGCTGAAATGCCTGTACACGCCTCTGTGCCGTCTATATGCCCTGACATAGATCTTTTCGCGAGAGGAAATGGAGCCTGGGGTGAGCCATCAGCCGCCTCCATTTCTGTCTCTGTTCCTATGATGTCATCGTGAATGCTTGCCTGGCCTTTCGCGCGCTGGTTTGCTATATGTACTGCACAACCCACAGCAATATCACTCTCTCAACAGCTCGAGTCCACTACCCAAATTCCGATTCCACCAAGTCTACTTACGCTGGGCCTTTCTCCTCAACGATCAAACACTTCCATTTTGACATCTCAGCATTCATCAAGATGTCGGTCAATCCCTCTCCTCCGGCCGCCACCACCGTTGATGCGGAAGTCATCAAGCTTATCGTTGGGCACCTGATGAACCCTGACTGGGTCGAGATCAACGACGACGGCAAGACAGTCACCTGTGACATCGCCAAAGGAGTCAGCTTCATCGGTCGCGAACACTTTGAGGTCTCTGGCACTTGCGGCGTCCGTGGCTGCAAGTCAGATGGCCGCCTCATCCTCAAGCTCTCCGACAACCCGATGCGCAAGCTACTCGATGAGCAGGAGGAGGCGGGCAACTTGAGCATCGAGGTCCTCTATTGGCTCAAGGATGGTGAGGACACAATCGTGCTTTCGCTTCTAGACGTGTTCTACGTTTCCAAGAAGTGAGCAACTCATGGTCGCTGCGAGCGAGCGTAAGTACCATAATCATGATCCCACCACGTAATTACTGACAAGCTGCCAGCCGCAAAGACTCGGAGGGTTTGATAGTTTGAGGCACATGGAATCATGAACAATTAGAGGAGGACACTTGGGTGGTACAAGGCGGACGTAGCGATGGAAGGAAATTTCCGGCTGCAATGAGAACGTCTCTGGTCGGCATTGATACTTGCTAGACAAAGTCAGAATAACATTAACCCCTCCTTCATTTCTTCATGAATCTCACAGAGGTCATCGATGCTCGACAGAAGCAAACGTTAAACGTCTAGCACAACAAACAATACTTGCGGATGAGTCACGAGAGTTCAATGGAAGTGGTCAGATATGAGAGCACAGAGCAGAGATGAAGGAAGCAGAAGGTTGTTGTATTGAGAGAGCTACAGAGAGCGATTATATACACAACCACGATGAGTAAGCGAGTGACAAAGAGTCACGTGAGAGATGCAGTTCACATGTACCTTGTGAACTGAGGTGCCAGGCTGACAGAAGTTTTGATTCTACACGCGCATTACACGGAAGCTTTCACGCATAGTGGCAAATCTCCGCCAACAAACAGTTTGGTAACTAACCCTTGATTTCTCGCGGTTACTAGAGATGAGGTTTTTTCTCCGATTTACGAGTAGGTATATAAACCCTCCTTTGCCCCGAGAACTTTCCTCTGCAGATCCCGACACCTGAACTTCCTACACATCGACTTCCAGTACCACGCTCCCCTCTTCACTTCCTACCCTATATACTCATTCTTCCACTCTCGAGATGGCTTCTCAGCCTACCTTCAATGTTCAAGGCAATTCGCCTGCTTCGTCGGCTCCAGCTCCCGCCGCTGGTGCTTCCGCTGTAAGTTGCGACTCTTCTTTGGTTATACTATGGGAACCAGTATACTAACTCTTCGAAGGTCCAGAACCAAGCTGCCTCCAACGAGCCAGCCGACCACTCTTTCGACCGCGGCTTGTACGCGCCGAACATTGCCGGCGGCCTCGAGCCTGATCGCTCGATCGACTACATCATCAACCGTCTCATGCATCCACCTTGGAGCATGTACAGCACCGACGGCCAGACGGTAACTCTACCGATCGCCTGGGCGGTAGGCATCATCGAGCGCGAGCATTTCGAAGAGTCTCGTGTCATCGCCAACCACCGCTTGGTGCTCCGCGGCGACACTCCCATGCGCGCCCAGCTCCAAGCTGAGTTTGACGCTGGCCGCTTGAGCGGTATGATTCTCTCCTGGCTGCAGCATGGCGAGGGCATCGTCACTGTGCCGCCCAGCCAGTTCGAGCAGATCCCACATGCTCAGGGCGCACAGCAGCCCACTTAAGATTTCTTGGGTCTTCGGGAAAGGTTTGTTCCTCCTTCACTGATAGCAATTGGAAGTCTAACATAATATTAGATGCGAGGCTTTGTTAGCGCGAGCATAAACCGAGAGAGCAAGGAGTTCACGGCACCTTCGGTGTAGCCGTATACGTAGAATGGAGGTAGCGAGGAGCATGGGTCCAAATGCAACGGACAGAAGTGAAACTCTCTGGCGGGACCATAGAGAATACAACTTCCTATACCCGACTACACTTTGAACTGCATACCTGATGAAGATTGGCTAGAATTGCAAAGAAGGCTGAGAACACTGACGGCGCGACGCTGACCGATGTCACGAAGAGGGACAATGAAGTGGTCATGCTCAATTAGTGCGCCGAGTCTAGCAGTCGAACTCGACCTATGGTGCAGAAGAGCACTCCTTTCGAGGTGATCTTGGTGTTAGTCAGCGTCGTGCAACCTGCCGACACGTCTCCGCTAAGTGCACACTGCGTTTAAGTTCTCTCGCCGTTGCTATATGACTCTTCAGAATTACAGTTCTTCTGTTAAATCAATCGAAGACCACAAGTTGGCAAAGTGGGCTCTCCACTAAATTCAAACTAAGTCGGTAAGTTCAAATTTTCTTTCAAGTGTCGTATGTGCTGCTGCTTTCTTTTTTGCCGACATTTTGTCCTCACATGATGAACTCACTGGGCATCGCTCAAGGTCCATAGTTCGAATCTCGCTTCAATCTCTAGCCGAACAATCTTGCTTCCCTTTTGCACACGTCCATGTGCTAGTGTCGTTGACTGCGGGAGCGACAGGGGTCAGCTGCACTACACGCGTTTGCATGGTCAGTCTGCCGCCGCAAAACCGCCAAAGTATGCGCTACTTCACTTCTTTTGACACCTTCGTTGCTTTCTACTTTCAACCACCAGCTCGACCTCGATCGAGTCTTGCAGCTACACCATCAACATCATTTGCGCACCTGATCGATCGCAATGAATCCCAACAACGCCAACAGCAACGCCAACAACGCCCGCGGCGGCTTCAATAACATCGCTGGTCACGATTAAGGCGCTTTATCTCGATATGGCGCATACGGTCCGCCTGCGTCTGGATGCCTTCCATGGGGCTACCTCCATGGCACTGTTCCGCCTCCTCACCATCAAGGCATTTTGCCGACCCACCAGGCCTTTCCCCTCGCTGCTCCGCACCTAGTGCATCACCCCCAGTACAATGGCTGCGCGATGTCCGTTCCACAGCCCGCCCGCTTTCCTCATCACGTGCCTGGCCCCGCACCGCCTTCACCGTTAAGCCAGGTTTCCTCCGCCAAGCCATTCACGTTCAATTCTGAAGACAAGGCGTTTGAGCCACAGCCAGAGGGCGAGAAGAAGAAGAAGAAGCGCAAGAAGACAGGGTACAGGACGCAGCGGCCTTCCAAGTCTCTGGTCGCAAACCGCTGCGCAAATATCGGTTGTCCAACGTTCTGGAATCATCCTACGCATTTGTGTGCGAAAAGGATTGGACTGGCGGTATGGAATGACTGGGGTAACAGAGGCCAACAGTAAGGTGGCGCGGACGTGAGACATGAGAACACTCATCCGACTCTGGTGGCTGCTTTTGCGCACACTCCATGCTTAGCATCCTCAGGGTTGTCGAGCAAGGCCAGGATACTAGCAGTGAGTAGTCTACACATGCGGGTATCTCCATGGAGCGTCTCAACGAGTGCGAGGAAGAGAGGACTAGATATGGAGATACCGAGGCGAGATGCTGGATGGCCTATGAGGTAGAGATTAAAGCATGCGTTCGACCGCGAAGTGTCCCTGGCTGCTGTGAAGTTGACCGTATGTGCGTCGCTCTCCTAATTCTGATTGTATTCAAGGACTCGGGGATGTCGACGATTGTTCTCGATGACTGTAGTGACGAGCCAGGCCCCGCTGTGACTGTCAGCATTCATGTCCCAAATTCACAGACCATTACACGTTTGCACCTGCCGAGTGCCCACAGTATAAAACATCCACTGCCGATCTCCTTCCTCATCAGAACAACCAGCGCATACTCGACTACTACACCTGCGAACATAATCCTCCAGAGACACATAATCAACACACACAAATCCATCGAGAACATAATCACTGACTCACCTTCCAAACCCAAGCAACATCACCGCCATGCACTTCGGCATCATCGTCCTAACAACCCTCCTCGGTCTCACCACCGCCGCCCCAGCAATTCCGATGACACTCGAGACCCGGGAAGAATGCACTTACAGGTCCTCGTACTGCCACCCTGATTGCACCGAGCTCGGACGCATCCTCGATAGGTGCCTTACCTGTCTTGCCAACTGTGGATCTGGCTACAAGAACGAGCACAAGCAGGCAGCATACGTGAGTAGTCGCATAGCCAAACCCATTCCCTGCGCAAGCTGGCTAACAAGTATTGTAGAAAAGTTGCTGCAAGGAGCACGGAAAGGATGCTTTCCCACCGCAGGGCTGAGTATGGGAAGCATGAGTGATGTGTGGGGATGGCGTAATGGGTGTTTGAATAAATGGAAGTGAATGACTTTGACTCTGACTTTGAACCTTCTCGTCTTCAGTGAGAATCGAGTCATTTCGAGAAGAGCACTTAATACTCAACGCGAAACGTGTGGTTGCCGCCACAAACAGTATAAAGTTCCCACTACTGACAGTCGTGCTCTTCAGAAAATTTACCGCACACTTATCGACGACACAGAAGAACAGCCCTGCAGAACTATACCTTTGGCACACGCAGGTGTATCGTATACATAGCCACTCGCGCATACCTCTGATTCTCATGCGCCGAATCATCATCGTCCTCACAGCCATCCTCGGTCTCGCTTGTCTTGCGAATGGCGGCATGGGCGGCTATGAGATTGAACGCAAGTGAGCGGAATATGTAAGTGGCTTGGAAATGACGCAGTGAAAAGCGCAAAGAGCCTGAAAAACATCATAGAACGACTATTGCGATGAGCATCATGGGGGACGCAGTGCGTGCACTAAAAGTCCCGATCCAGTGGCCCATCCAAGGGCACCCGTTGACGATTCAGGGAATCTTAACGAAGCGTTGGCAACTGGCATAGATCGTCGCAATGACGACGATAAGTGTGGCAAGCCCTCTGATGGGCCAAAGGGAACGTCTTACAGTGACAATTGCAAGCCAGAGCGCGCGGCGCTTGAAGTGCTCGTGTGTCGCTTGACAATCCGGCAAAGATGGCAACTGCATTGGATCCGACCAACATTAACAGACTATGTAAGTCTTGACTGGACAGTTTTGATACCCGTGTTTTCGTACTGACGATTGGAAACAGGACAAATGCTGTGCCGTCGGGCACTCGAAACGTGAAGTTACCGCCAGTATTACAGGTCACGAAGTCAACGCGATGCCGTCAATGGCTGTCGCTGGTTCGGTGATTCTTCCAAGAGGTACAAGAAGTCTGGCATGGGCAAGAAAACATCGTCGAGACGTCGAGGAATGCAAGCAAGAGACAGTGGAGCCTTGCCATGAGAATTGCAAGAAAGAGTGCCGAGATCTCGAAATTTACTTGTGTCAGGAAGATTGGCTGCTAAAGGAATACCCTGTGCTCGAGGTCTACGTAAATCTCCAGACTCAAGTTTACGAGGAGGTATCGAGACGCTAACGATGATATACAGGAGTCATGCTGTGCAAAGAATGGAAAGAACAGCTTTGGGCCTTGAAATCGAAATTCGCGATGAGGGGTAGGTCTGAGATACTAATATAGCAGGAGAACGAACGTGTGGACAGGAGACCTTACAGAACCGGTCGTGATATAGATCTTTGACCATACCGCACCAAGAATTCTCTCTCGTCTGCCGTCATGATTTTAAACTCATCAAATCCGATTTCCGTGTTTGCACCATTTGACTTCACGCAAGCGTTACGTGCTGTTGTTGACTCCTCAAAGCATAGTCAGAGCTCGCCACCAGACGTTCGGAGTCGGATCTTGTCTTCGACATGATTGGTCCAACGAAGCTCGAAGACCCAAGAAATCGATGACGCACTGCAAATGAACCACGAGGCACAACCATGCTGCCGCCTCTAAGCGATGCTTGACTGTTAATTTGGCATCGCGATTTCTGGCTTTTTCGATGATGATAACGACTCGGCGGCTGGGCGCGTGCTGGGCATGGGCATGAAGATGCCGAGGCTGCTCGAGGTGATGATCTTGCTGCAGCACCAACTTTCCATACAGAAGGGTAGCAAGGGAATATGTCTGTATTGCTATAGTGCTGGAAGTGTGTTAGGGGAAGGTCGAAATAAAGATCTCATCACTGGAGCTCATGCCGCCTTCTCGGGCCGTTGTGCACGCCCATCCCAGGCCATCGGACACTCGTGCCTTCCCATTCGCCGATGCATGCATTGACCGCGGGAGAACTTCGATCCGCACATGAAAAGCACGCCCAAAGCGGAGCATCGCGCGAGGAAATTGACAGGGATTACAGACGTTGAAGACTCCGACAAGACGTCGTGTGCTCGGCGTGCTACTGTACGATGGGTTCGATGGCGTGGCGGTTGTTGTCGACGCTCAACGATATCCTTTCTTCACACTGTCGCCTTTCGTTCTGCGTTGATACCCCTTCCGGTACTGTTTTAGTTCCTGGAGATATGCTTGCGTTCATCCGTTGATACATTGAAGTGCGACTACCGCGGCCCTCGCCTGGACGGTTTACCCATACACCTTCCTGAGGAATCGCCACTTTTTGCATCGACCACGCCCGTCGCGGGCAGGACACTGCAAAGATGGCAGGGGCAGTTGTTCGTCAGACATGGATCCTCACAAAAAAGACGCTGCTCGTGGTGTTCTGGCGACATTGGTTCTTCACGAGCGTTCGCGCATTCTGGGCTCCTATCATTTTTGTGAGTTGCGCATCCCACTCTGAGATAAAGGCAATCGCTGACCATGGCTCCTGCAGATGTTCTTCATTACCTACGCAAAGAACTTCTTTATCCCGCCTTCGGAGTTTGGCATCGGCCCCCTCAATCCCATTCGCTCCTTCCCCGATGCGCTCGGCGCCGCAACTGGTGGTCGTGACAAGGTCGTCTTTGTGAACAACGGCTACAACGGTGGCGAGATCGAGAACGTTATTGGACAACTATCGAGTCAGGTCCGGAACGCTGGACTCGAGGCAATCACGGTACAACAGGAGGTGGACCTGCTCACTGCATGCGAAAGCTCGTTAAGAGGCGCAAGCACATGCTTCGGCGCGGCGACGTTCCATTCGAGTCCGAACGAAGGCAACGGCAGAGGTTGGAATTATACCATTCGCTCTGACGGCGCCTTGGGAGAGAAGATATACGTTGCTCAGAACGATAATGATATCCAGATTTACATTTTGCCGTTCCAGAGGGCCATTGACCAGACCATCGCATCGCTCAATGGCACTCAGACTGTTCCCCAGGTCGACGCTTTCCCGTACACCGAACGCACGCAGAAAGAAAGAGACGAGCGTATCAGGACACTATACATGGGCGCACTGATAAACATCATGGGCGTGGCACTGTATATTGGAGTGTGCGGCGTGACATACCAACTCACCGGTCAAATGGCTGAAGAACGAGAACGTGGAATATCACAATTGGTGGAAGCAATGTCCCCGGCAAAGAAAGCATGGCATACTCAGTTTGCCCGATTACTTTCGAACCACATCGCTTTCGACATCATCTACTTCCCGGGCTGGGTCATCATGGGTCTCATAGTGTGGGCTCTCGCTTTTAAGACGACAAACGCCGGAATCCTGGTCATCTTCCACATCCTGGCCGGGCTTTCGTTGACAAGCTTTTCCATATTTGGCGCTGCGTTCTTCCGCAAAGCACAGCTTTCTGGCATCACCATCGTCATTGTACCGATCTTGCTGGCCATCATTGCTCAAGTCGCTGGTCCGTTCGGAACTGGAGCAGTTTACGTCCTGAGTCTGATTTTTCCGTCCATAAATTATGTCTTCTTCATCATTTATGTTGCACGATTCGAGCGCCAGCTCATCGGCACCAACATGGTCAAAGCTGCGCCAAATTACGGGGACCACCAATGGACCACCGTCGGAATTGTCTTTTGGATCTTCCTCATCATTCAGACTTTGGTCTATCCTGTGCTCGGCGCACTTGTCGAGCGCTGGCTATATGGCACCATTTCTGCAGATCGCAAAACGACGACCTCGTCACCGGATTACAACATCATCCTTACAAACTTTTCGAAGAACTGGACGCCCAGCTGGTTCAGGAGGAACGTATTAGCAAAGATCGGCATTAAGCCTCCAGAGACAGTCCGAGCCGTGGACGATTTCAGCATTAAAGCGCGCAAGGGTCAGATCATGGTCTTGCTTGGTGCGAATGGCAGCGGCAAGTCGACCACACTTGATGCTATCGCAGGACTCAACACTATCACAAGTGGCGCGATCGAGATCGATGGTACTGGTGGGCTTGGTCTCTGCCCGCAGAAGAACGTCATGTGGGACGAGCTCAATGTTTTCGAGCATGTGCGTATTTTCAACCAGCTCAAGTCCACTGGCGCGTACGACACCAAGGAGACCATTGAGGATTTGATTCGCGCTTGCGATCTGGGACACAAGATCAAGGCACAATCAAGCACGCTTTCAGGTGGTCAAAAAAGGAAGCTTCAGCTTGCTATGATGTTCACGGGAGGGTCGAAGGTCTGCTGCGTGGATGAAGTGTCCTCTGGCCTCGATCCACTTTCTCGAAGGAAGATCTGGGAGATTCTTCTCGCAGAGCGTGGCGACCGCACGTTCCTTCTGACTACACATTTCTTGGATGAAGCCGATGTCCTTGCAGACTATGTCGCTATCTTGTCCCGCGGAGTTCTCAAGACCAAAGGCACGTCTGTCCAGCTCAAACACGAAGTCGGCGCCGGCTACCACATTACCTACCCAAGGAGCGCTCCCGTAGCTCCACCAAAAGACGCAGTCAGAAAGCCGTCCCCGTCTGAAGGCATGCTTCAATATCAGTTCACCGATGCGCTATCCGCTATCAAATTTGTCGATGTTCTGCGAGAACATGGCGTCAAGAACTACGACATCGTGGGCCCGACCCTCGAGGATGTGTTCCTTGCTTACGCCGAAGAAGTCAAGGAGTATCACCTCATGGAAGCTGATCGCGACGAAGCAATCGGCGTTCTCCACGTGAACAGCAAAGACACAGACATTCCCTCAGACCACAACTCAGAGACTGTCAAAGCACCTTCAATGGGCAAGGGACAGGGAACTTCAATGTTCAAGCAGACTCTCATTCTGATGCGGAAGCGCTGGGCTATTCTTCGACGCAACTTTTGGCCCTATATTTTTGCACTTCTTATTCCCATTGCAGCAGCTGGGCTCGTCACTCTGTTCTTGAAAGGTTACAAGCCAGTCGGCTGCGATCCCGGCGCCAGTTCGAACGACCCCGAAGTCTTCTCAATAGCCAACGTCGATAGTATTCCACTCATTCCCATCGGACCTCGCGCACTGGTCGGCAGAGCCATCTCGACTATCGTTGAGCGTACTGGCATCAGCAATGATAGCTTTTACATCGTTGATACGCTGGACGAGTTCAATAACTTTGTGGATACGCGCTTCCACAACATCACACCTGGTGGCTTCTTCCTCCGCGAGAATGAGCCAAATATCATGGCCTACCTGGGCAATGGTGGTGTGATAGGTGGTCTTGTTACGCTCAATGCGCTGGGCAACGTGCTCACCAACATTCCAATCTCGACACAATACCAGCAATTCGCTGTCCCGTTCGCACCCAATATGGGCGATACGCTCCAACTCATCTTGTACTTCGGCTTGGCCATGAGTGTGTACCCGGCTTTGTTCGCGCTCTACCCAACACAAGAGCGCTTGAGGAATGTCAGAGCTCTGCATTATAGCAACGGCATCCGAGCGGTACCGTTATGGCTGGCGTACACGACATTCGACTTCGCGTTTGTGGTCATCATCGCTGGCGTAACGACGGCGATCTTTGTAGGAGTAAGCACCAACCCACCGAAGCGTTGGATTTCTGCTAACCATATACAGGCTTCTTCTGCGTTCTTCGCGCCAGGCTACCTCTTCGTCGTCTTCTTTTTGTATGGTCTTTGTGCCACACTCTTCGCATACATCATCTCGGTTGTCGTCACATCTCAGCTCGCTGCCTTTGCTTTCGCTGCTGGTGGGATGGTTTCGTTGTACCTCATCTATTTCATTGGATACCTAGCCATCCTCACTTACGCTCCAGCGTATGCCATTGACTCATATCTCGACATCTTCCACTGGACGGTCTCGCTCATCTCGCCATCGGCAAGCTTACTCAGGACGCAACTGCTCTCGCTCAACTCATTCAGCGTGTTATGTGACGGCAATAGTATCCCTAGCTACCCGGGCGCTTTGCGTGTCTACGGTGGGCCTATTCTATATCTCACCATCCAAGCCATCCTGCTATTCATCGCGCTTGTGTGGTGGGACTCAGGCTACAGACCACCATTCCTGAACCGCGAAAAGGGTCGCCAGAAGCATTCGGAGGAGAGCGTTGAGAACATTCCAGCTGCCGTCGCTGCTGAGATCACTCGTACGGAGCAGTGTAAGGATAGTCTCCGAGCATTGCATCTACACAAGACCTTTGGCAACAACCATGCCGTCAACGACATCACATTTGGTATCCCTCAGGGCCAAGTTTTTGCCCTACTCGGTCCCAACGGCGCTGGCAAATCCTCCACCATCTCGCTCATCCGTGGAGACATTCATCCCACAACGCACATCAACGGTGGAGGCGACGTGCTCATCGAAGATATCTCCATCATCTCCAAGCGCGCAGCAGCCCGCGGTCATCTCGGTGTCTGTCCCCAATTCGACGCCATGGACACCATGACCGTCACCGAGCACCTTTACTTCTACGCACACGCCCGCGGTGTTCCCGACGCAAAATCCTCCGTCGACGCCATCCTCCAAGCTACCGGCCTGCACCGCTTCGGAAATCGACTCGCATCCAAACTCTCCGGCGGCAACAAGCGGAAGCTCTCCCTTGGCATTGCACTCATGGGCAACCCCTCCGTTCTCCTGCTCGACGAGCCTTCGTCTGGCATGGACGCCGCCGCCAAACGCGTAATGTGGCGAACCCTCCTGGGCGTCGCCGCGCCCGGTCGCGCTCTCCTTATCACCACGCACTCGATGGAAGAAGCCGACAAACTCGCAACGCGTGTGGGTATCATGAAGCGCAAGATGCTGGCGCTCGGTACGGTCGGGGCTCTCGGGGAGCAATACGGCGATGCGTGGGTTGTCCAACTAGTGTTGAAGTCAGCGCCTGGCACTTCGGAGCTGGAGATGGAGAGCGTGAAGGAGTGGGTTAGGCTGAGAATACCTGGTGTGCAGTTGGATAAATGGGGGAGTAGAAGGGGTGGGCATGGGCAGTTGAGGTTCAAGGTACTCAAAGCGGCTGTAAGCCAGGATTCTGCGCCGTCGACGTCGGAAGTGGACGACAAGGATAGTAAGATGCTGGAAGCAGATGTCCGGCTTGTGAGCACGAATGTGTCGGCGACGTCGGCGGATTTGAATAGTATCCCAGGCCTGATCCAACTGCTGGAAACGCATCGCGAGCAGCTCGGGCTGGAGTATTACTCTGTCAGCCCAACGACGCTGGATGAGGTTTTCTTGCGCGTTGTGGGTGAGGAGGAAGAGGAAGAAGCGGGCAACAAGAACAAGAAAGCCGGGAAGGGCTTGGTCGCCCGGTTGCGTCGTTGGTAGGCATTTGAGGGCGTTTTAGATACCAGTGTATAGAATAATATCTTCTTTCTTGTGCGTTTTGGTCCAGCGTGCATGGTACTGCAGTGCGTTTCGTGATCAACCAATTTGACTGTAGCGGAGCGAGCAAGTATACAACGACCTATTGTAGTCAGCAATTGCGCTCTCGTTGGTGTTGTAGGCGTGCAGGATGCACCAAGTACTTACTTCTCAAGCTCTTCCCGCGATGTCCAGTATGAGGACAAGTCAGTCCAGCGCCGAGCCCAGACGTCAGAAAACAGTTCGAAGCCGATCCCGCCAGCACATTGTCCTCTGTTTTTTCTTGGGCTCAGAGTGTTGCGGAGGTCTACGCGGATGCGGAGAAGGCGCTTTTGGTCAACGGCGGAGGGGTCGACGATTCGTACGCGCCCGAGTGCGTGGAGAACGGGAGGAGTCGCGGAAGGTGTTCATGATTTGAATTGGAGTTTCGAGAGGATAGGTGTGAGATTAGGTTGCATTGAAGAGGTTTTTGCGTGCGGATGTGATTTGCTTGGTCGCAGAACTTTGTATGGAGAGGTGAAGATGCGGACAAACAGTGAAATTGAGCTCCACGTCCAACGACCATAACATACACAAGAGATCTCTTATCATCAGTTACGTGCAGATTCTTCGCTACTGATGCTTCAAAAACTGCAATGCTTTGCTCTACTTCGCCTATTACTACTGAGTCTGCCCGCAATACTCAGCAAATCGCCATCGTTCTCAGTCACGGAACGAATCTCTTCTTCAACCGCCCAGCCCAAGCTAGGACAATCAACGAAAAGAAATCATGCCCCAAGTGGCAGAGCAGAAAGCAAAAATTGGCCCGAGCATCCATCTCGAAGAATGTTGCAGCTCAACCGGTCCCGTAGTGCAACGGGACGATCGACGCCCGAAAGCAAGTATCTTGAGCTCCTGCAAACTCCAGTCGCGGCTGCAAGCCGCAAGGAGGAGAAGAAGGGACGGGGGGATGGTGGGCATTATATATGCTGGAGGTGCAGACGCGCGCGGGCTAGATCACATGACGCGGATTAGGAGTCAGATCAAACAGCCCAAAAGGTTCTCCTCCCCATTTCGAAAGCAAATAAACGTCACTTCTCCTGATCTTCTCGCATCCTCACAACAGCTGTTGATGTGGCCTCTGTTAGTGACAACCCATACCACAATTGCAGCTGCTTCAACACTTGTATAGAGAGCTTCAAACTGTAGGTTCGGGGACCGTCCTCACCGTCGCACTCTAAGAAGTCAGGGGCTGTATCATGAACAGATGTAACACCACGTAGACTAAAAATGCACCGTCACCAAATGCTCTCAACTCCAAGTCACGGGCAGTGCACACAATCAGTATTAGCCTTCTATCTATCACGCTCCTGAATGTCCAATACTCTCAAGCTGTCACGGCTGGAGACTCTGTTGCACTCGAAATGGCGGGGCAACTCGAGCAAACGGATGCACGACCATCTCAACACTTCCAAATCTTCAACAAACCGCGGCATCATACCATTCGAGTAACACATGGAATCGAACATGCACATCACAAGACTCATCTCTGCACCTTCCCTCCCCGTCATCGTCACTAGCCCTGCACGTGCCACCGACGCGCCCATCAGATCACACTGACGTACATTGTTGATCCGATATGTTTACACTCTTCACTTTCATCGCCGGGAGAACCTCGCTGTCGCCTGATGGTCCGAGCTGATGTTGATCCAGCGACGCTTCTTGGCAGCCACTGAGTATAAAAACTGCTCCCACCTCCATCTCCCGGACTTATTTTTCTTTTCTTCACTGCCAGGTACGTTTCCTTCCCCTCCCATTGATCTGAGCTTACTAATCTTTCTCACAGGCGTGTGTTTGGCCGCAAGGCTAGCTCGTCTTTCCGGCGTCGTGTATGTAGTGCCATGTGCGGGGGCTTGGGTGCCATTCATTGCACAGTGTTTGGGATCCGAGTGGAAGTTTGCTTGCAAGCTGTCCCGGAGCAATTTTTACATGTGCGGCATTCGTGGTCTGCCCGGGGTCCAGGCACCGTATGGAGGTGCCAGCGGGTACGCCCCACACCCCATTCGTGGGCACACGCCTAGGGAGGCAGTGAAGGATTTTCCTGAGCCTTGGTCGGTAACTCGATCGCGTGAGTCTGATGACCTAAGCACGACTTTCGTGTAAGGTGTCGGCAATTTTTGGAACGTACCAGTGAGATGTCACTTAAACCATCGGCGCTCCATTCATGGACGCAATTTTTCAACCATACCAGTGGCTGAACAACCGGTTGCTTCGGCGGCTTTGGTGTTCGCTGCGCCTCTCCTTTCCTTTTCATTGACTTGCTTGGCTTTGCTGGGTGGTTGAAGAAGAGACCTGGTGTGACGTTGTGGTGTTCTGCAAAATGGCCGTCTCCATAAAGTGGTCTCGACTAGACTTCACCTGCAAATTTTACCAAGAGTTGACAAAACGCTCGCAAAAGTTTCACTGCAGCTGAACACTCTTCAATCCAACATGGCTCACTCAGCAAGCGGTTTTGGCATCTATCCCCTGGCAGATGTTCCATCACCCACTCCATCACCCACTCCATCACACATTGAAGAAGCTTGTGCGGAATATGACCGTCGCGAAGCAGAGCGGCTGCGACAGGATCGCTTTGAGTCCCACACGCTTCCTTCGCCGCCTGAAGAGGGCAGAGAGTCAAGAACAAGCTGCGCCGCTGGAGAATTCGAGTCTAGCATCGATTCGCTCGCTGAAGCCGCCTACCAGCCAAAGTCCAAGGTAAGCAAGACAAGTATTCATCTCTCAAACGATACACAGCTTCAATCCCCTCGCCGAAATCCTTCCGCTCCAGCTCTCCCTGTCTCCAGACTCCTCCTAGGCGTATTAACAAGCGGCATCTCCAATGGCACTCTCAATCCCTCCCTCTGCCCTGGCATCGGCTCCTTCACACTGCCCTTCATGCTCCTCCCATCCTTATTATCGTGCTCAACAACGATACTTAACACATTCCCGCGCTTCTTCTTCAACACACCATACCCGTTATCCTCAATCGTCATCACCTCTGGCGACAGCGGACTTACGGGTGCCTCACGGGCTCGTCTGCGCCAGCTGCCGGAGCGCTTAAGACGGCTGGTCGTGGGGATGGGAGTCATGCTTGGGCGCCAGGCGGAGTCGGGAATATCGGTGGTGGATTGGGCACGTTCGAAATCGCGCTTTAGGTGCCGGATGTACCAGCCAAGAGCGAGGAAGATGGCGACGGCGAGGAAGGTGACACTGATTGAGATGCCAACTTTGGCGCCGTCGGAGAGCTGGGAGGATACAGGGAGTGGCGCGAAGGGCATGTCGGTTGGTATTGGCGAGGCTGACGGAAGTGAGCCGCGGGTGCGAGATGGCGATGCGGTGATGGAGCCGCTGGATGGTGCTTGACTGGCAGACGGGGCTGATTGTGTTATGCGCTCACTGAATGTTGGCATGGATTGACTCGAAGTAGGGACAGACCCAAAAGGACTACTCGACCTCGTCTGAGTACCAGTCGTAGTCGAGGTCCTGCTTCTTGATCTCGACATGCCGAATCCACCTTTTCCTGACCCTCCGTCTATCGAGCCACACGCTGCCCGTATCTTCGCAAACGCATCACTCTCTTCCGTTGATCCACACTCCTGCTGTATACACGCCGTTGCTTTCTGAAGAATGTTCCCCGCCCCGCAGTGGCACGCGAAGTCCGATTCGTTGGCGCAGGCCTCCGTCAGTATACCGCTGATGAAGCATTGGAGGGCGCATTGTGGTAGCTTGAGCGCCGCGAGCGGGGACTGTCGTATGAACAGACGCTGGGGAACAGACAGCGCTGGATGCGCGGACAGTGGTAGAAGAAGTGCGAGGAATAAGATTGTCGCCGATACCAGCGGCGAGTGTAGAACAAAGAAGGAAAACCGAGCCCTCATCAGGCGTACTACTGGCCGCTCTTGGATCAAAAGACGAGAACATAAGAGACTCGAGAAGAAAGAAGGACGGGTTCGCAAATGATAGCACGACAACGCATTGATGGAGGACGGCGGAGCAGGCTGTTGCAAAGGTGTACAATCCTGATGTCGTGCGCGGGAGGATCATCGACCATCAACCTTGGAACGCGAATGAAGCGCCCAGCGAAGAAGTAGAGGAGGTAGCCGAGGTTCAGGTCCGGAAGTTGTACGTTGGTGTGAGAATGTCATGTATAACCATACCTCGCACCTCGCGACAAATTCCTCAAACCTCCCACGCTGCCATCCCGCACCGCACAACGCCGCGAATCCCACCCCTCGGACCAAAGGCCATGGCAGTCGATATGTACCGGTTCAGAGTGTTGCGAGTCAAATTACGCCAGCTCTCGGCAAAAGGCCATGGTGGTTTTGGAATCATGAAACGTTTGCTCTGGCGGCCAATTGGTCGGTTGCGGAACGACGACCATCCACGACGAGCGGAATGCAGGGAATTGCGAGGATAATCGAGAGTGCATGAACGTTGAAGTGGGAAGTTTGGAACACTAGGTGCTAGTCGGCAGTGGGAGGGAATTTGGATAAGGGGTCGAGGGAACAAAATTGGGAATGCGACGAGGTAATTGGAGAGGTATTGTAGTCAGAAGACGACAATGTCGAGAGATTGATCTAACGAACGAGTGTCGAGGACAGGCTCAAGACCATACAATAACGTTCACCCCAGGGTGGCGGAAAGACCACCGTGACGAGACACATAAAGGCAACTTCGACTTCACACAGCTCAAGCGCTGCGCAACCCTTCGCATCTGCCGCAGTGTCATGAACATTGATCCATTTAGTCTTTTGTCTGTATTCACCACGTACCCGTACGATTTATTGCGAGCCGTGGCCTGGAGTGTTCAATTCATGGGGTATATCGTAAACTCCCAACTCTGCGGGACTTGTCTCTAATTCAGAAGTGCCGTGTCCGCCACTTTCATGAACATGCATCTGGGGAGGGTTTTTGATCTCATGTTCCGCTGTAACAACAACAGCAGCGGATGTAGAGGTTTCGATCTGATCATGCTTTGAGGATTTGGACTTTCGCAGCCTAAGCAGGAGTACCAAGACCGCAGTTGCCAGGATCACGACTATAGCTACGCCGACTTCGATACCAGCTTTTGCGCCGGTGCTGAGCCCTCCTGATGCAGTGTCCTTAGCGTGGGAGGAAGTGGCAGCGAGCGTGTTTGCGGAGGTGAAGGATACGACGCTGGAAGTTGTAGATGCTGACGTTGCTGAAGGAACAGATGATGTTGGGCCAACTGTTGCTGCGAGCTGGAACAAGCTGGCAGATGTCCAACAACATGACTTCTCTCCAGACTTTTCTCCACAGCACCAGGAATTCCACCGCAGTTCCTTACTGACGCGTTGTCCACAGCGTACTATATTCCTGTATCAGCGATATGCCCAGAATCAGCTCTGCTAAGGGCGTGAAAAGTACCTCTGTCCCGTTGCACACATCTGCCAGACAATACGGACTCTGCCAAGTGGGATCTATACAACCTTGTCTCCACCACAGCTGCTGACCTGTATTGGTCCCATCAAACCCCTCAAAATTTTGGCACAGACCATTGTCCATGCATTTATCGTCTGCAACCAGTGTATCGCCCGCGCCTTGGTGATTTGTGCCGCAGCATGCGGAAGCTTTTGTCGAATTGTTACAGGGCTGATAAGCCTTACTTGTAATAGTGGTGCCGTTGCGGGTATAGCAATAGGGGTCATTGTGCGGCGCAGCCATGGCACTCAAAGTCTACTACGTTGTGTAGTGGTGAATAAGGACGAGATAGAGCCCGGTGATGCGAACATGCAAAGATGCGAAGGGCAAGACACGATATTGCAGCTGATACTGATTGTATTAAGGAGTGCAACAAAGTTACACGAGAATGAGTCGAGACGGGGAAGATTGCGGCACAGTAGCGCTTAACGATGCCAGTTCTTCACCTTGGCAGATGTGGCGCGTCGCAGCTGCAATCATTGGTCACAGAGTTACACCTGCCGCAGGACAAGCCTGCAGCTGCATTTCACCAGGGTTTTGGTACAAATTTACCGCTGAGCCCCGTGAAGCTCGAGCGGGATGACCACTCATCATCCGGACCTGGATCCGCGTTAGCCTCAATGGTCGGTTGTTGCGTGTGCGCTTCGTCCTGCACAGCGACCCACCATTGCTGCTCGCCAGCTCACGAGGACAGAGACCGAGAGACGACAGGGACGAGAAAGGCAGTACCGCAGAGAAGTGGAGATGTGATGATCAGGAGGCAGCAAAACTCAGACGCAAGGCTGAAATGCGTGCATGCGGCGAGGCTGGCCCGCGCTGAGCTGGGCTGGGTAGCCGCTACATGGAGCATACCAGTATTTACACAGCCAGTCGTGCGCATCCTCTGCCTTTACAGAGGTCTTGAGCGTGAAGAGGACCCATGTCGTATAGATACGGCACAGCATCGGCACGACACCAAGTATCACCAAGGACGATCTTCACAATGGCAAGTCATGGCAACCATTGCTAGGCATAATAAGCGAAACAGTTATTGAAATGTTGTCCCATTTTGATCGTCCATTCTCTACTTATCTACAAAGAATGGAATGTGGGTGGCGCAAATCGTCAGGCTTAACAATGACACAGAGCTAAGCGCAGCGAGAGACTTCGTAGCAAGCCAGAGCCGAATCAGTCCTTACTGCCAGAGCAGCGTAATCTTCCTCCACCACGGACCTGCCATCGTTCGTTGCGGTACCTCCTCAGCCAGGATCTGCTCCATACCCGTGTGCATGTCGACCTCCATCGGATCGTACGCCCACGTGTCATGCCAAGCCCAGATGCGATGTCCGCCATAGAACACGAAGAACATTGGGATGCCGACGTACGCCGTGAAGAAGCTGCTCACATTCCAGTTTTCGGGCCAAAAGACATCAAAGCCATTGATGAGGCAAAGGAAGGTGAAACTAATGATGACTATCCAGGCGCCCCATTTGCCAACGGGCGACTTGTATGGCAGATCAGTGATGCCTTGAGCTTCGCGTGCTTTCCGGAAGCGGAGATAGATGATGCCGCAGCAGATCCAAGAGATGAAACCAGAGGTGTTGGTCAAGTTGACGAACCAATTGAAGACGACAGCAGAGCTGGAGCCCACATTCAGGTAGGCGAGAGCGCAAAAGAGAGATGAACATGCGACCGCGTAGTATGGCACACCCTTCTTCGAGCAGGTCTTGAACACCTTGGGCGCGTTGCCTGACAGCGCAAGGGCGTAGAGCGAGCGAGACGAGAGGAAGAGGAAGGAGTTGCCCGAGGACCAAGCGGAGATGATGATACCGGCGTTGATGATCGAGTCAAGGGCGGGGATGCCGGCATTCTTGATACCGACAACGAATGGCGAGGAGCCAGCACCATGGCCGCCGCTGGTAATCTTTGGGTCGTTCGAAGGACAGATAACTCCGATGGCGAGAACACTGCAGACGTAGAAGATGAGCAGACGATAGATATAGCGACGCGCAGCAGTAGGCAGGTTGCGGCGAGGGCTTTGCATCTCTCCACCGGTTGCGACGAGCAGTTCCGGAGCGAACGTGAACGGAAATGCTGACAGAACCATAGTAGAGAGCAGTCCCACAAAGCGACCAGTGTTTCCTGTTTCGAGGTATTCGTTGGCCGCGCCAGGATTCTTCCAGTATCTGAAACCAAGACGGTCGTGGGATGGGCCGCCACCCCAGAAGAGGATGAAAGAAAGGATGAGCAGGCCCACGATCATGACGACCTTGACGCCTGCAAACCAGAACTCTGTTTCTCCATAGAACTTGACCGGGAAGCAGTTGAGGCCGACGATGACAATAATCATGATTGTGATCCAGACGGCGATATTGACAGGTGGGTTCCAGTATTCGATGACCAAACCGGCAGCGGTAATCTCGTATGGAACCAATATGCCAAGCGAGTAGAAGTACAGCCATCCAAGTCCGAAGCCCATCGAGCGAGAGACGTATCGGTAGCCGAACAAGTTCATGGAAGATCCGGGGGTAGGGAGATAAGCAGCGACCTCGACGATACCGGCTACAATCGCGAAAATGAGGAAGGACATGGCGCAATACGTAGAGAGAATGAACGCCGGGCCACCGCGAGCGAGGGTCTGACCGGATCCCACGAAGAGACCTGTTCCAATGGTGCCACCAAGAGCGATCATTTGCGCATGGCTGTGAACGTTGTATAAGCGACTGTATGATGCGAGGTTCCAGTGAGAGCTTACCGCGACTTCAATCCTCTGTGCGTCGTCTCATATCGCTCGTCGAAGATCTCTCCGCGCAAGATCTCTGGGTTCACGGCCGAACTCTTTCTGCGACTCGCGCTGACCCTATGTACATCTCCAGTCGCATAGTCGACATCTTGCGATACTCCCGTCTCTTCATACTTTTTCTCAGACATGCTGAAAGGATTGCGAGTGACACAACAGCTGGAGTGCAGAGCTCAGAGGTAAGGAGCTGCAAGCTACCCTGCAAATCGATGCGCGATCCAGCTCTTTTGTAGTTGACCAGGATGCTAGGATCTCAGCATCCGACAGTCCAGATAGGGATATACGACGCGGTTGGATTAAGCAACCCTGCCAACGCGCCATACACGCAATGGTGTAACCTAAGTACTGCTTGGCCCAGCCATATCGTCGAGAACTAGCCTTTTACACCACAGCGAGAGGTCCAGAAGGCGCCACCTGCATTCGTCTCCAGAGCCGCAAGTTCTTCCGCACGAACGAAGAATCGGCCCTTTCGCACTATGGAGTTTAACGCCGCGTGAGCGACATGGATGGCGTTAAGATAGGCGTGATAAGGTGGGGAGGTGACCTCGTGGGTGACATGCTTCGGAGCCTTGACTCGTGTCTTGTTGCAGTCGCAGGGTTCTGGGGTTGATAGATAAGCATCGTGGTGTGGAGGTCCAGTGAGCAGGCCCGGTGTTATCGTAATGCTCCGAGGAAGGCATCTTGCGCGAAATGGGACTAGCTCAGTGCTACGCTCGAAACGGTTTAACCAAGTCGAAATCCTGTAAGGGTTCTCCGGCACTACAGTTGTTGCTTTCCTTGTTGTCGTGAAGGTCGATGAGGGCCATCTTCAGATTCTTCGCACCTCCCTCAAGTTCGGGAAACTCACTTGAGCAACATTGGCCGACACGGGATCCCAAGCGGCAGGAATCTCAATCACCTCGACGTTCGGACACAAGATTGGCAGTATGAAGCCAATCAAGGTGATATCGTGCTCGATCGTTGAATCCCAACTCTACCAGCCTTGCAGGCGACCGTTGTTATCCAAAGCTGCGCCATGCATCTGGCACAAACCCGCAAATGCGACGCCATGGAACACGATCGGTGCGGCTATGTGTCCAGGGGCCAAGTTGCCTTGCGCAAGCACGAGCAACCATTCGTAGAAGCCAGATTGGCCAGTGTCATCAAAAGGAGAAGCCAAAGACACCATTGTGACCCATGACGCCCACTCCGGAATTATCAGCAGGGCGAGAAGGAAGTTGTACTATGGCCATATCCTTCAGCCCGATATGACTGAAAGAGAATGGAGCCAATCTCGCCGCTAAACTCGCCATGAACGTATACGAGGTCGATGGCCGAGGCAAAGTCGAGGAAGTGGAAGACGTTGCGGCGAGTGTGCAGATTGAGCGAGCTGAAGTGCGAATGGGGCGCCGAATTGGAGAGGAGTTGAGACATGGTGATGTCTTCGAAGCTGATGCAAGTGAGTAGTGCGTCAAGGATGTTGCGATTTGGGCTCCGTTGCGTGGTCAAGGTTTGGTAGCAAGCAGGGCGGCAAGGCAACGAAGCTCGTGCAAAATTCTCCGAGGTGAAAGTGAACGTTTGCTACTGACAATCACACATGCCGACTAGGATAACGTCTACCATGGTATATCAGCCGCATCATGGCCCAAGAACTTGCTATGGACACTCTGTTTCGTCGCGTTGTCAATCTGCACAGCAGTCAGTTGGCTCACGCACAGCTACAACGAAATGCAAGACTTACTATAACTATCATCATCGCCACACTTTTCTCAACGGACATTACATGCTCCATGACATCGATTTCCTGCTCCAACAAACCTATGAAACCCATTGCGCCCATTTCCCTGGCCACCATTCTGCGGTAGATATTAGTAAGGCATTCGGACAAATAGAGCTAAGGTACCATCACTTATCCAGGATTCTGGCACCATATCAACACGTCCTCGTTCTCCAAGCTCAGCCACTTGATCAGAAATTTACCAAGCGCTTTACTGGCACCGTACGCTGACAGCGGCAACACATTGTTCATGCTTGTCAAGCTACCTCCCGCACTCGAGATGTACACGAATTTACCCGGCGTCTCGCTAGAACGCAACAACGGTGGGACGGCTTTTAAGAGCTCAAGGGTCCCGAAGGCGTTCACGTCGATGAACCGCTGCAATTCGGATTAAAGGAGTCTCAGTGAGTCGGGCGGTCGATTCAGCGGCGCCAGCATTCGCAATCACGTTATCGAGAGTGGCAATGCCGTGGCCAGTGGGCAAAGAAGCAATTGCGCTTTTAATCGCATCAACAGACGCAGTGTCCGCAATCTGGAGGACGATCAAGTTCGAGCCTGCAGCTTTGGGCACGTCTAGCAGAGACTGGGAAGTCGGATGCAAAGGATCGCGGACGGTTGCGATCACTGTGGTGTTGGGATTAGAAAGGTAGATGGAGACAAGACCTTTGCCGATGCCTGTAGGAACGTAAGCTGGAGAGGGCGGGAGATCAAGCTGGGGCAAGTACCGCGACTCGCGCCAGTGACGAGAAAGGTTTTAGCAGAGGGCATGGTGACATGTAGGTACGATGTGCGGATTCTGCGAATTTTAAACTCGAGAACTTATAAGAGCTGACGCGGGATGGAAGACAAAATGTTGCTTGAAGATGAGATGCGTAATGGCGTTCTCGATGCAGAAGGACGACTGCGGGAACAAAAGACAGCCCAGTCCATGTTCATCGCTGCACATTATACCCTCGGATCACGGATCCAGGCAACCGAAAGCAACATGCTGCAACTCATGCAACAAGCGCGCGGATTCTGACATATCAAGTTGGACAATGGTCAAATGCGTGTGGTGGTGTAGTCCAGCCAAGCTCCGCTAGCTTCAAGACTCTCCGCCCGCTAGCGGAGTTTCGAGTCCCAAGCGTTCCATGTCCTCTGTCAATCCTCTGCAAGACCGCGGACAACAGAGTGCCATGTTCCGCTGGACACTTTCAAAGCCATGCGATGCTACCGACACATCGGAAAGCATGCCTCGCTTGCATCCGGACTAAGCGACGATGCGACCAAGAAGTGCCACAGTGCCGGCGCTGCATTATCAACAAACGAGATTGCGTGTATACTGGCCGGAAGGCTGATCAATGCATCCAAGAGACGATTGGAACTGTGAATGAACCATCGGAGATCCTGGAGGAGGAGTATTGGCAACTCCAACGAACTCCCGAGCATCCGTCCACTTTCGCGCCCTGCATGAGCAATATCATCTTCGACTACCCAAATCATCCATTCAACTTTCGGAGTACACCAAATGATGACCTCCCTCCCACAGATTTCACCCAAGGTATCGTGACTCAGCAAACCCGTTCCGATCCGCAGACTCCTCAATTGGAAGACACGTCCACCACTTCCTCCTTCCAAGCTCGCGTACAACACGTCGCCGCACGACTCACTCTCGTCCCTTCAACATTTGCTTCTCAAACCCAGACCTTCTTCATACACCGGTGCCTTCTCCAAGCCAATAGCTCGCCAGCCCTCCAGGACGCGTTGGCGTGTGCGCTTTGTACACGCTCAAAAATGCTACGACGCAAACGCTCGTCTACAGCAATATCCACCACGAAGCCCACGCCTTAATCGGGGCGACGGACGCATCGCGATTGGGAACAGCAGACTTGATGGCAGCGACACAAGCGCTGCTGAGCTGCTGTACCAAATTATCCGCCTTTTCGATGGCGATATATGGATGCGCGCTCAGGCTGAAATCGACGAACCGATTCTCCTAGCGTGAACCAACCAACTCGAATTGTACCAAGTCCCATCACAGCTACAGCCATCTCTTTTCGATACCTTACAAGTGCTTGCTTGGTTACTGCTCCTTCGTCGTGGCAGTGCTGGCTTCTTTCCGGGTCGTTGTCCCGCATGGTAATTATAGTTATCTCCTTCGCGGTGTATACTCGTACCTCAAACTCGGTCATGACACGGCGCAGGACATGTCGCTATCTCTGACTTTGCAAGCCGCGCTCTGGAACACGCAGGCATAAGGCGGCTATCGATGCGCGTGGTTCAAGAAGGAGAGGCTGGAGATTCCTGTCGCGAGCTGGAATGATGGGATGGCGAGAGTGGTGCCATGGAAGAGTTGGATGTACTGATAATGCTCATACTGTGGGGTGTTGAGCGGGCGGTGTTTGGTTAGGTGGGAGGGCGAAGGAGTTTGGACTTGGTGGCTGATTGGGACTGTAGTCAAATGGTATCCAATGAAGGGGCTAGAGGATGTATGTGAAGGCATGCAATCATTGCGTGTAGACTCGGGAACCTCGAATCCCTCGGTGATTAGGGTATCTTGTGCTTGTCAGCGAATTACGACACCATCTCACCAAACCAGCTCGTTCTGCGGCTTCGCCCGCATCTCGTCAGGCACGCATGCCCATGAGCACACCTGCACTCTGAAAGGCAACACGACCATACCAACCGGACACCACCACTCGATCCATTGCGACCTTGCAATGACATACTCCTTGCTGCAGACATGACACTTTTTGAACTCTCCGTAACCAGGACCATCATTGGCTTCCGCTTGCTTGAAAAGTGCATCAGCTAAAGGTGGGACAGGGTCGCTAATATGATGCCGCAGATCTGCAATGCTGAGATCCTCTTGGTCTTTCTGTCGGAGTGCAGCGTGAAGAGCCATTGTGGCTAGTGAGTTGACGGCCCTGAAATCCGGTGGTGTGAACCACGTCGAAGGCGCACCATGTGCGCCGCGCAGGGTATCTGTGATGACAGCAAAGTCGTCATCGTTTGATGTTGGTGGTTCCGGAGATCCTTTGATGAGCGTGCCTGTTGAATCAAAGTACGACACGGGTGTCCTTGCGTAGTATCTTGGTTGCTCGTCTCGAGGTCCACCAGCATGCACGATAGTTGGATGGTGTGGGAAAAGGCCCGTTTCGTCTGAATCCCATGCACCACGAGTTCTCGACAGTATTTGCCTGGCAGCGTCGGCAGCGCTAAGTTCGAGGTTCCTCATGTACCAAACCCATTGTTCGCGATTTGCAAATGTATCCACTAATTCATGCAGCGCTTTCATTTTCGGGTGGGCAACAAGGTCCAAATCAGACCAGGGAACTTCTTTGTTGAAGGACGCCAGCAGATCGTCATGTAAATCATCGAGTCTTGTAACAGCGTGACCCGCACTTGCTCGAGTGAGGACTTGTCGAGTCTTCGGCTCCAGCCACGGCACACCGCTGTCGCCAATTATGCGTACGCCGCGAGGACCGCATGGCTGATATAGGCTGAGAAACTCAAACGGCAGCCACTTCATATTGTTGCGTGATATAATCATCTCACAAAGGTTGCGCAATTTGCCAATTTGTGGTGGCAGTTCTTCAATGTTGTTGCCCGAGATCACAAGCGTGGTAAGATTCTGGAGGTCGAAGAGCGCAGGTGTAAGGCGATGTAATCGGTTGTCTTTAAGATTGACATAGATCTCTGGGATCATCGAGCGATACTGACCTTCCGCTGGTAGCTCTTGGCCAGGATCTGGGCCATTTCTGATCACTGAAGCCAGTTCGCCAATGCGCCGGATGTTGCTGTCTTGTAGGTAGAGGTTGCCGAAGTCATACACCTCCGAGTTCTTCTCTAGTCCCGTGTACATTCCTCTGCAGAAGTTACGTTCCTCCTCCCCCATGATCGTAGGTTGTGGTAGTGGGTCGTCTCGAGGCGGTGTGGCGCAAGCATCACCCAGACTGAAAGGCGACTTGTGCTGAGCTGGCAGGCTTTCCGAGCTATCCGTAGCATCGCTGAGCATATAGACTCCAGAGTCGTAGTTGCGTGTCATCTTCGCCTTCTTGAGTGCTGGACTCTTTTGCGCCGACTCGACGTTGTCCCACCACGCGCCTTTGCGCTTGTTCTTGAAGATGCGCGGCGATTCGTAGTTGGCGACATCGTCAGACTCGCGAGAGTCGTCGCTGGAGAAAAGGGGTGGCGGAGAGCTCGACTTTGGGCAATAGGTACTTTCTCGTGGTTCGAAGAAGGGGGAACTCGATCTACGGTTGGTGGTCGCTTGTGGTGGAGACGAAGGGGGCACTGCGTCGCCTTCCATTTGTCTGTGGTCAGATTTCGAAATGAATGAGAGCGCGCGATATTAGGGCGAGAATCTGAAGCCGCGAGCAATGCGATGAAAATTGGTCGGTTTTTGCGAATGTTGACAAGAAGGTTCCGTGGTCGAGACGCGTGCTTCCGGACGCGACCCCGTTAGTGAACCAGGGGTCCGATGCCGTCATGACCACACACGCACGGAAAGCGTTCCCACGTGCGAACGTTGCTCAACACCATCACCAACTGGTGCTTGTGCGACCTTAGTTTCAACGAAATTGACCTTGGCTTATGGTGTGACCTTACAGTGACAATAATGGCACGTCAATCAGCCCACCTCATGCTGACGGGCAATACAACAACACCTGACCAAAGGTTCGTTTCGTCGTTTGGTCTGGGACATCGAATATGAACCGCTTTTGCAGTACACAATTGGATCACTCGACGGCTGCAGAACAGAAATTGGCGTCGAGAGAAAAGCAGCGCAAGTGCAGAAGCATTGCGACGACACCAACGGAAGTCTGCGTTCATACTGTGTACAGGGAGCAGGTCCATTCAATTGCGACTCGAACGTAAGCAGGTAGAATGCCCCCGGCCACGCGCAATATGATGGAAAACAACACGTGCTCTATAAGGAAAGTCCCGTTATACGAAACACTCTCTTCCATCTAAGCCTCCAGGGCCTAGCCCTGCCCGACCAAGGGGACCTCCACCTTCTTCAGCCACACCATTCCGTAGAGCCTCATATGACTCTGCGTATACCTACTTTACCGCGTGAGAATCCCGTCCCACCTCTCCTAATACCATGTCGCGTGAAATCCCACACGCAATGTCATCACGGCAAGATACCAATCCCAGCCAGCGGCTACGCTGCCGCCTCCACAAGCGCTAAATGGCTACTCTATCAAAGCACGAGTTGGGACCACACGTCCGGGACAAGAATACGTCAAACGCGACTTGAAGATACTGTTATATCGCGCGGCAGAACATCAACCCGGCGGTGTCGTACGACGAGATGAATAGCAAGTCTGAAGGGGTAGGGAGAAGGGGTAAACCGCTGGTGAGCAGTAAGTACAATGAAGCTAGAAGACCTGGATTGCATCGGGACATCTTGGCAGAGACAGAAAGGAGATATTCAGCACTCGAAGCGGGAGCGCCCATAGACAGTCAAAGACCAGCTATGCGTCTGATGGCAGCATTCGTCACCAAGGTCCCCTCCATGCCAATACCGCTGCCCTGTAGGGGCTCTCCCTTCGACATGGCCAGCTCTGCAAAGATCCTGCCCATCGGCTGTGTCGGCGTCATGAGGCCCTTGTATACAACGTTGAGCGGCGCGATCAGCACCTTCTTGTATAAAGCCTGATTAGGAATGTATGGGTGAATCTCTGGATGACTTGTCCAATCCACGCCGCCGGGTCGCACATTGTACACTTTGAACATGGCGTTCTGCTTGCCGAACTCGAATAGCGCCGTCTCGATCTGCCCCTTGACTCGACCAAAGATGGGAGTAAACATGCCAGGTGTTTGTGTGGCGCCCTCGCCGGAAACGTATACGAATGTGAAGGGTGAGTCGGGGTGGAGCGTGGAGAAGGCTTGCGCTGCGGCTAGGGGATAGTCGTGGGTGATCTCGACGTACTTCCTGCATCTTCGAGTCAGTGCCTGTAGGTGTCGAGTCCAGTTGCGCGACGGAACATACTCCTTGTCCACATCATTCTGGGAGACGCCCAGCGCCCAGACGCAACCGTTAGCGTCCTTAAGCTCCTCCAGCAGCGCCTTGTCGTACTCCTTGAAGTCTTTGTGGATGATGACCTTCGCCTTCTCGTGGCCCTCGGCCATCTTGACTGGACGTCGACTGAGGATCGAGATGCGCTTGACGCTTTCCTGCGCGAGCATGTTGTGCAGCACCGAGGCGCCTACGAGGCCAGTTGCGCCTGTGAGGATGAGATGCATGGTTGCTACTTTACTGAGCTAGAGTGGGGCGTTACAAGTTGTGGGCACGAATTTGAAGCTGCAGCTGTTGGAGGTCACTTGGAGGTAAGCAATACTGTGATCAACGCCCGGCAAAGGGCAGCTTTATCGTTGACGCGATGCGATCAGCCAATGCGCATTTTCATGCGGTCGTGGTGCCTCCATGTCCATGACATGGAGATAGCTACCATAGCCGTGGAAATAAGCATTGTGGAGTGCCGCCTGGTGTCGTGCAAGGTCCGACGATCGTCCGTCGCGAGAAAGAAGTTTGGTGCGTCGTTGACTAAGCTCTGGTTTCGGCGGAGAAGGTGCCGCTGAGATCCCTGACACCCGACAACGAAGATACCACGCATCTTCACGCACATGCATCCTATTCATCCCAATTACCATGATATTGACATGGAAATCTTCGCGTGGCTCAATTGCTCACTGCACACACTAACATTGATAGGCTCACAGCCTTTAGAGGCCCCTGGCGATCATGCGCCCACGCGATTTTACCCTGGCTCGCATACGTAGTAGCCGGCAGGGACCGCGAGGTAGGCAAAATCAGGATGACAGTTACTTCCCGCTTCTCCATAGCGACTTTTCTCTTCCTTTTGCTTCTACTGCCGTTTCTGTGCGCCGTCTAATCTTGCTGTATTCTTCTCAGCATTGTCATTCTTCTTTTCCCTCAGGATCGATTCGCAGCATGGCTTCCGCAACAGCTTTGGCGAGTCGCCACATCGTCTACTTGATTCTTCACCATCTGTCCGACATGAAGTACACAGATCGACGGCAAAGAGGACCCGATCAACCTGTGGAGTTTCTGGTATTCCGGCCAACCCTAGTCCCGTCGATCCTCGTGAACAAGCTCTGGGCTGAAGAAGGCACATCAATCTTGTGGAGACGGTACCCGCATCTCCCGGCGCTAAAGGATATGCAGGCAGAACGACAACAATGGTACGCAGCCAAGGTGGAACAGTTGTTTATCTTGCCACCTGTTCCAGACAACGCAGATAACTTGTCCTTCCTGGCACGCCTGGAGTGGCCACGACTGAAGATTCTGGAGTTGGAATTGGATTTGAGCAAACACAACAGCAGTCTGCGTCGAGTCTTACACCCTAACCTGGAGTCTCTTGATATAAGTGGTATACACGCGGGCAATACCAAACACTTCGAAGATGCATTCCTACCACCTATTTTGGCCAATTGCGGAGGCATACGAAGTATACACATGGGCCCGGACACCTTCGATTCCAACGATCCGCTACACAATCAAAGTTTCATTGACTTCATCGACCGCCTGCCGAGCATCAGAGAAATTCAGATAATGAATGCCAACATCTTCGGAAAGGATTTGCTCTTCGGCCGTCTGAGCCAGAGTCCCAATCTTGAGGCTCTGGAGATTGACCTCGACCCCGGTCTTCATTTGCTCCCATTACTCCAAAATCCGACCGGGTTGTCTCATCTGTTTCCGGCGCTCCGAAGACTTCACATCATGTGCTATCCCGAGATCGCTCTCGCTTTACCTAAACACCTGCCCGCCCTTCACGAGCTGTCTATGGACATTGCGCGAATCCCAAAGCAGGGACAACATGAAACTGACGCGACAATCCTGGAGGAGCTCCTTGCTGCCTTGGTCCAATGCCATCATCTCCGCGTCCTCAAGATCAACATCGGCCCGATGTCCGCAGACTTTCCTTCTATCAGGGTTCTTCCAATACTTGATGGGTCCACCTTGATCAAGCTTGCAGAAAACTGCCTCGAGCTACAGCAATTGACACTGTTAGCCTCCGAGCCCGCCGCCATAGATGGATCAGCCATTTCCAGCACCCACTTCGAAGAGTTCTGTCAAAGAGCACCAAATCTTACGGACCTCAGTATGAAGTTCCACCCAGGAACAACCATAGCATTGGAAGAGTCTGCACTTCAAAGCTTGTGTCGTCATTGCCATCATCTCGAGGTTTTGCGCTTGAAGGTCGCCTTGCAAGTTCCCAGCCTCATTACCCTGGACGGCATGCCGGATACCCATGGATCTTCAGCTGCGAAGAGCTTCCCTCATCCACATCATCAAGCATATCAAGACAGATTGGACCAACCGCGCTTGGGAGATGGAGACTATACGGAGATCAAAGCCTTCGCCACACGTTCCTACACACCCGCGGAAGCTCATTTCCTCAACCTCACGCATCTTGCATTCGCACGTCCGCAATCCGTACTTTCTATTGCTGCAGACTCTTATGCGGCTTCGTCTGACTTGCAGTCTGGTTCAGTTGTTGATCTCGCAGTCGAAGAAGAGCTTGTTCGATCTTGGGCCGACACACTGCTCTTACACTTCCCGCGATTAGACATCCTAGAAGCCTGGAGTGACTGGACGGGGCACGACAACGACTCTTTGAACTACTTTCTGCCACTACAGGAACCCCTGGCAAGCACTTGGGAGTTCTTGAGCGGTGTTGAGCAGGACTTGTGGGATGACGATGAGCCTGAGACTCCACTTGAGAGCAATACTTGGGACACAGACCTGGATGCCAACAACGATTACGACAGCCGCGGTAGTATAGATTGGGAAAGAGCAAGCTTGATCAACGAGTACCCGGAAGTCAGGCACATCGCTGACACTCACTATCTGGAACCGTATGAAGAGGAGCCTGAGGATATGCCCACACCTGTGGATGATCGACAAGGTTGGCTCGCTCACACAACTAACAAGCTCAGGGCTGTGCTGTCGAACAAGCCCGCTGCACACCAGTCGACAGGCGTCGAGTCTTGAGACTACTTAAACCACACTCAAAAGGAATGCCACACTTGCAGTGCTTCATCAAGAATACAGACACGGCAGCTCGCTGCATACATCCTACTCTCATCATTCTTTCATGCTCATCTTGCACCATCTTCGATATTTCGCGTCCTTGGAAACAATTTCCGTCCTTACATACAACACACTCGTCCCACTCATGACTTTCAAGATCTGTCATTTTCAACACGTCTTCATAGCAGTACTTGGTATGATATAGGAACACATCGGGGCATTATTTCCATGTAGACGTCGCTTTCTTTAAGCATACACGGTCTGGCGCAGGACATGCATACAATTCGAGTCTGCTGTATTTTCTTGAGCATCAAGGCGGATAGGATCTTTTGTACACGGATTTAACTTGAAACGTCTTCGTGTATACCCTCAGTTCATTGTAGAGCTGCCAGAAATAGGAACAGTCCAATTGGTTTTGAACTCGAACTCATTTTCCCGATGCTGCCGCCATTTCCGAAATGTTACATTTGAATCACGTCGACATCTCGCATTTCCTCCACATTCACCAATGGAGCCTCCGCTCGCGCTTGGCCGGATTTCCGGATATCTTGCAGATACATGTGGCCCCAATCTCCTGCAATTGAGACAGTAGATCAAGACACAGCCACTGATCTGTTGTGGCAGTTGCCGCCTTCCGCCATCTTTCTTTTGTCTCTATTCCATCGCCTGTGTATCCTCATGAATGCAGCCGCGATGAAGCTATAGCTGAATATTGGTATGGGCGACTGCGGAGACGGATCGTGTATTCGAAGCTAGAGTGGGTCATCATAACGGTTCAGTGATTCTTGAGTCTTGCTGGAATGGCTTGCGAGATATCGGTAGCTGCGCGGCGGTCTTTACCAAGGCTACCTGTACTCGAAACAGTGTCGCCTCGAGTATTTTCGTGCGCGGGCGCTGCAAGTCCACAGGTAATTCGAGGATCGTGGAAATTGTGTCTGCGGGACAGTCGAGTGCTGACGTTGAGGGTGACTTTGGCGCAGCACAGAGTCGAGCTCGAAAGCGACATTTGCTGTTAGCAACTTTAGCTCCTGAGACAGCCAACTCGACTGACGCTGTAACTATACAGAATCACACAAGGAAAAAATCCGCTGTATAGACATTGAAAATATCACATGTCTGCGAATGGTATCTGATCGGTAGGTAATTGAGGTAAACATTTTTTTTATTATACATGCAAAAACCAGGACTTCAACAATGCATCTTTGCCATCAGGGACACAATTAGCGTTCATCTTTCAAACCAGCTTCATGAAAGGGCCTTACTTCACGCCAAATTCTCTGCTGCTCTGCTTCGACTTGCGCTTCAAATTCTGCTGTACAAATCTCCAATGCTTTCACCCGCTCCACACAATCCTCTTCCCACCCTTTGTCTTGCTTGTCTCGGCCTTCCACGAGCGGGATTGATGCGGTGCTCGACTCGGAAAAGAAGCTGCGACTCGAAGCCAAAAGGGCCTGGTGTTCTTCGTCTTCGCGTTTGTTGTGGCACCGCCAGATTGATGAAGTGAGCGTTGCGACTTTGAGGTATATGCGGGCTGCGGAAGCGCGAAACGGCGTGGTTGTGAGGATTGTTCTTGATTGGCTTCAATGTACAAGGTAAGGTGGTTGGATTGGTGAGGATTGTACGGCGCGTGCAAGACTTCAACATGTTTACGCCGGCAGTGAAGGCACCGTTTGCTCAACAAGACCCTACTACGAGCCTCAATAACAACAATACAGCGAAGCTCTCACGTCACATCACATGGAAAACACTTTCTTCTTCAAACCAACCGCAACGCAGTTGCACTCGACGAAGAAAGATTGAAGCTCAAGAGAGCAGATGTGAAAGCAAAAATTGTTACCACCGGTTCCCGTCAGGGCCGGCCGCAACAAGTGCGGGGACTCTTCTTCTTGAGCAAGACATCCTGGTGTTAGCTCATGCCAAATGGCAGGAGGCCTCTATGGCGAGAGTTTTAGAGGGACGGAGAGGGGTGGGTACTCATATGTCAGTAAGACCAGGTGGAGAGAATCATGATGTAGTATTAGGCCTACGGAGTGAGAGGTCTATGTCCATGAGAGAGAGAGGAAAGGGCGCTAAGTTTAACCTGGTACTAGTGCTAGAAGATGGGAAGGAACCTGGGGCAGTACACTCACTGCAGGGCGGAGGCCATGGCTGACATCATAGACAGCGAGGGCGGCCTGTGCGTTGCGGACGAAGGATTTTCGGGAGGCTGAGGCGAGGTTCTACCGGTCGTGAAGAGAGGGTGAACTTGTTGAAAATTGTGTTGGGCAATGATGTGGCTTCGAGGTACGCGGTGCGGATGTGTTGACAAACTCTAGTCAGTCGGCTTGCGCAGATGTGACTTGAATAAAGCTCTGATGGTGACGCCAAAACTTTCTTGATGGTCTGCCTATATATCTCACAGTCTCCATACTAGCAGCAGCCGCCTTCGGTGATATTCGTATACGACCAGGCTTTGTTCGCCACAACAGTCTGCAGCAACGAGATCACGATGCATTGATTCATCCACACGACGTAACTCATATATATACGCAGTAGACTTCGATGTTTCAATCTTTTTTCTAAATTCTCCGTGAGATCTTTGACTACGTACAGCGCTCCGAAGCAGCTGCTCGTTCAGCGGCCGCATGTCCATTGTTGGATTACGAAGATTGACGTATCTTTCCTCACATGTACCGCGATCTCGATTGGTTCAGCATCCAACCCATTTGCTTTGTGTCCCTTCCTCGCTAGCCCAGCCCCATTCAGAGTCGTGTAAATTTGGATGTTCACAGGTATGGCCCCTGTCCGTCAGAGCCCCTGGCTTTCTTTGTTGTCTCCAGTTTCATACTGGTCAGTCCAGCCTCAATCAAGCCAATCTCCTGTGGCAGTGGCTTTTCGAACGAGTCCCGGGCGTGGATACCTGCGCATCTTCTGTCTACCATGTCTTTTAGATCGATGCTGAGCTGTTTGAGTTGCCCGTTCAACGCTGTGACGCCACGCAGTCGACTGAGATCGATGATGTGCGGTAGGTCGGTAGGGGGAGAAACGTACAATCATATTCGGAGGATCTCAACTGCAGAGACGGTGAGGTGAGGATAGAGGCTGGAAAGCGCAACTTCATTACCTCTAGTGAAACGTCTGTAGATAGTGCCCATACGATACATACTATTGCTGCAACCCAGCCGATTGTAACTCAAGTGCACCTCGCGGAGCGCTCTTCGGCTCGGAATCATACCACAAGGCACATTGTATCGGTCTAGCTCCGATATACATGATCCAATGAGCTCGACAAGGGTGAAACAGTGGCTATCGAGTTCTTCGAGGGCTTCGAGCCAAATTGTCTTGTTTGTGTGTAGCCATTGCGGCTGGAGAAGAAGCGAACGGATGAAGTCCTCGGGGTATGAAGTGATGCCTCGATCGTATCTACGATACTTCGTCACAAGATGGTAAGATAGGTCTTTATAGAGGAAGGGTGGTGCGGAGGCCTGCCAAAGATCGGAATATACGAGGTCGCGCAGCTCGCGAGGCAGATCGAAGAAGCTTGTCGGCATAGCTGTGGCGCGTTCGGGTGCGTGCTGGGTGACGATTGGTGGCGGCACTGCGTGGTACAGTGAACGATGGAGTCGGAAGATCTGGTTGAACTGGACATTTAGATGGAATCTTCGAGCTCTGGTTGCAACTTGAGGTTAAATTCGATTCGAGGTTGTGGGGGCTTGGTTCGGCGAATGTTGTGTAGGGAAACGCGGAGTCATAAATAGCTAGTGTAACTTGTCTCTCCTTCACGTCACTGCAAGCAAACCCACAACGGACCGCAAGATCTGGCAAGTAAGTCTCCTTCAACTTGAACACTCCGCGCTTTGTCCGCTCAATTGCGCTCTACTTGTTGGCCACGCTCACACTTTCGCAAATTGCACTGGTCATAGCATCCGCTTACGATAATGCCTACCACGTTCTTCGATCTCCCAGCCGAGCTCCGAGATGAGGTCTACGCCTACCTCTGGTCCGACGTCGACTTCTTCTACGTCCGCCACAATGGAAATATAACACTTCTCGGCGATTCTCCTTACGATGGACAGTCTTTCATCCGTCTTCGGGGGCCTTACACTTCCGGCAAGATGCTGCCAGAGGCCACTGCCGTCTTTCAGCGCGTGGGCTCGTTCAGACTTCTTATTCGAAGGAACACTTGGTACGCTGCCGAGTTCTTCGAGTCTGGCTTCTTTGCCCCATTCTCGCACCATCATATCCGCGAGCTCACCATCGACCATCGCATCCCCAGGTCTCTTCAGAGTCCAGCGTCTCCATCTGGTCCTTCAAAGCGGCCCTTCTACAAAGTGCCCGTGACTTCCTTTGACTACATTCATCACTTCATGCGCGAGATTTTCAGTCACAGCAATCTAAAAGTCTTTCGAATCCACACTTTTGCTCAGGATACAAAGTACAATACCAACACAGAAGTACAGAGCCTTCACGTGGCTATTCAGGTCATAATTTCCTATCTTCAACGCTTCGAGCTCAACTTTTTCGGTCAACTGCCCGTAGCACGTCGTCTGGCTCCAGGTGAGACCGACCTAATCCGCGACAGCATGGTGGCCGCGATGGAAGCGAGAATTGATTCGCACGTTGCAAAGATGAGGTCAAAGGATATGGGGGGGATAGTCGAGCTCAGTGGTGGAAATATGAAGAAGGCAAGGTATCACAACAGTTTAGGTGCAGTGATGGGCTGGAAGGTGGTCTGGGAGCGAATCAAACAGATCAAGGAGTGATGAGCTACGAGGCACATCAGGCGTGATGCTATAGCTGTGCAGAGTATCTGTTAACGTTGCGTAACAGGTGGTTGTCAATTACTCAAGTTAGACGTCGGAATCTTGTAGTGTGTGGCTATGGAGTTTTAGACGACATTGAGCAGAGTCAGGTCACACCAACCCCTCCACAAAGGCCTTACACAGAAACACTTCATGTGACGACGATGCACTTTTCATGTCTTAGACGCGAGTTTACTCCATTCCTACAAGGCTGCCCTGTCTCACATAATGCTTGTGGCGAGGGTTGGGTACCGACCGCACTACTGGCGAGCGACTTCTTGAAGCAAGAGATGCTCGGACTCGCACTGCTCGGCACGATGGCGGACAAGGTCTCGGAGTTCGCGAGGTACATCGAGAAAAGTTGTCGGCACGGTGATGCGAGGTCTTCGCACGATTCGTTTGCAATTCAAGTTGAGCTTTTGCTCCTGCAGAGATTTGTCTTGCAGTAAGACCTTTTGTTTGTGATTATTTAGTTGGCCAGATATACTGAAGACTTATACGAATCTGTATGACAGAATAGCCTGTGATTGGTCTGTGCTGTATATCCGTTTGCGCTTCCCGCGCTCTGGTAGTCGAGACGAACTTGGCGAAGAGCACCGACATTTAACGCACAATACTCCTGGAGATTTCTTTTCTCTACTCATCAACAACTACTCATCAACAACTACTCATCAACAACTACTCATCAACAACTACTCATCAACAACTACTCATCAACAACTACTCATCAACAACTACTCATCAACAACTACTCATCAACAACCAAAGCCAAGATGTCGATCTCATCGATCTTCGACCTCCCGCGTGAACTCCGCGACAAGGTATACAGATACCTTTGAGTGAGTCGCGATGAACAAGGCCGAATCTATACCTTCGCTAACTCGGGTTTTTCCATGGCAACAGGAGAACACGCTTTGCTTCCGTCTCGTCAGTAATGACGCACTCGGCCTCAGCGTACACACTGGACGTTCCTTTACGTCTTCAGATTGTGCACCTCTGTGGCTTTGCTCGAGCAAGAAGATTCGACAAGAAGGGCTTGAGCACCACCTTCACGCCGGGTCCATCCGCCTCGAGATTAGCAACACTGGCTGGGTCTCGAATGATGCCTTCAATTCACAAATCTTTTCGCCAATCTCGCCGCTCGATATTCGAAGACTGGACATCAATCTCGTGCGCTCCAGATACCAGCCACTCAATCCAGTCCCAGCGCACCAAGTCTACGTCACGCCCACCATCTTTGTCGCACATCTCCACGGCCACCTCGCAGCGGGCGGCAAGCTCCAAGTCCTTAGTCTTTCGATGCGCCTGAAGCCTCGCGACTTCAATAGGGGCGACTTGAAGAACATCAGGGCGTACGGTCAAGCTCTCGCCCGGTCGTGCCGCAGTTGCGTCAACTCACATTTTCCCTCGATATTCATCTGGCAGACTTTTTTTGCATCAAACATCCGCGGACGATTCGAGCGCAAGATTCTCAGGGAGGTGGAACATTGGAACATTTCCAGGATCAGCACACTGGTGGAGAGACGGCGCGGCAATGTAAAGATGGCACCGAGTGAAGAGTGGTCAGGATTAGTGGGGTGGCAGTTTGTCTGGCTTCGAGCTGGACCTGTATAGGCATAAACATGCTTACTTTCTACATGATTACGCTATATGGTAGCTAGAGGGAAGCAAACCGAGTGCTTTGGGTCAGCCTTGTACAATCTGGGCACAATGGAGCACTAAAGTAGCCTTGAAACACTCCAGGCATGAGTATGATCAAACTCACGGTCAACCCTCTGCGCATTGACATTGAACTTGCAGAACGTGGTGTTCCTGTACAGCTTAGCTCAAAGAAGCGTTCCATACTTTGAGTACATATAGGCTACATCATACTTGAAATCTATGGTATGAGCACCTTCGGGCTACATCATGCTTGAAGTCTGAAATTCATAAATAACATGGTGTCGAGCTAAGACGATTTAGCGTATGCGTTACTCCTTCAATGTACAACATCTCCTCGACATATGCATGAACTGCACTTCGTCATTCTCTGATGCCGTGAATCCATACAGGCTACTCGAACAGCACCATATCAACTCGGCGTAAAGCACGCTTCGTCATTCCAAGTCTTCTCATTTTATCTCGCATCGCTAAACAGCGAACAGCATCTGGCCAGAACAACACATCACCCACATCACCACTCCTCTAGTGATTCCATACCAGCCAGCCCGTTTCCTCCTCACCACCCTAGTCCCATCAATACCGCCACTCCCGTAATTCCGCCTATCCACCACACCTTCCCCATGTCCAGGCTCGCAGCTCCATTCGGCACAGCAGGATCACTCGGCCCAGGCGGTCTCTGATTCTCCGGGACTTCCGCCTGCACATTTTCAGTGAAATTGCCGACTACATTTCCTATAAATCATCAGCATAGGCATCAGTAACACCGCCAACCCAACACACCACCAACCCAACACACCACCAAATCCACCGTAGAAGACGACAGCATTGAGAAAGTCCATAAGAGTTGGAAAGTGGAGTACGAACCACCAGGCCAATATTCACACACAACAAACCACCCCGGCGCGCTCCCACGATCATTACAATCCGCGCGCGCACAACCTACGTTCGTTGTAGCTTTCCATACGAGTTGGGTGAAGTGGCCTGTTGTCGTGCTGTCTCGACGTTAAGCCGGCTCCCAACTGCAGAGAAACACAAAGACTCAGAGCCTAAAAGACGTACCTAAACTCTCCACCCTGGAAACTATACCTCTCCCTCTCCATTCCCCACCCGAGCACCGCACTCGTGGCATTGTTATACCCGCTCGCTAGATTCTCGCCATACGGTCCGCCCTGTACAGCACGCGTTGTTAGTATTCATTGACCTAATCGGACTTGCGCACCAAAATTTCTTCACGAAACCTTACAATCACAGCTACGACTAATCACAGCCTGCACACCAGACAAAACACCTCAGGCACCCCGTCCTCGCGACAGATATACGAGATGACTCACCGAATGTTCAAATCCACACTCATCGCTCCAGTCCTTCGCAGCGTTCGCAAGCGTGTCGTTCCAGGCCAAACTCGTCGCATTATGCTGTCGTCGAAACGTATTCGTGACGTTCAGGACCACTTCTCTAAACAGCTCATCGTCCGTGTATTGTTTCGACGTTTCGTTCGGCACAACTCCCTGCGCTGTTGCGATGGACGCCAAGGAGAAGAACGAAAGCGCGATTGTGTAAAAGGAACGCATGGTGGGTGATATCGTGAGAAAGATGAACGGCAAATGCGAGACGATAGACGGTCGTGATACTTGTGAGTGTGTCCTGATAGCATATAGCGCCGTTGAAGTGAGGGCTAATTGATGTTGGATGTCGTGATCCTTAGCTCCGTGGTTGTGGTGTCGGTCTTGGTTGATTTTGGACTTGGCCGCTGAGCGGAAATGTTGTGATGTTGCGAGATGTCAGAACAACACCGAACGCAACAGTTGGGGGGAAAATAGGACGCGAGGGCTACTTTCGATTTAGCTCTAAAACGACGCGAAGCGATTGCAGTGTATGAACCATGGCCGAACGTTCTATTAGGCGTCTCGGTCCGCCCGCGGTGCTGGCAGTTCTTGGAAACCTCATTGTCTGGGCAGACGTAATCTACTTCATCCTCCTTGGCAAGCACAACCGTGCACGCGGAAGGATTCGCCAACCTTCACTAAGCAGCTTGGAGATACACGTGTTAGTCAGGTTTGTGGGAGTGGAGTGTGTATATTGTATATTCGCTGAAGTCAAGAAAAGGTTGTGTAGATATGCTAGAAGGTTTGCGACGCTACGAAACGACATCGACGGACTGACCAAAGGTCGGCTGCGAGCCACCATTCAGTACTCATCTCATCATCAACCAACAACATCCCCAACATGCTTCGTGAATCGTCCTCTATTGCCTCTCCTCCCCTCCGAACTATCGAAGAAACGCTGCGTCAAATCCCAAACAAAACAAAATATTAATAACGAGCAACGCCGACGCCAAACGCAACAGGGGTAGTCCAATAAAAGCCCAAAGTCCAAAAGCCAACAAGCGCTACGAAGATCAAGCTATGAATGCGAGCCGCTAAGATGACAATTGATATCTCAACTTTTCCTTCTTTTTGTCCGTCGTGGGGTATCCGGAAGAACGAGTCCAACGTGGCGCCACTGTCCGGAACACCTGGAGTCATGGATGGGGATACAAAGGTAAGGATGTTGTATGTAGAGATGAGAGAAGAAGAAAGCGCCGATGAAGAAAGCGTGAGGATACCATATACTGCGGACAGAACGCTCGAGAAGAAGTCATGAACGAAAGAGCAAGCAATTGACGCGTCAGGCAAGATGAGCAGATGAAGCAACGGCTTCGAAACGACATCGCGCCGAGACAACGATGCACGGGGTTCGTGGGCTACCAGTGATTGACCGCCCGGTACCGTTTGACCACGCGCGCATCGTAGGCTCGATCCCAGTTCTCGTCCAGTACTGCAGATCATGTCAGCAGACAGCTTAGACAACACGTGGTGATGCTATCAATGCTCATGCTGCGCTCGATCACTTGATAAGAGAATGCTCATTTCTTCTTCTTGGCGGGTCCAGCAGCCCACCTGAAGAAAACTGGTGGTGCGGACTTCTTGCGGGTGGGCTTGCTGCCGCCGCCGCCGCCTTGTGGAATAACGACGACAGCTGGAGGCGGTAGCTGGGCTGCACCAGCACCTGGTGGTGGAGGAGGTGGCGGAGGCGGTGGAGGAGGCATCGGGGGCACCTGCACGACGTGCGAAGGGTGGGGCTCACGCTTCAATCTGACCTTGTCCTTCTTGCTCTTGCTCTTTCCGATTGGCAGATGATGAGCGAGAAAAGCCGCTGCATCCGGCGGAGGCGGTGGAGGAGGCATGTCCTGGGGTGGCTCCGGGGGTGGCGGCGGTTCTGGCATGGGCCACATGTGCATTGTGATGGTCCAGTCAGGTTGGACCATAGTCTCCCATACTTGCGGGAGAATGATCTCACCATCTGGCCCGACGAGATCATAGTGGCCTTCATGAACGTGCGGGCCAATAACATCGACGTGGAGAAAGGCCTGCTTGATGAGTTCTTCCATGCCCTGATTATGTTAGCAATTCGCTCAATCTCCATGGGATCTGCAGTACGTACCTTCCATGTCTTGCACAGGTGCCAGGGGAAGCTGAATTTGCGGCCGACTGCATCCTTGAACTTGATGGGCGCTTTGGGTGCATCCGAGGGCTTGAGCTTCGCGGCCTCCTCTTCGGCTGCCTTCTTTGCCTTCTCGAGCTCCTCGGCGGCGGCTTTAGCTTCAGCGATGGCCTTCTCGTGAGCCTTCTTTGTCTCTTCCGCTTCAGCTGCGGCCTTCTTCTCTGCCTCTTCCCGTGCTTTCTGCGCAGCATCGAGTAGTTCCTTTGCCTTCTCGGCTGCAGCCTTCTTCTCGGCAGCGACTTGTGCAGCCTTCTCAGAGGCTTCCTTTTTCTCAGCAACGCGAGCAGCGTCTGCGGCAGCTTCTCGCTTCAGCTGCTCATCTTTCTGGGCGAGAATGAGCTTCTCGAGCTTAGCGAGTTTGTCTTCGTCACCCTTCTTCTTTGCTTCTGCTGCGGCCTTTGCAGCATCTTCCGCTTGTTGCGCCTTGAGCTTTTCCTTTGCGGCTTTGGCCTCCTGCTGTGCGATCAAGATGCTTTCCAGGCGGTCGAATTTGGCGTTTTCTTGCGCTTTCCGTGCTGCCTCGGCGGCCTTTTCGTCTTCCTCGGCCTTGCCAAGCAGGAGCTTCTCGAGTTTGCTGAGCATGCCATCCTCCTTTCCGGTGTCAGGCGGGGGTGGTGGCGGTGGAGGCATTGGCATCTGAATGAACTGTGGTTGTGGTGGGACCGATGGTGGCGGCGGAGGAGGTGCGGGCACAGCATGATCCTCTTCATGTTGCGGTTTTGGTGTCTGCCTGTTGGACTTTGGATGCTGCGGCGGAGGTGATGGGTGCGGAGGGTTCCAACCAGGAGGCGGGTACATGCCTGGAGGAGGCATGCCAGGTGCTCCCCACGGAGAACCATACGGTGGATACCCGTAGCCCATGGGCGGTGCACCATAGGGCATCATGGCACCTTCAGGCGGCGCTTGCATCGAGTTGCGGTTGCTCCTTCCACCGCGCGCGCCGTGTTGAGGGGCGTGTCCGGCAAATTCGCCAAAGTAGCCGCGGTCACCGCCTGGGGCACCCGTGAAGGGGTTCGCGCCATTGGGAGCGAAGGGGTTCTGGTGGCCGTACTGCGCGTAGGGGTCGTGGCCGTGGAAGCCATTGGGCACCAACTGGCCGGCGGGCGAGGCAGCGCCAAAGGACTGGAAGCGCGGGTCCGACATTATGCTGGGCTGGTAGCCGTTGGGCGTGTGCTGCGGGATGTGGCCCCAACCTGGGCTTGGATGGTGCGGAGGCACAGGTGCTCCCCTACCAGACTGGGCATAACCGGGGTAGTCGTCCTCCTCCAGGCTGTCCTGGTGTGTGGACCGGGGCCTGCGCGACCGCCGCGGGCGGTGTTCGCGCTCCAGCGTGGTTCTGCTGCGACTCTCGGGGCGCGACGGGGGGTCGACGACGGGGACGGCGTGGCGCGAGGTTGCGCGGGGCGCTGCTTTGTGGCGGGGCGCGGGGACTGAGGGAGCGCGGACGGTGCGGTGCTTCGCGTGCGGGCGCGAAGCCGAGTCGGACGGCTGGATTTCGTGGTCGATGAGGTCCCACCCCTCGGGCACGTCTTCTTCCTCGTCGTCGTCGTCGTCGTCGTCTTCGTAGTCGTCCTCGTCCGACTCTTCTTCCGTGGTATACTCTTCCTCCTGGCTGCCCGAGAGGCCCACCTGGACACCTGACGAGTCTTCGTCGCTGTAGTACTGTTCGGCGCCCGTGGAGTGGTTGACAGTGATTCCTTTCCTGAGTCTGATGGTGATGTCAGTTTCGCCCTTTGCATTACGGGACGGCGAGATGGAGACGCTGGAGGGGGCGGTGGAGCGGGAGCGAGAAGTCACCGACGTGCCGCGCGAGGAGGCGCTCGACGGCGCGTGGCGGGACACGTTTCGCACCCGCCGCGAAGCAGAAGCAGAAGCAGAAGTGGAAGCAGAAGCAGAAGCAAACGTCAGGGTGGAGGCGGAGGCGGAAGAACAACGCGAGGTGCGGGTGCTGGTGCTGGGGGCCGTCGACACTGCGCGCCGACGGTGGTGGGGGAGGGCTATGACTAACGGCATGAGGCTGGCTGTCGCTGTGCTGCCGTACTCGGGCCCCTTCTTCCAGAGAACGGTGCCGAGTGCAGTCGAGGCGTGAGGGAGAGAAGCGTCTCAGACAGCTGGCAAGCCTGAAGAGCAGCAATGGTGGGGTCGCTTGGGCTGACCGGTGGTGCTGCACTCGCTGGGCAATCAGAGGGCGGGCTAAGAGTTGGCGTGTTTACCAACAACAACGCTGCCTTGGAAGCCGCAGTCGGTAGCAGAGGTGCGGTGAGGAGCACTCGAGAAAGGGGCGAGGGGTCGTGATGTGCGACGGCCGTCGTGGTAGGGCTGAGGCCTGGTTCGACGCTGCGGCAGAATGTCTCGACGGGTTGTCGGCTGTTATGGCACTGTGCGTCTCCTGGCCAGCGCTCCCTTACTGCTCGGTTGGCTTGTGCGAGAGAGTCTGCGAGGATGCTAGCTGCTAGCCTGGACCGAGACGAGATGGGAAGCGGGAGAACAGTAATCGATAAGAGGGGCGACGATGCGGTCACAGGAACGCCCGCGTGGGACAGACACTGACACTGCACACGCACACACACACACACACACACACACACACACACACGGACGGACGGTGATGTGTCGATGCTGCAGTCGGTGGATGACGGCAGCGTGCTGCGTCGCCTGTCAAGTGATGCCCAAGCTGGAGCAGGGAGCTGTGGCGGGGATGCAATTGGTGGTGCCGCACAACACAAGAGGCGTGCAGATGCAGTGCTGCAGGCGACGATGAGGGCGACGCAAGATGACGATGACGATTCAGATGGAGATGCTCGTTGCTTTTGCGGCAGAGGAGCGCCTTATTTACTGCTTCTGGTTGCCGTGGTGCACTGGAATGTGCTGCGATGTGAGCTTCAGGGCCTGCGCCGACGAAATCTCCGAATCAGATAACAATGCGAGGTGTTCAGAGTGGCTGATTCGGACATAGTACTGTGTGTTGAGATGCGAGAAAGTGGTGAGCTTGGCCAGAAAGATGTTACTATCTCTATGGGCAGGTAGCTAGAATTCAGAACTGATGTATGCAAGAGCGATACTACAACACTCCAAACCTACACAATTCACCTATTTAATCAACCCTCACCGGTCCCGTCTTCGTTCCCTTCGCTCGCCTCACAATTTTAGACGCTTCGTTCTCTGACTCTTCCATTTGGGTCTGCGTTAGACTTCATAGCTCGACTACGTGGTGCGCTGCCATTCCTCGCTTGAGACCCACAGAGCCCAACATGCTGCATCAGAGCCTCGACGGGCACCACGGGAGGCGCCATGCAGCCCAACGAGACCCGAACAAGGATGGCATGCCACGTGTGTCTGCAAGATGCGGCTGCTGATTGGGTCTGGAAAAGTTGGTCGACGAGGTGGCCGACAGTGTTGCACGACTTGACGCGAGTTGTGAATTTTGCAAGTTGTTTGCATTCAGTGTGCCGATTGAGCCTGTTTTAGGTGCATGCTTGATACGAGGGTGAATTGGTCGATTTGAGCTGTCGCATGCACCAATTGTGGGTTACTGAAATAGTTATGCTCTGACTGGATGTGTGCGCTGGCCCACCGTCCGGTGAACATGCACGCTTGTTATCACTTCTGCATCTGTTGGGCATGAAGTGCGTCTCATATACATTGCAACTCGATGCGACTATACAAGAAAGCAGAACACGCGAAAGCGCTTTCATACCACCAACGCCGGGGTATATGAGCAAAACAACCAAGACACACGCGCAAAAGTCAACTTCAACTCACGTCGCTACTAAGCCCTAGCACTTCGACCAGCACGTTTGCAAAGGTGCTGACAATCCACAAAATGACAAGCCCCCACCCAATCGTCTTGTCCATCTTCCATCGTCTCATCGGTACAGCGACCAGCAAGCCAGCCAATGTGAAGAGCAGCGTTGCGCCAGAGATGACTAGTGTGGTGCTGACGGCGATGTGGTAAGGGCTGAAATGCACCGGTACATCTGGATGCTTCTCGTGGCGATGTTCGCCCTTTGTAATCGTCATGTAACACCCGCTCAATCCGATACCGAGTAGAATATTGAGCATTGGGCCGCCGAAGCAAGCTGAGAGCGCCATGATGGGGAAGCCAAGACGCGCCACGGTGATGTCTGCAACGAGATCACCTAGTGAGTTTCCCACAGCGAAGATGGTCAAGCCGAGGATGGCGTCGCTCATGTTGAGGATAACACCCAGAGTTCGAAGAACCCCGACAACCTCATTCGCAATAGTGCTGATCCAGGCGATGGCTACCGCGAAGCCGAGGAAGCAGAGTAATGATCGCCATTTAGGAGGACGATTGGGTGTCGTGGTGATGAGTATGAAGGCGAGCAGACACAACGATGCGATGAGGGAGTAAAGTATGTGTCGTAGGAGAGCTCGTGGATCGTCTGGTGAGAGGTTCGCCCATACAATGACTACCATGAACAGTGGTGCAGTGAAGATTTGAAGGATGACCAGCCATCTATTCCACTGCTTTGGCTCGGACACTGAGGGTGTGGGAAGTGCGGGTAGCTCCTCTGGCGATTGGGCCACGTTGTCCTCACTCGTGATGAAGACATGTGGATTGGTACTGGTCGTCGTGCTGAAAGAAGCACCATTTCTCCTATGATCGGGAGGGAAAGATCCTTTCATATTCATGGATGTGCCCGGAGTGGCAAGACTTTCCGGCGGCAGCACGATGCTTCGGCCATGAGAGTCAAAGCTTCGATCAAGAGGTGTCAGTGCCGGTGGCAGACCAAAGTCCATTGATAGCTCAGCATGACCTCCTTCGTTCTCGTCCTTCTGCGGCTCGACAACTGGTAGAGTGATCGTGAGCAGAAAGACTGGTAGCCCTGCCACGACACCCAGAATCTTCTCCCAAATGTTCTTCTCCTCCCAATTGGTCAGCGTGGGAAACAATGTACCGAAGAGAATGCCTGGCGGCGGCAGCAGTCTGGCAGGCCACCACCTTGGAGTCTTGACAGGATCTGGCGCAAATGGGTCTTTCGGAAAGATTGACTCCTCTGGTGACGCACTAGGTGACCGAGGTCGTATGCTCGGTGGTCTCGTGGAGCTCTGTGCTGACCATGGAAACTCGTTGTACGCCGGAAAGGGAATGGTAGGAGAAGCAGCTGGAACGGATAGCTTGAGATGGGGCGCGCCGGGTCGGTCACCTGGTGCAAGTACTGGAGACGAGGTTGGACTTATCGACGTCGTGCTCGACCGGCTGGGTGACAGACCGTGGCTGTCAGTGCCTGGAATGGCCAGCCGATTTGGCGAAGGCTGCCTTGCTGCGGGCGCAGGGCTTGGGTCTCGCGACGAGAAATGAGAAGGCGGTGGTGATAGGGATATCGAGGGTGATGTAGGGGGCTGCTCGCTATCTAGGATGTTGCTGCGATCGTCGGGTGTCGCTGGTGCAAAGGTAATGTCTGGCGCCCCGCCTTGTAGAGTGCTGGGATGGAGACGAGCATTGTCAATGTCATTAGTAGAGACAGCTCTTGCACGACTGCCCAAGGCCTGTTGTATTTCGAGATTCGGCCTGGTCACATGTGGCGAGCTATCGGACCTTATCGATGCCACATCGAATGGAGGTCGAGCGGCAGGATCTGATTCGCTCGAGATGTAGTCCTGTTGTTGTGCGGTGGTGTAGGTCGGATCGTCCGAATATCGTCGCAGGCTCAGTGGCATTGACTGAATGTTTCTGGACTTCTGCAATGAGGAGAGAACCGCTCGAAACTCGAGGGCGCCGACCAGACTGGGACGAATTGGAGTATGTGTATTGCGCCGATGCCCAACGGGCGGCCTACCGAGTCGCATGTTGTTGGTCATCTCGCCCATCCATCTCTCTCGCTCTACTTCGTTGTCGTCTTCGTCCAATGGGTCGCTACCGGCTCGTTCCAAATTCGAGAAATCTTCGTTAGAGATGGCTCTACCAGGAGTTCGAGTACCTGAAGTCGCCTCTTCATCATGATACTCTGGAATTTCCTCCTCTTCTCCCCCGGGTGTTACGTAGTGGCTTCGCATCGCAGCTGCTCTGGCACGTCGAGCCTTGCGTTGGCTGAGCCACCAATGCCAGGCAACCACGAAAGCGACGTAGAACAGATAGAAGCCGACCATGGTCAGCGACTCCCAAAGATGGAGCTTGCCATCTACAATGAAACCCATGCTGAACGCAGCAGCGACGAGAAAGAAGGTAACATCGCGAACGAAGCTCTTGCGAGCCACCGCGAAAGGGCGGATCAAAGCCATGGAGCCTGACACCACAGCAGTAATGAAGCATGCAGCACCGATGAGCTCTCCCACAGCCAAACTCGCAGCATGTGTCCTGAAGGCTGCGAAAGTCGAAAAGACGTCAGGACTGCCATTGCCAAATGCCAACAGTGTGACACCCGCCAGACTCTCGCTCATGCCCAGCATCCGCGCGATTGTGTTGAGGTTCACACAGAAGAAATCGCTTGCTGCGATGCCAATGGTGCTGAAGAGCATGGCGAGCCAGAGAGTCATGATGACGAATGCGACTGGCTTTGCTTTGGGCATGCGGCAGTAGTAGAGGGTGAGGTACGAGACGACGCCGGCTTCTTCGTCGGGGCAGTTGGCGAGCACAAAGGCGCATTGATCGTGCGCATGGTGAACGAGTCGACACTGCAATCAATTAGTCAACCAACATCAACTTTGTGGTTCCTCAATATACCTCTTCATCTTGTATGAGCAGGTCCCTCTTTCCAAGTGTGTTCCCACCAGGAAGTGCATCACGCGACCGGAAATCCTTCGCAAGTGCAAGCAGCGTAATGAGCGAGATGGCGAGTATTGTGAGGGCAAATGGGCGGGCCGAGTACTTCTTGCGCCGCCATCGCTGCACAGTGTCGAGGATGGTGTGGTCGTTCATTATCGCGACATCTTCATGCACGCGCGGAGCTGTGCCGTCACGACCGCCGACGGGGGAATGCGCCGGCACTTGTATGCGTGCAGCGAGGTGGTTTGCGGGAATTCCAATGACGCTGGATGGATTCGTGAAGCCGTAGTACTCTGGTACTGCAGAGACCGGTGGCGTCAGGCGGCGGTAGAGTGCGTCTCGCGTGGTGGTGTTATATGCTCCAATGCAGTGCGCTGGCGTCACAGGGTTGCGGGAGACGGAGCGCGGAGTGTTTGACCGCACCCACAGATCGAGGCGTGGAGATCAGCCAGAGAAGTGTGGTGCGATAAGAATAACGAAGGCGGAGAAGGATTCGAGGCGGGTCCCAGTAGATCAGACTGCATCGAGTCTTGTCTTAAGCATTGCCTCTGCCCGCGAGCTAGTTACCTTGGAACGGTGCTTGATGTGGAAGCTGCGTCAGGCCCGTGGCAGTGCGGTGTGGCGAGTGGTGCGTCACCAGCCACACTTGGATTGCTAGCGCGCATCGGTGCCCACGTACGCGCAGTGCCGATGCGAGTGTTGACAAACAAACCCACCACGACGACAACGAAGGGAAGACACCACGACAATGGCGCGCGCAACCAAATACAGCATCGCGGCCAGCCCGCAAAATACGCCTATGAAGTGCGATAACCATTCTGCAAGTACCATGTGATCCGCTGACCCTGTGCAGAGTGCCCCTCAACGACGACAAACAGGAGAAGGCCAACCGCCGACATGCCCTTCAAGAAGCCCAGCGCAACTCTATACGAGCCTCAGCGACACCGAATAGACGGCGAATCTCTCTCGCAGCCGGTCAGAACAGCCCACACACACCATCGCAGGAGCAGGATGGCATGCCCGATGTGGCAGGCACGGCGGTAACACCCATGAAGCGTGTTATGCCGCTGCTGGCCAACTTTGAGGAGTGGATGAAGATGGCGACTGACAACAAGATCAACGCCAACAACTCATGGAACTTTGCGCTCATCGACTACTTCCACGAAATGTCGCTGCTAAAAGAGGGCGATGGCGTCAACTTCCAGAAAGCCAGCTGCACGCTCGATGGCTGCGTCAAGATCTACACGAGCAGAGTGGACAGTGTTGCGACTGATACCGGCAAGCTATTGAGTGGCCTGGCTGAGAACGCAAGCAAGAAACGCCGTGGTGATGCGGAAGAGGGCGAAGATGGCGAGGACGAAGACGGTGAGGAAGGCGAAGACGGAACAAAGAAGCGCAAGAAGCGAGCTGCCCGGTCAGCGGAAGCGACTTTGGCAACATCCTTCGCGCATTTGCAGAACAAGAAGATGGAGCTGGAGTTTTCTGTAGATCCACTCTTCAAGAAAGCTTCCGCCGACTTCGACGAGGGCGGCGCCAAGGGTCTGCTTCTCAACCATCTTGCCATCGATTCGAAGGGCAGGATTGTCTTTGACAGCAGTGACGATGCGAATGATGCGACTGCCGAAGAATCACGCGCCACGCCCGCCCCCGAGGACGCAGATCAGCAACGGAAAGAATCAGAAGAGCCACAAGTGAGCGAACATGTCGAGATTGACCTTTCCGGACTCACAGCAAAGTACTTCCCAAATCTTGCCCTCCTGGACGAGCAAGATATATGCCCTTCCATGAAGACATTCGATCTCGGTGATGTCAATGGATCCATGGATCTGCCGTTTCTGAAAGCTCCTGAGGATTGGCGCAACGATGACAAAAAGGATGCAGAAGAAGAGGCTGGCAACCAATCTGGACTCTTCTTGGACGACGAGAACCCGATGGGGTTCGACGATGATGATGACCTCAACATGGGAGGGTTTGATCTGCCGCCAGAGACCGGATTCGGCGAGGGCGGAGAGGTCTGGGCACGAGAGGCGATCCGCGATCCTCAAGCCAGAGTACACACCATTGGTATGGGTGAAGGTGAAGAAGACGGTGCTGAGGGTGCTGATGGGACCATAGCAGAAGGTGCACAGTATGGTCTGTCTATGACACATGGTCGCGATCAAGAGCAGGAGAACATTCTCAGCTATTTCGACCAAGCACTCAAGAAGAATTGGGCAGGACCCGAGCATTGGCGTATTCGTCGCGTGAAGGACGTGGGAAAGGCAGCGCCCGCCACGAAGCGGAAAGAGAAGGAGCCCTTTGAGATTGATTTTGCTGCGCCCATGACACAAGCTACGGCAGATATGCTATACACTCCGGCCACATCAAACTCGACTATCTCATTACCAAAAGCACAGTGGAAGTCGAAAACTCGAAACCTGCTTCCTGACGACAAGCACTTCAACTCGCGGCAGCTGTTAAGGTTATTCCTGAAGCCCAAGGCTCGCATGGGATCAAGGAGAGGGGGCCGACGAGCACCGCCACAGGCAGCGAAGGAGCCAGTACACGGCGATGTTGACGAAGCCTACTGGGCCAACCGCGATGGCGAAGCTGCGCTTGCTGAGGAAGATGGAGCGGTGCAAGGCAACTACGATGCTGATTTCTTCCAAGACGATGGGCCACCTATGCCGGGCGGCCCAATTGAGGATGACGATGACTTTGCAGATGCGCGCGACCACTTCTCGCCAGCACCACAAGATGGCCCAGAAGCAATGCAGCCGATGGATGGCGTGATACCGAGTTCGCAAGAAGACGCCTTTGGTGCACAGTTGGTGACGCAGAGTCGACGGTTCAGACCCGAATATGTGCAATATGCGCGAGTCGCGAAGAAAGTCGACGTCAAGCGATTGAAGGACGAGCTATGGAAAGGCATAGGGTTCGAAGAGGTACACCATCTCACCCTCCCACAATGAACTTCGCTAATCATACAGCAGATCACAGCCCCACCACCAAAGGAAGTCCCAGCGGAAGACCCATCTTCCAAAGCCATCGACGGCACCCTCACATTCACCGACGTCGTCAACAACCTGCAGACCGTATACCCGAAACAAGCCATGGCCGATATTTCAACAAGCTACTGCTTTATCTGCTTGCTGCATTTGGCGAACGAGAAGGGCCTGGTCATCAATAACCAGGAAAACTTCGAGAACTTGACGATTCAGAAGGACTTTACGGCGGATCTGAGTGTTGGTGGGGAGTAACGATGTAGCGTCTGAGCCTTATTGACTTGAATGTGTGCGGGCTTTTGGAGTTGGGCGAATTTGGACGGGATACCATGCTGGCGTTGGGTATTGGGTGCATGCAGGTTTTGCTGGGTGGGGGATTAATGTGTATATGAATCAGGATCACGTTCTTCACCTACAATTTGTCTTCTACTGGCGAGTGCAGTGTATTGTTAAGATGCGCCTGGTACTCGTGATTCTTGCTAGATGTAGTCTGTGAACTCCTTGGAACTATCACGACGCGTCCGAAGTCAAAAGCCTTTCCTGACTCTAGATAAATAGTAAGACTTGTTGATGCGATGTGGTTTCAGTCCAGGTTGGTGGAAGGAAGCCTCAGGGCGAGCGACCTGAAAGGCAGAAAGGTACTGTGGTAGATGCTACTGCACTCTGCGGGAAGGTACACAACACACAAAGCGAGAGTCAATACAATACGCTGAACCACTCTACCTCCTCCCACTCGGTTATCCATAGTAGTCACACTACTAGAGGGACCTTGTTACAAAAAGACTTTTTATTTTGTGAACTTGAAACAATATACTTCTATCTTGTTTATATCGTGTGTGCGGAATGTTACTTCGGCGACATGTACTCGAAACGATCCGGCTTTGTAGATTTGGATGTGGCGTTGGAATGTGGGCGAGAACAGGTGCGAGCGAGGAAGGACTAGTGAATTGTCGGACGTACTCGAAAATGTGAAACATCGCGCCAAACTGTTCCAGGAGCGAGAATGTAGTCAAGGTAGTGGGATTCCGTATTTGTAAAGCGATTGTGCTGTGTGGAAGACTGCGAGGAATTTTTGATAGGTGATTCGTAATTGTTCTCAAGCGAAAACTTTGGATGGAAGGTCAGATTGACTGCGAGAAAGTGTCTCGTTACGAACCTTGTTTTCTCTGAGTTTATTCTGCGCGAGAAGTAGTAGCGCTCTGCTTGCGCTAATTAGGCTCAGAAATACGACTCTCGAGTAGAAGGTAGTTCTGGAGGTAGAGCGGTGAGATATGCCAAGCATAAGCGCGCTGGTGTGAGTATGAGGGCAATATGGAAAAGGCACGAGTGGAGAGAACCTCTCAGTATTAAAGAGGCGTTTGGCGGAGCCGGGAAGCGTTGGTAGGAAGTAGAGTTAACGGTTCATAATGTCGGTTACTCTGAGGTTACCATTCCATGGGTAGAAGCAAGGAATTGACTCACCGATATCGAGAAGTAAGAGTGTACAAATACGTATTTGGTTGGGAAAGAGACTCGAGTAACAAGCTACGTGGCGATCGAAGGGCAATATTACAGAAAATGTAGATGTCGTGCACAGCATATTCGCGAGAAATGAAATTCTGTCACAAATGGGCATTTCACAATTGATGCAACTGTATGACTCGTGTAGAAAGGCTGAATACTTCAGGATTGTATAGCTGGCAGACATCTCTGACCGCGAAGCATAGACTGAATGAAAGATGCGATGTTACGCAGTGTGCTTGGAGATCATATTGGCAAGTGCGCTAAGGCCCAACAAGGCCTAGTGCCAAAACAATGAGGTCACTCTCACCCTGATGCTCATTCCGTAATCTCTCATCCATTCCGCATCAACTTTGAAGCGGGAGTCCAACAATTTCATTTTCCTTGCATCCGAAATATTACATTGTTCGACTATGGACTATGCCGTCGAACATCATGACGGCGATCCTAGAGGCTTCGCGTACTTCTTCCACACATCCAAAAACGCCTTACGATCCTGGACGCCTAGGAACTCGATCTCTAACCTTCCATAGCCAAACGCATTCACGCCGCCAGCCTTCAGTGGCGTCCTACTTCTGCCCAAAACAGATTGCGACGACCTGATGGACACCGCAGACGAGCCTGTTGACCCCGCTGTACCTGTCCGTGTTATCCCCGGCAGCTCCATTGAGTCTTTACGATGCACTGTAATCGGACTGTTTGGCGCATCATGACTGGTCGAGCCGTGCGATGACTTCCTCCGCGGGAATAGTTTGTCTGACATCCATCTTGCTGGATCCTTCGAGAACACAAGCCTCAGCTCGTCGGATTTCCGGGCGTACACGGACTCTGTAATCCACTCGAAGGCAGAATGTGGCTCCTCTACCCAATGACCCTTGTCTTCCAGCACGTTCGTGAAAAAGAGCAGGATGAGAACGTCATATCTCACCACTTCTGTCGACTCAAGGCGCGGCTCGCTCCGCCGCCATAACCGCAAGTTTCTTCCCCGGCATTCAGCTGAGTTCTTATCCGACGATATTTTTCTGATTTGGCGATCGTACAGTAACTCGGCATCAAGCTTACCGTTGTTGGTATAGAGCAATGTCTGAAAAGCTATTGATGCCTCCGAGCTGATGAAGGTGTATTTGATGTCTTTCCACTGCTTATCCAACTTTCCATAAGAGTTCCGCGGGAAGTCTACCGAGATGTCTCCGTCGATCGTTGTTGTTTGTGGGATCGAAGGCCCGGTGGCCGGAAAGTCCTGAAGAGTCCATACCCTTGCTTTCCCGTCCTTTCTTGAACGGTACGAAGCACGCAACGACATTTCTCCATCTTCCCTGTATTTCCAATGTATGTCGCACTCTTCAGTCTCGCATATGGCCTTTTCTTTTCCACCAATTCTTTCCAGCGATTTGCGCTCAACTAGGACCTTCCTGCAAAGCTTGCTCCATTGTAAGGCAGCCTCGCCCAGAGCGATGGTTCCTAGTGACGCGGAAGATAGCACAGCCCGGAGGGTATGCGAGACGATATAATCGGGAGTAGTCTCTGCTGTATTGATGCCGAGGCCCATGCTAGGCGACACGCCTGGCTCCGGTAACAGACTCATGCTACTCCGGGTTGTGGAGACGGACGGTCGCCAGAGCTCAGGGGACATTGCTGTAGAGGCAGGCGAGTGAGCCCAATTGCCAGAACCAAAGAACTCCTGCTCAATCCGTGGACTAGCAGCGGGAGACGCCTTTGGTGATGGAGTGCTAGGACCAGGCCGAATTGTCGCAGTCGAGTCACTCATATTCGCATGAGTTGCGAATGGGTTGAACTCGATGGAATTATCGGTTTCGATTGTATAAGTACGTGGCCATGGGACGGGCTGCATCTCTCGAACCTGTTGCTTCATAGCATCGCTCGGCGTAAGATGGGTTCGCTGCTCAGCGGCTGCTCTTTTCTCACGATTTTCGACAAACACCAGAGCATCCTCAACCTCACAACGGAGACGATTTAAGACGGCTGCGGTCTGCGCATCCCTAGTGCTAGCGGATGTAAGACCGTTCCCTTGCGAAGTTTGTGCCGCTTGAGCGTCCTCGGCCTCGAGACAGCGATTGAATAGCTCCCAATCACGATAAAGTGGATGTGCATCCTCTGGTGCCTCTAACGCAAGCGGCGAAGGCGTTGTGGAGTGATCGTTCTCATTGCTGGTATACCACTGATTCCCAAGACTCATAGCGCGGTTGCGAGGCTGAAGCAACAGTCGCTGCTCTCGTTTTGTGGATTCAAGGCTATGTCGCCTGGTATTCGTAAGCTTGTGCTCCAACGCGATGACATTCACTTACAAATGGAAGGCTGAGAGACACATATTCAAAGCCTGAAAGTGCCCAGTAATCTGCCTTCGCAGACTTTCTAGTTCGTTCTCTTTGCCGATGTACTTAACCGTCCATACCATCTTAGTGAACCCCATCTTCTTGTCGACTAGGTTCTCTTTGTACGGCTTCAGACTGGCTTCGCATTTCGCTAATGTTTTCTTGAAGCTCTCCACTGGAAACGGTAGCGGCTTTCCGAACTCCTTCATTAGCTCGTCTAGTTCGAGTAGACATTGTGCGAAAGCCTGCCACTCGCGTACAAGAGCTTCGACCTGCGCTTCCGAGTTCTCGTTGGCATCTGCATCTAGGTCAATGCGGTTCGGGTAGCTAAAGGGTGATCGACAGCGATATACCTTTGAATGCGATGTAGATACGTGCCGATATTTCGACCAACTTTACGACGTCGGACGGGCTGAATCCGAATGACATACTATTTCGCCCGCGCCGCGCTAAAGCGCAGCTCTAATTGCTTCACGACTTCCCATGCAATGTTCACAGCGTGCACAGTTAACAGGGAGCGCCTTGTATGAGCAACGAGCTCACAGCAGAAATAAGGAATGATGGGGACTGTCGCCTGGGCGCTTTTCGAGATCTCGGGTCCTTGCAGGGCAATCCCAAAAGCAGACCGCTGTCGCATGCGGGGCTGAGCACCCTGGGCTGGCATTCTATACAGAGGACCACATTCACACCAACGTTAACCCTCATCGGTGGGAGCTGCACGTTCGATCAGGTTGAAATATATCGAATGGTGGGCGATGCTCGTATGGAATCCATGTGGCTGTGCGACAAGGCATGATCAAACTAGGCAAGGCGGCTCCTGACGATGCAATGAGAACGCCAACAGCCACCACGTGGGGGACTCAACGGCCAACGTCGACTCCACCATTTCATCCCGAATAAATGCACAACTTCGTGGCGCTCTCGTCAGGAGAGATTAGGCACGGCTGTAAGCTCCTCTTGACTGCGACCAAGCTTCTATACGCTCTTTTTCGCGGTCGGTCGCCATCAGATCACGATGTTTCGAGAGTAGACGCAAGATCAAATTGCACAAATCGCCTGCCAGATAGCATAGTAGTCACGTTCCGCCTGCATGAATCAAGGCACGAGGTATAAAATCAGCCTAAGGCGGAGGCTGCGTATGTCTTGACTGCATCCCTTGGACGCCACGACGCGAGACACATGCCAAAATGACCGGCTGATGCGAGGGTCCCGAAGCGCACCAGGGGGCTATATAATCCATGCAGGCCATATTGCTCACCGGTGTACCATTTCGCCTGAGGCAGTGCAGTGGACCTGGCACAGTCCATTGCTCGCTGCGGCCAAGGCTGAAGCATCGTGCCTCAAAGGATATGTATTGTGGTATCCCAAAGTATGAGTTTGCGCAACGCCTGCACGCAAGGATCGATCTAGCAACCGTCAATACAACTGATACACGGGTTCTTGTGTGAACGCATCACCGCCGTGCTGGTACTATCCTACCGAACCATGGGTCTTCGTACGTGGGTCTCACAACCTTTGCATGGTCGCCGCATGGGCGTTGAGAACCTCATTGCTGGAGGCGATGGCATTCCGGTATGTGTTCTCTCATCATCATGAAGACTTTCGTTGTCTTTCTCGCAGCCTCTCGCTAAGCGGCAAGTAGGAGTCAAAGAGGCGGCGATGGACGCTACAAACCATCGACCAAGCGCCCTTCCAAGTCTGGGTCGTCATCGTCGCTGGCATTGGATTCTTGACAGACGCCTTCGGATTATTTGCACTGAATGTTGTCACTCCCATGCTTGGCTATGTTTATTGGCCAAGCAGCGATCCAAATATCGTCCCGACAGTACCACCATCGGTCAAAACGGCCATGATGTGTTCTACTCTGGCTGGTACCATGGTCGGACAAGTTGGATTCGGCTTTGCTGCGGATGTCCTTGGCCGACGCAAGATGTATGGACTGGAGTTGGTCATCATCATAGTTGGCACGATGTTCTTGCTGATGAGTTCGAATGGGGAGAGAAACAGCATGGCGGTCGGTGGTTGGCTCATTACTTGGCGTGCCATCATGGGTACGTAGAATGACTGCATGACCGTAATAAGCCTCCCGACTCTTGCTAATAACAACAAAAGGCGTGGGAATTGGTGCGGACTATCCATTGAGCGCGGTAGGCTGTGCTGTATCATCGAATGTGTACAACTGAAGGTCTGACATATTTCCCAGGTTATCACTGCAGAGTTTGCGCCCAGGAGGTACCGTGCACGCATGCTGAGCTGGGTCTTTTTCGCACAACCAGTCGGGCAGCTTTTGGCCAATGTGCTCTCGTTAGCCGCGGTCGAAGCATATCAACCATGGATGGAACGACAGTTACACTACTGCCGACCAGAAGATGACGAATGCTTCCGTGCGATTGACCGCCTTTGGAGACTGACAGTCGGCATCGGTATCATCCCAGCCGTCCTTGCCCTTGCTTTCCGCTTTACCATTCCGGAATCTCCTCGATACACCCTTGATATCCTCCAGAATACTCAGGACACACTCGAGGACACTGCGAATTACTATGGTGCACCAGAGCTCCATCCCGAGGATGGCCACGTAGAAATGCTGCGTACCACTCCCGATATCCGTATACCGCGAAGGACCTCTACCTGCTCCGAGATTGCGCCAGATGAGGAAATCGTCAGCGACAGTGAATCGGAACGTAGGCCAAGCGATAACCATGCCCGCCATATGCAACCGCAACCCGAGCTTCCTCCGGGCGATCCAAACTTTGTCCCTCCACTTGCTTCATGGAAGGATGCGAAGAGCTTCTTCATCGGCGAAGGAAATTGGCAGTATCTTTTAGGAACATCGCTCGCTTGGCTATTCCTTGACTTTGCATGTAGGTCTACACTTCGGTTTCCCTTCGCTTCTGTCACTGATTTGCATCCCAGTCTACGGTCTCGGCCTGTCCTCGCCACAAATCGTGAGCCATATCTGGGAGGAGCCTAATCTCGATGACCAAAACAAGCCTCGATTCCCATCCGTTTACCAGACTTTACGCGATAACAGTCTTCACACTCTTGTCATGGTGTCGATTGGTACGATTACTGGTGGCCTTCTAATGATCAAGATTGTGAAGTATGTGTCGCCAAAGGTCATCCAGCTCTGGGGCTTTCTGGTACTCTTCGTACTTTTCATAGTGACCGGGAGCGCATGGACCAAACTGTTGGCCTCGAGTCGCTCGGGTCTTATCGTGCTCTATGTTCTCAGCCACATCGCCTTCAACTTGGGACCGAACGTGACCACGTTCATCGTAAGTACTCAACCTTTATCGACAGGGGAATGTGGCTGACTCCAATTAGATTCCAGCGGAAATCTTCCCGACCCGATATCGTTGCACATGCCACGGTATCGCCGCTGCATCCGGGAAGCTCGGCTCATGGCTCGTCCAGATCTTCCTTGCGTACGCTTTCAAGTCGAAAAACGCGGCAGACCAATACGAGTGGGAAAAGGACCATTTTGGTCAAATCTTGCAGGTCATGAGTGCATTCATGGTGGCAGGTGCCATTACGACGTACTTTCTCGTGCCCGAGACGAGGGATCATGACAATAAGAGCAGGACGTTGGAGGTGCTGGGGTGCGGAAAGAAGATTATTGATGAGCTGAATCGACAGCGGAGGAGGGAGGATGAGGATGATTCTTAGAGTGTCTGACTGGGATGTAATCTCAACTAGTTTCTATTGCTGGTACTCACTAGCCGCTCAATATGTCGAAATATACAAAGACATGGTTGTCTCATGACCATGAGCACGAAGTAAGCGTACATGTGTGTCGTCATTGTGGAGCAAGTGGTGAGGGTACCAATGCGTCTTTGGTGATCAGAGCTATCCACGTATCAATCGGTTGAGAGGTCACATGAGAGAGCACGTGGGTACCACGACATATGGCGACTATCCGCTTAAAACTGGTGGCGATGGAGAACGACAGCTTTGAGGTTCGTTCGCTCGCAAATGCGCAGTTGCCCCACCAAAATCTGCCCCGCGATTTTGGCGCAGGTCCTTTGCGAACCAGCGCGCATGTCCATCGCCTTTACTGGAACTAACCCGAGAGCCGAGTCGCGGTTCGATGCATGCCTAGATCTCATTGGTGGGAAATTGAATGTCATTTTGGTTCCACTGCGACCACGACATTGAACTTCTCAAGAATAAGAACTTCCTTGCCATTATGCGATCACATGGCGAAGTCGTGCGACCCGTTGCATAAGATTGCAAATCAGATATTGACAATCCCAAACTGACGGACCTCCTGGTATTCAGTTTGGTAGTAGCGAGAACCAGAGCGAAGCTCAAGACAAACAGGCGCAAGACCTATGGTAAGACAATTGACATGGCCAGATACAACAATCCAATCCTTCCAGGGTTCAATCCTGATCCATCCATTGTCCGTGTCAACGATGACTTCTTTTGTGTCACGTCAAGTTTCGAATACGTCCCAGGAGCTCCGATCTACCATAGCAAGGACCTCATCAAGTGGACGCTCATCGGCCACGCGTTGACAAGAAAATCACAACTCGACATTCGAACGCCGGAGCCCGGAGGTGGAGTGTGGGCAACCACAATTCGACACCATGACGGTATCTTTTACATCATCACCAATTCTTTCGATAGGTACCGCCCACAGGCTGACGATCGCGTATGGCCGCATGGCTTCTATGTCAAAACTGCCAATATTTGGGACGATAGTACTTGGTCCGACCCAGTATACTTTGACCAAGTCGGATTCGATTTTGATCTCTTCTGGGACGATGATGGGACTGTATATCTTTCCTCGACTTACCGCAAGGTAGATCGCGATCCAGATTCCAAGCTGAAAGAATTCGCAATCCATGTTTCAACCGTCGATCTGGAGACTGGCAGCCTCACATGCGGGCCGAAGATGATAAGAGAATCGTCGTCTGGGGTCGCAGAAGGCTCTCACATCTTCAAGCTGAACGGGTATTACTACTTGTTCACCGCCGAAGGAGGAACTGAGTCCGGACACTGCGAGTACGTTAGCCGAAGTCGCGACAGTCCATTCGGTCCATGGGAAATGGCGACTCACAACCCGCTTTGGTGGAACACAACGGATGACGAGGTCCAGAACACCGGACATTGCGATATCGTCGAGGACACTCATGGTCAATGGTGGGCGTTGTGCTTGGGTGTGCGACCACGAAGAGAAGACAACAAATGGCGCACGTCCGTCTTTGGGCGTGAGTCCATGCTTCTGCCAGTGCGTTGGGAGAACGACTGGCCGATCTTCAACGACGGCATACCTGTCACACTGCAGATGACCGGTCCGCGGGCATACGAACGCGACGAAGACAAGAGTTGGAGAGATGACTTCGATAGAAACGAGCTCAGTCTTGGATGGTACAGGAAAAGTAAAGGATGCAGCTCGTGACTTGAACGCCTGCTAACAATCGCTCAAGACACACCGATCAAGAAAGACTACTCCCTCAAAGATCGCCCAGAATATTTGACATTGCATGGTGGGCCTTACACGCTCTCAACACCAGCATCACCCACCATGTACTTGCGCAAGCAACGTCATTGGCCTGTCGTATGGGAAACACAAGTGGACTTCGAGCCAAACAGCCCGAGAGTTGAAGCAGGAACCGTGGTTTGGTGGAACTATACGTCCTTCGCAAGCATTGGACTTCGCATGCAGGTGAAGGACGGTGCAAGTCAACGTTTCATACGATTTACTCCACCGTCGAATACTGGCGACACCGTGGATTCACCGATCTCGATCGAGGGCGAAGTCGAATTCATTGTGGACTGTACCGCCACGAGCTATCGCTTCGGGTACCATGAGCGCAGCAGCGAGGGCGACGAGTGGATCTGGTTGGGAGAGATCGATACTCAAATCTTGACGCGCAATCCGGAGATTGGCCAGCCGTTCACAGGCATGATGTTGGGATTGTACTCATTCGGTGACCTGGAGCCGGTGCTCACTTCTGCGCATTTTGCTTTCGCAGAGTTTCGATGACATTGAGCCTCTGAAAATCGGGTGCTCCTGCAACGTAAGGTGAAATGACAGCGCAATTGGAATCTCAACCAGTGCACAGCATTGTGTGAGCAGCTTCGACTTCACTCTTGATATGGGCGGTTCCGCGTTCTGGAGAAGGAAAACAGCGCACTCAGCTACCAGCAAAATTGGCAAGGCTGTGTAAAATTGGCAAGGCTGTGTACAACTTGACGGGCGAATGAAGCCGCCTCCCACTTGGGTCAAACGGTTTTCTCTTTGGTCAATGCGGCACTTGTCCCACAATTTCTCATTGTTTCGGACCTTGTCCATCTCTCTCATAGTTAATAAGAGACGGTTTTAACCTTCCCTAGAGCGTGAAAAAACGACTATTGCTTGCATCTTCAGCCTTGTTATGAAGATTCAGCCACACAGCTCGCATCGGGTTTGGCGCTATGCGCGATGCAAGCGTGACCTTACGCATCAAGAGCTGACATCTTCAGCCTTTGTCGCTGGCTCCACTTTGGAGGTGCAACCGCTGCGCTCCTTCGCTTCTTTCTGTTGTACATGCCACTATCACACCCTGACAAGATCCGTCTTCGCCACGATCCTGGAGGCGACCAACCTTATCGCTGTAGCACCGTCGTCAGACCGGGCTGAGACTACTTCAGCCTTGTCATGGAAACTCCGCGCACAAAGTACTCCTACGCACCTTTGGAAAAAACGCGACAGGAGATCAGACTCCTTCATCTCTTGCCCCGAGCGCAAGCGACAGCGGATGCTGAGGCGCCATGTGTTGCGGACGACGGCATTGTTTCACGCACCCAAGACGAAATCTGCTGTGAACTAAATGCTGTGTCACTTGACGAAACCCCGTCATACGAAGCGCTGTCATATGTATGGGGCGACCCAACGACTACGCATCACGTTGTGCTCGACGGACTCAAATTCCCTGTGACTGCGAACCTCCACACTGCGCTCGCGCATTTGCGATTACGGTCCACTACACGTACGATTTGGATTGAACGAAGCGCCCAAGTCCAGCAGATGGTCGAGTTTTTAGTTCAGCGTCAACAGTTGTGGTGTTCCTCGGACCTACTTGGTGTCAGCCTAGCACCTCAGTTCACACGGTACACTGTGAACTGCATCTCACGTGACTCTGTTAGTCACCTGCTCACTCATCTGGTTGTGTATATAATCGCTCGCAGTAGCTCTCTCAATACAACAACCTTCTGCCTCATTCATACCTGCCTTGTGCTCCCACATCCAACACTTGGAAGGGTTCCAATGTCGCGATGGAATTCATGGAGACAGTTAGCTAGAATCCAGGCTTACATTACGATGAATTGTTGAACCTCTAGACTAACATCCATACCTTGGACACACTCATGGAAGACCCGGTTGATCACTTCAACAAGTTCTTTTCCTTTCCATGGCTCGAACGAATTTGGACTGTTCAGGAATATGTTCTTGCACAAAGCGTGATATTCCAATGTGGGATTAAACTTGTAAGTGGCGACGCAGTTAGAGGGTTCAGGGGCCGTGTAGGCTCTCCTATAGATTGTTGTCGTGGACGTTTCTGGCAGGGCTTACAGGGCTTATCGTTCTGGCCCTGAATCACTCCGTGCTTGGTGAAAACTGGACTACAGGTAGTGTCCATGTTTTGTTACTGTTTATTCCACATCGAAAAGCCCGCGATCCCCGGGACAAGGTATACGGGATCCTGAGCTTGGCACCCCCATCCTTACGCACCAAGCTAGTCGTCGACTACGCCCTATCGGCACGAGAAATCTATCTCAACTTTGTAGATTCAGCCATAGCGTCTGATGGAAACCCGGAGATACTGAGTCATATTATCGGTGAACAAAACTTGGACTTGACGCCACCATCTTTTGTACCTAACTTGGTGGCACCATTACTTCCACAAGGTCAGCTGCTAGTGACATCACGCTGTAAACTGATTTCGGAAGCGGTATATAACGCGTCAAGCGCAGCCCCAGCGATCTGGACAATTGTTGGTGGTGCTGCTTTCGCAAGCGGCGTGTGCTTCGATACTGTCACATACGTTGACCACGATGATCAACAATTTGAACCCGGGTCGTCGGACAAAAGTCTGTTTACTTTATGGACTTGAGCCATGGAGAGAAGTCCGTATACTTCGCAATCGGCTGCTTGGTGGCGAAACCTATGTGGTGGTGTCATCATGCTTGGCAGCGAGTCAGAATCGTTTTGTCGACGAGTTGGGGCATTAGATCTGCCTATGTACCTCAAGTCAGAGCTGGATCTAAGCACTTTCGCCGATTGCGTATGCATTGATCCCGAAGTCGAACATTTTCGTAACGCTACCGATGTCGTCAGAGCCGGCCGCTGCTTCGTTATCACAAGGAGAGGTTACATCGGATGGGCTCCAGTGGGTTCGATGACTGGTGATCATGTCATGATCTTGCCAGCAGGGAGAGTGCCCTATGTCATGCGCTCCGTCTTGAGTAACGATCAGAAAGATGTCAGATCAGAAGTGGGCGGCTCAGAGCTCATAGACCTCCAAGAAGAACGTATATATAAATTCCTGGGAGACGCTTATGTCCATGGTATCATGCACAGCGAAGGCTATGATGAAGCAAGACTCGAAGGCATGAAAATAGTATGAATTTACACACCAAGCCAAGATATGCCGGCTCGTCTTGTGTCACGAGGTACATTGCCAGAACACTGGTTCAACTTAACCGTCGCACCACCCTGCTCATAGCCGTGGGTTATTGCAGAGTCGTTAGTGCCGTACCGATGTGTAAAGCGTTATCTGGCCAACGAAAAAGACGATGATGGAACCTAGCGCAACGACTGTGTATGTAATTGCCACCTATGACGATCAGCGCGTACTTTACCTCGTCGGTATCGCCTTACCTTCGTGTTATCGTCCCATAGGCTTGGCCTCTTCAGATGGGCCGTCGCACTCCATACATGCAAAAACATCCCCACGATCATACACAATGTCGCCGTCGTAAGGAACATCACCGGCATCTGCCACGTCATGACCTGCAATAAGCTCGGCGTTTTACGACCCGTCTTTTTAGAGCGGCGCTGCTCTCCGTTCCTTTTGGCTAGCAGCTTGCGGATGTTATCAAGTCCATCGCGGTGCGATGAGAGACGATGTAGCCGGACAGTCTGATCAGCTGCGGAAAGAATGCTGAACAGGGAGAGAATAATGCCGCAGTACCAAGATGTACGGACAGACCATGGCGAAGATTTGCCATTGGGTAGGATGTTTGGCCAGCTCCCGGTCGAAGTGAGGACTCCCGCAAGAAGAGCGGACTGACGAAGGTCAGAGACGCGAAGGCGAGTCAACAAAGTGATGTACATACAACAACACCCACGAAGCTCAACTCGCTTAGCTTGTTGTCTCTCCATAATTTGGTCAATTCGTCCTTCTCCTTCTCGTCTTCGGTGTTGAGAAGGATTTCGATAGGATCGTAGGTCGACGCATCTGGCGCATAGATGCCACCACCAAGGAGCTGCAAGACCCACAAGACCGTCCATCTCTTCTGGTGCGTGCTACTCGATGACCCTTGTTGCGAAGTGTTGCCTAGCATGGGTGTTCGTTCACCGGAGCTACCGTCTTCAACGTCCTGGTTGTACGCCATGTTGTCATCAGCTTTATGCAAGTCGCGTCGACAAGAACACAGTGTCTTTGTGGTCGTAAATGAGGAAAGTACACAAAAGCGACGTCGAGATTAATGTACCTGTGCTGCCAATTATGCAAAGTACCCAGGTGACCGATGACGTACAGCCGCTCCACCAACCGTTCGTGCGGGGATCTGCTTTGCATCTCCAAGCCTTCTTCATCACGCGACACATTACCACATACAGCGACCTGGGGTTCAGAAAGACGAGATATCTATTGCATTAGCACCCGCATTCTACAGCATGAACCATATCAATTCTGCGTTGTAGACAAAGACCGGTGAAAGTGAACTAACCAACCAGACTTACCATTCATCATCACCATCGCCATCCAAGCCCGAACCCAAACATGTACCACCAGTATACCATCCTCCATACTCTTCATCCATATGTTTGTAGATTTGACTAGTACTGAAGGCCTTCGCACAAGCCCAACACCAGTCTGTGCCGCATCGCGGCATCTGGCATTTCATATGGTCGTACCCCATGGTCTTCTGTGTGGGCACCTTACTGCCTGGATATTCCTTCGCGGGACAATCGAGCTCTTGTCTTGTTGTTGCGGCTGCTCGTAATCGACGCTCTGCTGCAAGGCGTGCTTCGGCGTTGGGACGTGCGGCCACCAATACCGTGCCCGTGCGCGTGATGCCCCCCTTCGCGTGCTGCCCGCCCCCAACAACATGAGCGCAGTAGAAAATTGAAGCTCTACTGTCGCCTACAGTAGCTATTATCACGAGATTCTGTGGTGGAGTACTAAGTAATGCTTGCAATCAATTTAGCCTACTTATATTTGGTAGGAAGCTTGACTTTGCGCCCACTGGTGGTAGTTCTGGTTGGTAGTAGTGGTGTAGGCTTAGCAGCAGAAGTACCACTAACAGCAGGTTGCGCACAACGTGCTCTCTTTACCTTTAACCTAGCCTTTTGTGAGGCTGCTCTCTTGCCTCTTTAGGACAATTGTACAGCTTTTTTAAGCAGTTGCAGCGTCTCCTTCTTCCAGTTTTCTGCGCTAAACTTCAAGCTTCTCTGCAGCCTTCCTTTCCTTCTCTTTCTTCTGCTCTTCTTTAGCTGCCTCTCTTGCTACATGCTTCTCTTCAGCAATCTTCTGCTTGTACAAGGAGTTTTAAGCTCTAAGATCCTTCATCTTAACTTTTTTGAGCTGCTCCTCTCTCTCTTCACGTGCTCTCACGCTCTTACGAAATTTTCGCTTCTCTAACCTTTCTAGGAGACCAGGATTAAGCTCCTCTATAGTACTCTTGACGCTGTTGAAGGTTAAAGGCTTTGCCCTTCTTCTGGTGTTTTATCTTGGCAACAAGAGCCTCCTTTAAGCCCTCGTTCTTATGCTTAATAAGCTTATTTTCTACCTAAAGATAGTAGAGAGAGTGACCTAACTTCTTTGCTTTAATTAAAGCTAAGTCCTTTACAGTAACGTAGAGCAGTTTAGAGAGCTCTCTCTAGGTCTCCTTACCTTACTCCTTGTCGCTTTAAGAGCTCTTATTTTCATTTGAAGTCTTCTTTTAGACGGGCTTGAGTATAACGTCTCTGTTAGCTGGAGAGATGCTAGTGGCTTTAAAAGACTAAAGGATACTAGATTCTTTAAAGAAGGCAACGTAGGCAGCCTAAAAGAATAGAAAGAAGTCGCCTTTCTTAACTATAATAAGGCCTTAGATAAGATGAAGGTGTTAGAAGAGCTCTGTAGAGTAGTTGCTAGAGAGAAGCTTAAACATCACTACATCAAGTGGCTGAAGAGTATAAGTAGAGTGAGGCGTAAAGATAGCTAGGAGAATTCGATTCTTGTCACAATAATTGATAAAATCTATAGTAAGATGAGATCTGTGGCCATCTACTATAAGCAATCAGTATGCCTGACGCGCTTTTTTCTTAGTGTTTCGGTTGAATACCTGCTCAAGCCAGGCTAATCCCAGATCGTTATTGGTCCATCCTAAAGGTGATAAGGCCATAAAGACGTTGTGTTGGCCTACTTTGACGTCCTCTACCTAGCTTGATTGCAGCGTCTTTCTATGGTAGATAAGAGCAGGCAGAAGAGCTGATCTATCAGCACAAATTGAAGCTAGAACTGTCACCCACTCTCTTGAGCCATCTTGCAAGGAGGCAGTAGCTTGCCCTTGCTGCCACAAGTACTTGCTAAAGATCCTCTTTAACCTAGAGGTGACACTAATTAGAAAGCCCTTCTTATTCATATTGTACGTGTGCTGAGGCTCTACTTGATACTTGTCAATTTTAGAGTGCAGGAGATCGAAATACAGCTTGTATTTATCCTCAGAATCAGTCTGGTGCCTCACACAGTCTATCCTAGTGGTCTAATTGCTGTAAGCTGGTTCTTGTAGTTGTTGACAAAATGGGTAACCTAGCTCTTGCTAATGTCCTCCTTAGCTACAGCAGAGGCGATATTTTGTATCATTTCTCTTGTGGGTGGAAGCCCTTGTTCTGTTAAGTCTCTAATGTACTGTACAAGCTCTAGCTGTTTTTCTAGGCTAAGTTTCTTCTAGCTGATTGCCTTGGCTTTAAAAGAGCCTGTCTTGCTCTTGTGCCTTTAGCTGAGTGTAGAGTGATCTACGCTAAACTAATTTGCAACTTCAGTGTGTGTAAAGTCATCTCTTAACTTACGCAATTTAATTGCTGTAATTGCATCTTCAATAAGACTTATATTAGTAGAGAAAAGTCGTGTTGAATGTGGGGTGTAAGATGCGTCTTGTTGTTCTGGCGGGCATTACGCGAAGGGGGGCATCACGCGCACGGACACGGTAGAAATTGCTGGGCTTCTTTCTCTGCGACACGCGCTCGTTGCAGAGCTGACTCCACGCAGTCCTCACAAGTCCAATTCTCAACAGCAGGTGGCGCGCCACGGGCGCATTTTCGTTCCATGTAGCGACACGCTTTCCCACAGTCGTAGCACCATGCATAGATTTAGTGGCCTCGATCCTCCGCCGCTTGTCGCACGTTGGCAACTGCGTGGTTACCTTTGCCATATGCAGCAAGTGTGCGTGCAGTAGGTGGACGACGACAAAAAGGGCAGAAGACTGCAGCAGTATTATACTGCTCGTAGCAGTAGCTACGTCACAGGGGTGTTTTGAGTCGGAATTACTGCTCATAGCTTGCCTCTGATTGGCTGAAGGAGCTCGAGAACTGTGAATAGCCTACTTAGGAGCTCTCTTTCTAGTCGCTCTTTGTTACCAACTTTGTAAGCTCATGCCTTATGAATCCCCGAGGGGATGGCCCTGAGGGCCCTTCCCCTCGCTCATCGCAATTTCGTAGCTTGCTAACTAACAGGGGTTGTGCACAACGAACACCTGCGGGAATGCCCCCTCAGCTATTGTTTGGGCCTGAAGGCCATTTTTCTTTGCCTAAAGAGGCCTATGCGTGCTTACTGCAGAGGCTATACTGTATACGTACTCACATGCTGCAGAGGCTATACCCCTATTTATTATCATTCTATAGTAAACTTCTAACAACACTCTTACATTACAATATTCTACAATATAACTACTATTACAATATTACAACTATCACTCTACTGCTGTTTTCCTATAACGATATACATATACACGCTATGTTTACCTACCTCGCGGCGTACAAAGTTGTCAGATTCAAAGGGGTTCTTGATGATGTTGATAACTGATGTGTATTGATCCTGTGTTCGTCTGAACTCTGACCAGCGGGTTTTGGTGTTCCCC